>CM042546.1:18885309-18892809 GCA_023630585.1 Cranoglanis bouderius
GTGTGTGTGTGAGAGACAGGGTGGGGTAGGGGACAACATGCTGCAGACAATTTTCAGCTTGGCTGATTTTACTCTGTACAGCAGGCCTCACCAAAACAAACTGACAAAACAAAGGACATCGACTTAATGACCCGGACGGTCATGATGACTGACTCGCTATTGCTCACACACACACACACACACACACACACACACACACACACACACACACACACACACACACACACACACACACACACACTCACACTCACACACACACTGCTCCAGGGTCCCTGGTACATGCCTGGGTTTCATTTCACATGTTCCCCCCGTGTTTGTATGGGTTTCCTCGGGGGTCTTCGGTTTCCTCCCACCTCCCAAAAACATGCCAGGGTGATAAATTGCCCCAGAATGTGAACGTTTGTTTGTGTGTGTGTGTGTGTGTGTGTGTGTGTGTGTGTGTGTGTGTGTGTGTGTGTGTGTGTGTGTGTGTCACATTCAGGTTGTATTCCCACCTCATGCCCAACGTTCTCGGGATCCGTCATGACCCTGACCAGGACAAAGCGCTTACTCAGGATATATGAAGGAATGTTGCTAGTCGCTAGAACATGCTAGTTCATAGTAAATGTAAGTTGGGTAATTGTTTGTTTTTATAAAAATATATTTAATTTTAGTACATTTATTTCTTGCATCCTTAACCGCTGGCTGCATTACATGCAGTTTTACAATAAGTGAAATTTTAGCAGAAAAGATCCAGATAACTAGATAGCTAACATTAACGATGTAATGCAAAGAGCATGTGTTTTGAATTTCTTGTGAGGACCTTCAGGGATTATTAATGCAGCTAAGTAATGCATCACGTACATGTAAATCCTTACAGCTAAATGAGGCCCTAACCTTAAACCTCAGTAACCAAAAGGAAAACCTGTGGGTCTTTTATTATCACTTGTTTTGTTTTTTTTAATTAGAAAAAAAAAAAGGTTTTCCTAGTGGGGACCAGCCAAATGTCCCTATACGGTCAAACATAACTGTCAGATATTCTTATGCTCAGGGACAATAACATACAAAGGATAGTATAGGAATATCTGACAGTTTTGACCTTATAGGGACATTCGGCTGGTCCCCACAAGGAAAACTTATTTTGTTACCCACACACACCTAAATAAATACACATTACTGAAACATATAGATTCGAAACAAGGACAAATGATCCTGTACTCGCTGTCGCTTACAGTAGACGTGTTTCAGATCTCGTTTTGAGGCCGAGAGGTCAAAGAGGACAAGCAGGAAGAAAAAAAAGGAAAGAAGAAAAAGGATAAAAGGCTCGTAAAAGGATAATAAGAACAAACCACTTGACAAACCAGTTAGCACGAGGTCCTCGTTAATTATAAACACAATAAGCTATGATTAACGCTAAAACTGAATACTGAATCAATGAGACTACAGCATGACACACACTCTCTAGCCCAAGTCTTATTCATTCATTCATTCATCTTTAGTAAGCATTGAATACAAAAATATTTATCTTATAATATTTGAGTTACTACGACCTCGGTTTATTTAGCTATCCGCTACCTCTAAGCAGCCACACCAACACCTGAGCCAGTTCCTGCTGAAAAGAATACTTCAGGTAGGTTATGTTGCTTGTTTCTGTGCTGCTGGGTTGTGTTTGGAAACATAAGCACTAAGTTGCAGTTTGTGATATTAATAAGTAATTGTGAGATAAAAAGTCGTAAAGCCCCAGTTGTGTGAAAATAAGACTTTTTATTGCAACACAAAAATAATTCAAATTTGCAATTGCAAGAAAAAAGTCGTCTCGAGTCGTTACCTCACAAATCGCAATTGTGTGGTATTAACTCGCAGTTGCGTGAAAATAATTCGCAGTTACAAGATTTAAAAAAAGGTCACATCTCAGTGGAAATAATTCGTAACGGAGATAAAAATCACAATTGAGTGACATTACGATAAAAAAGTCGCAGTTGTGTGAAAATAATTTGTAATTATGAGGTTAAAAAAGTCAAATGAACTTCCATACATATGAAACTGAAATGTCATTTTTGTATCACTTTTTTAAAATTCTTTTGGCACTTTATATTTTATAAAATAAACAACAGCATGCATATGTTTGTAACACAGTGTTAATAATCAGAATGACTCAAAGAGCTGATATTGATTATTTAATATAGTCCTGTCTGTCTTATGTATTTAACGCCTTACAGTCGATAAGGACACACTCAGCTAGCAAAAAGCTATTGATAAATAATGAAATAAATCAGTTTATAGTCGACTCGTCATGTGATCTGCTGTATAACACACGTTCACTGTGTTTTCTAGAACCTACAGGACGTACAGGATGGAGAGGACGGAGAGAGAGAGACCATTATGAGTGATTGATGTGTGTAGTGATGCTGTAAGTACACACTTAGCCATCAGCACATCTGTACTGAGATGATGATGATGATGATGATGATGATGATGATGATGATGATGATGATGCAACCTGTCTGCTTCCATAATTACAACCAATCAACAGCAGTCGACCCGCCTTCTCACACCTGTCTGTCACACACGAAATAAGAGACAGACAGACAGATAGATAGATAGATAGGGCAATTGGATGGAGAGATGAAGAGCATGACAGACAGATGGACAGATGGACAGATAGATAGATAGATAGATAGATAGATAGATAGATAGATAGACACACAGTCAGATAGACAGACAGATAGATAGATAGATAGATAGATAGACACACAGTCAGATAGATAGACAGACATACAGACAGATAGATAGATAGATAAATAGATAGATAGATAGACACAGTCAGATAGATAGACATACAGACAGACAGACATACAGACAGACAGATAGATAGACAGACAGATAGATCTGAGATTTTGAGTGCAAAAATGAGGGAAGGAGAAAAGTGGACAAAGAGCAGGAGTGGTGGTGAGAAATAAGCAAGAGAGTGAGAGGGGTACTGTAGAATGATGGATAGACTCAGGGGGAGTGGGTGATGGAGAGAAAGAGAGAGAATGAAAGAGAAGGAGAGAGAATGAGAGACAACACCCCAGAGACAGACTCGTTCCAAATGGGCCGTCTATGCAAATGAGCTCGCTAACGACCCGCATTAATTAAAACCCATTTGATACAAACACTTATCCTGCGACAACAAAACTTTCTGATGGAGAGTTATGGTCACACTGACGCACTCTCTCTCTCTCTCTCTCTCTCTCTCTCTCTCTCTCTCTCCATGGTCTAATGGATCCTCTTTATCTAAGCTGACCTAACCACTGTCAGGAGAACTGGATTTGTGAGGGCTCTAAGTGTGTTAGGTCTCAGTGGGCTGTGTGTGTGTTTGTGATGCATCTTTGTTTTTTTTTTTTTTTTGGTTTGGTGTGTGTGTGTGTGTGTGTGTGTGTGTGTGTGTGTGTGTGTGTGTGTGTGTGTGTGTGTGTGTTTGGCTGAGGTCCATCAGCCCAATCTGTAGCTCTTCTCTCATCAGTGTAAATGAGAAGATGCTCTTTAGACAGGGACAAAGAGAAGAGAAGAGGAATGATGTCGCTGTAACTAAGAACAAGAGACAGACAGAGAGAGAGAGAGAGAGAGAGAGAGAGAGAGAGAGAGAGAGAGAGAGAGAGAGAGAGAGAGAAATCTGCCAGCTCATCATCTTAAGTCAATTGTGCGATTAGTTGGACTTTTAAGATTATTACTCGTCAGACTGTATAAAACTTTAACAGATCGTGAGATGTGAGTGTACTGCAGGTCCGATTACACCATGAAGATCCTCTAACGATAGACCTGTGTGATTTTTGTCCATGACAGTAAGCTCACAGCAGAAATCCTACATCTGTATTCACACTGGACTGATTCAGAAGAGTGTGTACAGTAGTCCTAACCTTCAACACGTGTTTTTAAATGATTAATATCTCATGCATGACTGAGCTGGATGAAATAAAGTGCAGCCATTTGCATATTTACATATTAATAAATCCTGCCTTTGTTAATAACACTTTCTTTCTTTAAAAAACACATTAAACCATTTATTTTCTAGATTGTTGTTGGTTAAAGTCGCTTATTCAGGAGCACTGTAGAGAAAAAAGAAAACGTCCAATGTGAGAAAGTGTGTGAGTGTGTGTGTGTGTGTGTGTGAGCGCATGGCAGTGTGTGTCCATGGCGACCAAGCTCCATTGTTGTAAGTCAAGTGGTGGTGATGGAATGCACTTGACCTTTCACCTCATCTCTCCTTTCATCTTCTCTATTCACGTCTTTATTACTCTCGATTCTCTCTCCTTCTGTCTCTTTCTCTCTCGTTTCTTTCTGTCTTTCTCTCTCTGTCTTTGTGTCTTGCTCTCTCTATTTCTCTGGCCCTGCTCTCCCTGATAGATAGATAGATAGATAGATAGATAGATAGATAGATAGATAGATAGATAGATAGATAGATAGATAGAAAGGCAAGCATACAGGCAGAGAGACAGATAGACAGACAGACAGACAGACAGATAGATAGATAGATAGATAGATAGATAGATAGATAGATAGAAAGGCAAGCATACAGACAGAGAGACAGATAGACAGACAGACAGATAGACATATAGACAGACAGACAGACAGATAGACAGACAGATAAGTAGATAGATAGATAGATAGATAGATAGATAGATAGATAGATAGATAGATAGATAGATAGATAGCAAGGCAAGCATACAGACAGAGAGACAGATAGACAGACAGACAGACAGACAGACAGACAGATAGATAGATAGATAGATAGATAGATAGATAGATAGATAGATAGATAGATAGATAGATAGATACAAAGGCAAGCATACAGACAGGCAGACAGACAGACAGATAGATAGATAGAAATAGATAGACAGACAGACAAACAGACAGATAGTTACAGGCATCTCTCTCTCTCTCTCTCTTTCTCTCTCTCTCTCTCTCTGTCCCTCTCTCTTTAGTCTGTTGTTATTTTAACTCTCTAAAACCCCAATACTGTAGTACTTACTGCGCTAACAAGTATGTAAATTAAAATGGGAAAAAAAACAAGCAAGAATGAAAGAGTGGAAGAAAAGAGAGAGAAAAGAAAGGGGGAGATTTAAGCAGAGAGTGATAAGAAAGTGTGAACTCTGCTGAGAGGAAGAGAAAGAGGATATGTGCTGTTTAAAGGTGAATTAACACGTCTTACACAAAGCTGGTGGAGTTACCTGAGACCTGTGTGTGTGTGTATGTGTGTGTGTGTGTGTGTGGAAATCTGAGATTGACTTGAGTGGCAGCTAGAGGTCTGAAACAGTGCAGGGACAGGAAAACACACACACACACACACACACACACACACACACACACACACACACACACACACACACACATGGAAACATACACATAATGAGGAGCTGAATATCAGGTCTCTGTATCAGATTCCCATTCTTCTTTCATTCTTTTATCATCCTTCATCTCCTCCTCACATTCTCACATGTGTGTGTGTGCGTGCGTGTGTGCGTGCATGCGTGTGTTCGTGTCCTCTTCCTGCAGGACTAAACCATTTTACTGCAAAATAACACAAATTTATTTAGCAATATTCCTTTACAAAACTTTCAACTTTCAAACATTTTCAAATATTTAAAACAAAGAAAGCAAATGTTCAGTATCTTGAATATTTAATACTGAAGATTCTACACTATTTCCAGTGTTCTGACCATGTTGTTAACTGCTTTGTACAAAATGTCTGATCTTCCTCATGTCTAATCTCTTCTATTGAAGTGTGAGATCAGATGATGGAGCTGATCTAAAATGGATCACAAGGATTTATAAAAACCTGTGTGGGCAAACAAATACTAACAAACTCATGTAAATATTTCTAAGATTCTACTTTTCTCTTGACGTCATTAATATAATTTGTAATGAAGACTGCTGCATTAAATTAGAAAAATATGTAAAACACAGTAGAAGCATTTTCACTAGTGCTCTCAGATTAATCAAGCGATCTCTCAATAAATCTCATTAAATTATTAATAAATGCTGATTAACTCAGTAAAGAAAGACATTTCGATCCTATTAAGATCATCACACACTGTATGCTTTTCGATACGTTTTTTTTTTTTCTCTCTCAATATAATGTCCTAAAATACAAGATGTTACCAAACGTAATACTTGAAGTTGTTCCTGAACAACATGTTTTAGCTTGAAATGTCAATGTAAACCATGGAACAATATTAAAATATATTAGAACATACAGTATAATACATGCTAGCTGACCTCCAGTCCTGGTTACGCTGTAAACCTGCCAGTAAAGTTGTATGAAATGTAATCACACTAACTAACCTCTTAACTATTCTTGACTTTTTATACGTTCCATCATAAAAACGATTTCATTCGATTTCATTAGATGGTGTATCAATTAATGTGTTATAAGGAATAACTCTAACTAGCATCATTAGTAACATGTTGTACGAGCTCGTGTGTATAAATTCCAAACAAATTTCACGCACTTACTCGAAACTTTTTAACATAGCAAACTTGCAAAGTTTTTAAGAGACAAGCGTGCTGCTAGTTCCAATTTTGTTTTGGATTTCGGACAAATACGAATCACCGTGTAAGAACGGTGGAAATTACACCAATAATATGACAAAAACTAAACAAAAAAAAGAAAGAATAAACACTCATCTAGTGTAGTTTATTTTCTCTGTGCATTTCCTCGGTAGTCTTCACCTTGTTTTCTTTTTTTCCTGCTTAAATCTACTTTGCTTTCTTTCCTGTTCTCCACTTTTCCTTGGAGAGTCTCCTTCATCTGGTGCACACACACACACACACACACACACACACACACACACACACACACACACACACACACACACACACACACACACAGAGCTCGGCTAACCCATCAATCACCTTAACATGCTAATTAGCGGGATTTATTTTATTCAGCAAAAATAACACTCAGAATCCCATTACTTTGTCTGGCCTGAGGGCTATGGTCCTATGGATGTGTGTGTGTGTGTGTGTGTGTGTGTGTGTGTGTGTGTGTGTGTGTGAGTGTGTGTGTGTGTGTGTGTGTGTGTGTGTGTGTGTGTAGGAGTAGAGAATCAGAGAGAACATGAACAAGAGAGAACCCTGTTTTATAATTTACCCAGCCAGTCACGTGTGTGTTCACGTGAACACAGTAAATGTGAGACACACACGCTGCACATCGGGCTTGATGTTTTTATAAGTAACTTCACCATCTTTAGTGAACTTTAGTAACTTTAACCGAACTTCGGAATTTGGTCGTACTTTGTTTTTGTTATAAATGTTAGACAATTTCATGAAATAAAATGAAATATGAAATATATTTATATATCTTTATCTATCGAGCTGTATACAGTGTACTCGGTATATTTTTGTTAGAATTCAAACGTTACAAATTTTTCAAAACATTTACGTACTGAATGTAAACACTTGCTTTAAACAGAATAACCGCCAGAATAACCCGATCTCCTCGGGAAAGTCAGAAAGTAAATAAAAACATTTCCGCATCAT
>CM042546.1:18900309-18920309 GCA_023630585.1 Cranoglanis bouderius
CACACACACACACACACACACACACACACACACACACACACACACACAGGGACTTTAACAGCGCTGTGAACCTTACACAATGACTTTTAGCTGCACTAAAACAGACAATAGGCTGCTTAAGTGTGTGTGTGTGTGTGTGTGTGTGTGTGTGTGTGTGTGTGTGTGTGTGTGTGTGTGTGTGTTTGTGTGTGTGTGTGGTAAGGGGATATATGGAGCTGTCAAGGAAGAATCCAGTGTTCAACTCATCCTCATGTTCATGGGTTAATGAAGTCTGTCCCTCCCTCAGCAGCACGCTGGCTCTCTGTCTCCGTCCACACTCCTGTCCTCTGGATTTATCTCTCTGTCTTTACGAACAAACGACAGCTGAGCAAGGGATGAAAAGGAACGGAAAAGAGGTGGGAGGAGCCGAGACCATCTGTGTCCGACTCGTAAAGGGTGGAGTTAATAATAATAATAATTATTATTATTTTATTCAAAAACTTATAATAAGACAATTTAATATTAATTAACTGTATTCACACTACCGTGACCTACGAATGACCCCGGCTCATCGTCATGAGAAGACAAGACAAGACAAGACAGGAACCGGTTTCTGTGAGGTGAAAGGTCAAAGGACAAACTGGAGGTTTGAAAGAGAAGAGAAAGATGACAGCGCACACTCATCAGTGAGTGAGCAGTGTGTAAATCCTCTCTCCATCTGCTCATCTCTTCATACGCCGGCTGATTATGTCGGTGGAAAGGACTCACACTGCGAACAGAGTTCATGACCTACGGATGACCTCACCGTGACCTTGAGGTGGTGTGAGAGAATCGTCCTTTCTCTCTCACCCTTTTTTCTCTGTCTAGCAGTAGAATATCTGTACACACATTTGTGTACAGGCACTTCAGCTAGTCATCGATAAAGGAGCCAGAAGTACGTTACTACTCTGCGTGTACGTTTGGAAACTTTTCAAATTAAAAACGCAGCTTAATTAGTGAATTTGATCTCGCTGGAAAGTCCTAGGGAGTGCGTTTAAACATAGTGCGATAAGAACACATCAAACACACATAAATACGCACATGTCCGCCGCCTTAAAGCCTGCCACTGTTATCAGGATGCAGCAGCACCACGGCACCGCAGCACCGTACACACACTTGTGTTGTTTTCCCTCCGACTGGAGTGCGTTTGAGAGGTAGGGGGTAGGTGGCGTTGAGGGGGAGAGCAGCAGGGTGTGAGAACGCTGCTGGGGCTCAGGAGGAGCGATTTGGAACAGAGCCAGGATTCCTGCACGGATATTTTTATATTAAAACATGGAGCTAAAATGCTGGAAAACGACAAAGCCATGCAGCCTCGTGTTAACTATACAGGAAAGAGCATTCGTTACGTCGTTTGGATGATTAATGCATGATTACTAGCCCCAGGTGTTTACAAAGGTGCTGTGGTGTCTGCATGCGCTATCCTCTGTTTTACACCAGAACACTTCTGGGAAGTTTCTGTTTCCTTTGTAACATCTTGGGAATTCACCGTAAAAAAACGACTGAAAACCACCAAGTGGTTATGACTAGAGTTACTGTAAAAGCACACACACACACACACACACACACACACACACACACACACACACACACACTCAAGGTCATTTTCTCAAAACAGGTGTGGTCGGAGCATTTGCAGCTAATTTGGGCCGGTTTGATATAACTCATGTGGTGTGTGTGTGTGTGTGTGTGTGTGTGTGTGTGTGTGTGTGTGTGTGTGCGTAGTTTCATTCCCTGACCAGCAATTTTGGTTTTGAGTAGAATTGGAGATGGACTGTCCTCTGTGTGTGTGTGTGTGTGTGTGTGTGTGTGTGTGTGTGTGTGTGTGTGTGTGTGTACATAGGAATACATAACAATTTTACCCTTGTGTCTTTATTTATTATTTTATACGTACAACAAAAAGTAGCTTTTCACAGCTCCCCCTAGTGGTGCGGCAGAAAAGCTCATCAGGAGATCGTGAGTTCGAATCCTGATGATGACAGCAAAATTGGCCATGCTGTTTGTCCGGGTGGGAGGGGAATACTCTTTCTTTCCTGTATGCATGTATGCAGAAGAGGGCAGGTAGCGCTTTCCTCTGAGTGTGGTGTGTTACGCTGCCATGTGATGCAGCAGGATCAGCAGTTTGAAAAAGGAAGACTCGAAGGAAGCACGTGTTTGGTAGCTGTCGTGTGAGAGGTTTTGCTCTTTTTTTAGGTAGAGATGAAGCCAAACGGCATTGTGGGTAATGTAGGAAACTGTTAACTGAGCGGAAAATAAGACCAACATGTTTCCTTTAACGTAACGGTTGCGTCTCCTATAAAGTGGTCAGTAGTACCTCACTGAAACAAAAGTACCCCAAAGAGATGGAAATACAGGACTGTGTGTGTGTGTGTGTGTGTGTGTGTGTGTGTGTGTGTGTGTGTGTGTGTGTGTGTGTGTGAAAGAGAGAATGCAGGTATGAACTGTGAGAAGAGAACCATGATGTATCTCTTATGGGTGACAGGCACTTAGGAAGCGTGTGTGTGTGTGTGTGTGTGTGTGTGTGTGTGTGTGTGTGTGTGTGTGTGTGTGTGAGAGAGAGAGAGATGTATACCCAGCAAGTGACAGCTACTCAGCGCACTCGCCCCTATCCTCCTTTTTATTAGCCTAATTAAAAGACCTGCATTTGTCTCTGTGATGACTGCTCACCCCATCACGGCGTTATTTACCGGCTAGGCATCCATGGCGATCCCGTCGCCGTAACGACCGGCCTCTCTGATTGTTTCCCTGACAACAGAATGCATCATCTTCTCTCTCGCATCTAATATCACACACACACACACGCACAGACACACGCTTGGAAACGGATGGAACTGTCGGTTATAAAAGCCCATTGTAGCCTTACTGAAGGTAACGGCCATCAATAAACGTGCCACAGCGCTGTGTGTGTGTGTGTGTGTGTGTGTGTGTGTGTGTGTGTGTGTGTGTGTGTGATGGATAAAGCGAGTGACTCAGTGTAAATAGCCCTAATGCCTTATCTCTTATTTAAATGGAGTTCACTTACTTACAATGCTACAGGGCCAATGCTATCTTTCTCTTTCTCTCTCACACACACACACACACACACACACACACACACACACACACACATCCGACATCTCCAAGAGGGATTTATGTGAGTCTGAAAGGAGATTTGATGGGAATGGGATAGTGTGTGTGTGTGTGTGTGTGTGTGTGTGTGTGTGTGAGATGCACCTGATCAGGCCGGACCCTCCCGCCCCTGCATCGCCCCCACCGTTAACAACGGCCCATCCGTTACCGTGCCGACAGGCAGAGTGACAGGCCTATTTGCAGGCCCGGCTGAGCTACTCTTGACTTATTGGATGGCACATCGTCAGGGCCGACGGCCTTGTGACAGCACACACACTTCCATTTGGGTGAAAAATCTGGTTAATTTGGCCAGTGTGTTCAGGGAACTAAAGAGAGGCGTGGCTCAGTTCCTATATAAAGGGATTGTTGCTGCTTTTTTAAAAATCTTGTGATGCAACTTGTGCTTTTTTTTTGTGGGAAAACGACTTGAATTGGCGAAATTGCAATCGCACTAAATAGTTTTACACGTCGTTGTTCAGCGCACGTGAATCGAAGAGGGCTTTTGCTGAATGCGCGTTGTGATGACGTCACGTGACACGTCTTGCCCTAAATCTGTGGAAAATCTGCGGCAATTAAAAAAAAAAAAATTATAAGCTCCTCTGAATATTGCGCCGTTTGCTTGATTTTGCATTAATTTCTGCGATCGCAAAATCACATAATCCTGCAGGGACTGGTATGTTGATAAATGCCAGTCACATAGCGTGTTCATGGTACAGCTGATTTGCATGTAGTCACGCCCACAAAACTCCATAAAAATGATGTTATGATGACTTAACATAACATGTAAAAAGTGAAAAAATACCTTTGATCTAATATCAAATATTAATTCATTATTAATATTTATGCAAATAAAGTCTCATAAACCCCTCCTACACCTGAAGATTCTTTAGATTTAAAAAAAAAATCTAGTCATGCCCACAAAACTCCATAAAAACGATGTTATGACGACTAAACAGTTTTCTCCTTGGTGCTAAATCTTCCAGTAATGCAGCTCGGCCACTGCAGCGAATCGGCTACTGTAGACACACGCTGACTCTTCTTCCTTTTATAAACACTGTGACACAGTCAACATTTTGGTGATACGTCCAAATTATGTTACGATAAACAATGAATTAAAAACAGTAACTAGTAAACTAGTAGTGCAGTGTTCTTCTGTCATACTGCCTCATAGCTATGTTAGCTAGCTAGCTAAGTTGACAAATGCTATGCTAACGACAGCTATGCTAACCTATAGTACTAAAGGTTAGTGGTGTAGAGTAGGTGATAATATATCGTTTCTTAGCAGTGTGCTAAAACTTTAAAATAATTAAATGTGATAGCTAGCTAACATCACCTGAGAAATTGCTTGTAACAAATGTTTTATTTCTCTTTAGTACAGTAGTACGCAGTAAGATGTGCGTTTCTTTTAATTAATGTTGCTTTTTTAGCATATTAGCATGACAGGACTTGAAACTATACTAACTATTTTCTTTTCTATCTTTGGAACCGCCTTAAAATTCATAAAGCATTCGAACAGATGCATAGCTGATTGTGATTCTTTTTTTTTTGTGTTAAATATTATATAAGGACATTTTTGTCCAGCGAGATTTGAAACTTTCTCACAAAAGACGTAGCGTGAGAAAGAAAGAGAGATGAAGACAGTGGTATAACAACTCAATACCCAATTCATCACTGAGTACGAAATGAGTGTAACGAAAACCTTCATACTTTCCTTAACAAGGAGACACAAAGTGTGGAGGGAGAGAGAGAGAGAGAGAGAGAGAGAGAGAGAGAGAGAGAGAGAGAGAGAGAGAGAGAGAGAGAGAGAGAGGAAAAGACTTGTTTTTAGAGCAAACCTCCAGATTTGTGTGAGAACCACACAGGAATGTTTTCCTCTCGCGGATGGCTGACACTCGTGCCCCACACACACACACACACACACACACACACACACACACACACACACACACACACACACACACACACACACACACACACACACACACACACACACACACAAGGTTTCAGACAGGACATCCAGATTTACAGAGGTGTCAAAGATTTCATGTCCAAAGCTCTCTTGGGTCAAGTCTCCCACATTCTCTCCATCTCTTAAATACATCTCTCTCTCCCTCCATCCGTCCAACGTTTCTCTCTTGCAGATCAGAGCTGAGAAAGAAAACAGGCCCGTGACTCTGCGGCCGACACGGTGGCTGAAAAAGAAAAACACTGAGAGAGAGAGAGAGAGAGAGAGAGAGAGAGAGAGAGAGAGAGAGAGAGAGAGAGAGAGAGAGAGAGAGACAGAGAGAGAGAAGGAGAGAGAGAAGGAGAGAGACGGGAGAGATGGACTCTTCATGCTGAAGTGTTTTACCTTCCTGCTCTTATCACCTTCAGTTATGATTTTATAGTAATACGATGGTAAAAAGTGAAAAAATACCTTTGATCTAATATCAAATATTAATTCATTATTAATATTTATGCAAGTAAAGTCTCATAAACCCCTCCCACACCTGAAGATTCTTTAGATTTAAAAAAAACAAAACAAAAAAAAAAACCACTTTTATTTTACCTTGATACTGTCAGGTCAAAATGTCCCAAACAAAGTTCTTTCAAATATTTCTTTCTTTTTCTCCTTTCTTTCTTTCTTCTTCTTCTTCTTCTTCTTCTTGTTCTTCTTAATTAGGTTTATTAGTGAAACTGAGCCAAGCACAAGTATCATGTTGGAAAAATACATTTCTGTCCTGTTCCACATGTAGTAAAACATTTTAATGAGTTATTTTGGCCTGAAAATGAAAATAAGAATGCTGAGCACTTTTCAGAAATTCACTAGTAGAAAAGCGGGAGATGGTTCCAAAAAAATAAAAAATAAAATATAAATCCACATGCCTTAATAGGTTTTATGTTTTATGGGAATTTCTAAGCACCTCATGATTCAATTCAATTCCTTTTCTTTTTCTCAAATCAGTTTCATGAACTTAGTATTAATAAAGTTGAGCTATACTTTATTCACCTGTCTTATTATTATTATTATTATTATTATTATTATTATTATTATTATTATTATTATTATTATTATTATTATTATTATTATTATTTTCAACAGATAAACTGTGTTTTATAAGGTTCTATCTGCCAGCCAATCATCATCCAGAATAAACATATTTTATAAATAATAATAATAATAATAATAATAATAATAATAATAATAATAAAGCAGAACTAATTGCTGGTTTTATAAAGTATAAACTTGCTGGAACATTAGAAGCTGACATTAACTTGCTAGACTTCTAAAAGCGATTATGGCTGTATGTAGCTTTTACATATTTATACAGTATAATGTCCATTTTACTACAATAAATTACGTTTGTAAATCTGCATATTTCTATTTAATATGTTTCAACATAAAACTGCCATTTTTTTTTGTTGAACTTTTATTTCGATATTTAGCTCAAGTGCAAATTCTGCCCTTAATTCAAATATGTTGATGAATTACTACAATATGAATGACATTTTTTTTTTCTCAGTACATGCAATTTACTTCATAAACTGAACTTTTAAGCAATTTGAAATGTTTGATCAAATAAGCAAGTCCCCAAAAAAGTCACAAACGTTTATTTGTAAACTGTTACTAATTGAAATTCCTTAACTCACGCTTAAGTACTTACTAACTCACCAGAAAGTAATGAAGTGTCACTGTAGTATTTCTTCAGTAATTACTAATCGCTGTAATAAACTACTACAGTATGTTGATTAAAAGTGCAGTGATTTAGTAACTAATATTAAATTACTGACAGATAATTCTGACAAACCTGTAATGCCTCGTCACCCTGTATTAGCTGCTTATAACAGTGTCTTACACTGACCCTGATACTTTAAATGACTGCGATGAGGATTTGTTTCATGGGTCGTTAATGAAGGATGAGTTGCTTACTAACTTACTAAAGTTCTCCGTGATTTAATCCTGAATGTAATAAACAGCAATACTAACGAAAGAATAATAGTTTAATAACTAAATAACTAAACTAGGCTACTCATTAGTACCATGCTGATTAAAAAAAAAAAAAAATGAAATGACTTTGATAATAGTAAGGGTAAGGACACTGATTTACAGGTAACATTAATGTATCAGTAATTAATGCTTCATAACACATCTGATTAATGTGTAGATAATACAGTGGTTCAAAATAGGATAACAGGTCATTACAAAATCATTACACTTCAGTCAACATAGTAGTTTATTATATTGATTAGTAATTACTGAAGGACTACTACAGTAACACTTCATTACTTACTGCTTAGTTAGTAAGTAATTAATCATTAATTAAGGAACCGTATTGTAAAATGTCACCTGAAACGCTAATACTTGTTTGTTTAAACGATTCAGTTTCCATCTCTTTTCAGTAAGTCCTCTTTCCCTCGTTCGCTCTCGCACCCTCGGTTCTTGGCTCATCTCTAATAGAGTGATCTGAGTGTCTGTGTGTCTGGAGCAGGCTGGCAAGCCATCAGAAACCTTCCTAAACCTTCACCCCCGAGTAAAAAAAAAAAGAAGAAAACCCACAAAGGGCTTTTTGTGTCCCCCGCAGGCAGCCGTAGCTTTACAGGAAGTTGCTGCTGATGATTTATGGTTGTGTGTCCTGGGTGGCAGCTGGCCGGAGTCCCGGCGTCAATCAAGCCGGGTCCGAGAGCACGGGCCAATGGCGTGGCTTCCCCTGCATGCGCTAAAATAAAATAAAAAGACTACAATGGATGTTGTTAGGAGAGAGAGAGGGAGGGAAGAGGGGAGTCGCCATGGAGGAGAGGAAAAAGAGAGAGAGAGAGAGAACAATCAGAAGACGAGAGAAGATGGATGTGCTTTGGCCCGCTTTTCATGGGGGAAGCCCTAGAGCTCTGTCTCTCTCACACACACACACACACACACACACACACACACACACACACACACACACACACACACACACAATATGTTTACACACGTTATACCATTTTCTTTCTTTCTTTCTTTCTTTCTTTCTCCTAGAAGGTGGCTAGAACACTGACAAGAGCTTTGTGTGAAGCAAGTATTGCAAGAAAGTGTGTTTGTGTGTGTGTGTGTGTGTGTGTGTGTGTGTGTGTGTGTGTGTGTGTGTGTGTGTGTGTGAGTGACCTAGCAAGATGCTAATGTGTTAAGACTTCAGAAGGCTCTCCCTGCCCGGCTCCATCAGCTCAAACACAACGCCGAGCCCAACATGGCCGCCGCGGAAAGTGCCGGCAAATCCCGCATGATGGATCGATGCAGACATGATAGACAAGAGGGAGGCAACCTGTGGTGTGTGTGTGTGTGTGTGTGTGTGTGTGTGTGTGTGTGTGTGTGTGTGTGTGTGTGAGGGGGTGTTTTAACCGCGTTGTAATTTTGGAGATTTAATTTGATAGTGTGTCACTTCTGTGGAAACTATGAACATTTTCAATGAATCCTTACTAATAATGTGATCATCCAATAATTAAACGCTCTCAACAATGTACACGTATATGCCCCGCCCCCGGGGGGCGTGTCTTGCTCTACAGTAGCAGCTCGTTAGCAGCAAACATGTTCCGTTAGTGTGTTTTTGGGTGTTTAGTCTTCTATTCACTTTTCCGACTAAAAAAATGCCGCTGGCGAGAAGTTTAGCTCTCGCTAAGCTGTTAGCTTTTATAGACATTTAGCTAGTTCACTAAGCTAGCGTCAAGCTTTTTTCGATTCAGTGGGGGCGCGGTGTACGGAATGTCGAACACTATTGTGGAAACCAGTCAGGCACTTCAACACGTTGTCACTCTGACTTCTTCTTCCAAAAGGAAATACGTGCTTGTGAGAAATCGAATAAAACTGATCTCTTGTACATTCGTCATGAGATCAAGAGACAAAGGTTCCTGGAACTATGACCCAGGAACTGAAATCATCCCCGGTTCCTATGGAAACACACCCAAAGTTCCTGAAACAGTTTGCGTAGTGGAAATGTGGTCTTTAGCAGATATTAACTCTAAGCTTAACTTCAGTAACGAAAAGGAAACCATTTTGGTTCTTTTAGTTTTAGAAGCAGTTTTTAGAGGACTTTTGCCAGGTCCCCACAAAGTCAAAACTACAATATAAGACAGATATACAGGTATAACTTTCAGAAGTGTCACAACACACACTGCAGATGTGCAAATGTGATGAATATCTAAGTGTGTGTACTGATTCAAGACATTTTAAATCACAAATTCAAGTTACATTAATGAGGCCGAGGTCTTTCCTAGTATTAGGCTCAATGTTAATGATTTACGGGCCTGTATAAGCCTGACAAGTGTGTGTGTGTGTGTGTGTGTGTGTGTGTGTGTGTGTGTGTGTGTGTGTGTGTGTGTGTGTGTGTGTGTGTGTGTGTGTGTACACATGTGCACATGTGTGTTATTATTCCATAACAGGCTACTAATATGAGCCACATGACAGTAACTCTTAAAAAGTCATTTGGGCCAAAGCACATACACACACTTTCTGCTTTTTGTCAGTGCCGTGACAGTTTAGACTGTGTGTGTGTGTGTGTGTGTGTGTGTGAGAGAGAGAGAATGTATGAATTTGGTCCTTAGCATGATAATGAGGCTCAAACAGGCATTTTGCCATGAGAGCCATGAGGGGAGAGAGGGTGGAGGGGTAAGGAGGCAAAGTTTTGGGGAACTTATAGCTAAATTATTTGGAATGTGTCCCTTTTTGTTTCTTTGTTTGTCTGTCTTTCTGTCTGTCTTTCTGTCTGTCTTTCTGTCTGTCTGACAGCAGGTGATGAAGCAAGTCTAGCAAGTCTTGTTAAGTCACCATGAACGACGGAAGTATTTCTCAGGAGGGGACTCTGTGTGTGTGTGTGTGTGTGTGTGTGTGTGTGTGTGTGTGTGTGTGTGTGTGTGTGTGTGTGTGTAACAGAATGCAGCTGCCTCGATGCCTGCGCTTTTTCATGAGTCAGTGTCTGTAATGTAATGTTTGTTAAAGTGGGGTTCAGGGGAAACACAGCCAGGTGTTCATTTAGTTCCAGTGGTGCAAATCACAACCCGCAATTATACCCAGAGTTATTCCATTTATTCCTGAGTTCTTCTCCTTATTATCCTTATTGACTGCTCACTTGATTCTGAATAGGTTTAATCCAAACCACAGTAACTCAAAAGCAAGTGTAAAATAATATCGCCTTCAATCTAATGTTTTCAAATAGTTCTTGACAAAAAAAAAAAAAAAAAAAAAAAAAAAAAGTTAGAGATATTTTTTCAAAAAATATCCGTACACGTACAGACAAGACCTCAGACAACTCATAAAACTCATAAGACTCCGAATTTCTGATTTCCGACCAGGAAAGAACAAAGTTAACTTCTCCTCAACACGGAATTCCTACTCTGAAAGTCGGGAAAGTTTCCTCACGTGACGTCAAGTCTATTGGACAAAAATAAATAAAAAAGAAGTAATCTTCGCTTCTGGCTTGGTCATTAGGGATAAACCTATAAATTTAAACTTTATATACTGAATGTATACATATATTTCTGTAAAGCTGCTTTGTGACAATGTCGTTTAAAGCCTATACAAATAAAATAGAATCGAATTGAATTGAAGTAACAATTCTTTCATGTTATACTGTTATACAAGCATTAGTTTTTAGATCGACATACAGACGTATTTGCCCGTTAAATCAGATCTATAACACTCACTATACAGTTCACTGTTTTGAGAAGGTAACTATACATCACTCATTAGCATTAGCTGGCTAGCTTGTTGCTAACAAAACATTTAGATGGAGGTGGCTATGTTTCTTTCCCCGCTTTGTAGATCAAAAGCGCAGACGTCGAAAATGTCTAAGTTCTGACTTCTCACATAATAAATATAAACAACCACACCAAGATGAAGAATTCGATTCAAACAGACGAAACGCTGCATGAGTGAAAACGTCGCACACTCTTGCTGAATATTGTATTAACAGAGAATGAGAGAAAGAGAAAAAAAGAGAGAAAGGATCCATATCTTAAAGCTGGTCCTCCAAAAAAAAAAACAACCCAAACCTGCTATTGTCTAAAATCAGCCACCTGTCTCGGTTTGTCTCTGTCTCCTGTCTTCCTGTCTCTGCCTCTGAATACTCGAGTGTGATGGGTCATAAACCCACATGCGATCGTCTTAGAAACGTGTGTGAATGGTGTGTGTGGGTGCACATGTGTGTGAGGTCAGCGGAGCTGTGTCTCTGAGACAGGGATTAATCCTCCTTTCTGCCCCTGAAAAAGCGGCCGGGGACAGAGAGGAGGAATACATCAGAGCAGAAGAATAAGGGAGGGAAAAAAGAGGATGGATATTTCCGAGCGAGAATGACAGATCCAGAGAGCGAGAGAACGCCGGAGTGACAGACAGAAGGCCGGAGAGAGAGAGAGAGAGAGAGAGAGAGAGAGAGAGAGAGAGAGAGAGAGAGAGAGAGAGAGAGAGAGGAGTGTGGACAGAGGCAGACTGAGGAACCCTAATCCTTCACTTCTATTCAAATACGCTCTTAATCTCTGAGCAGGTCTACACACACACACACACACACACACACACACACACACACACACACACACACACACACACACGCACACACACAGAGTTAATCTCCAACCATGTCTGAAGCCAGAAAGGTGCACAAAAGGCCTTGACACCCCCCAACACACACACACACACACACACACACACACACACACACACACACACACACACACACACACACACACTACAACCTCTTCCTCTCCAGACTTCCCACAGACTCCACTGTTCATCCCCCGGAGTTAAAAGTTATAATCTTAACAAATCTCCCTAAACATTCCTAACACACAAACTCTACAGTTCATAACTCAGTGAAACATGGTGGAGGTAGTGTCAGTCAGCGTCAGCTAGTTGTCTGTGTTGACTGATCCAAAGTAAAAATGACTATAACCTCCTTTAAAGTAGTGAAATGGACATAAAGGGTGAGAGCTTTACATACCTAGTGACATCATATGATAATCCTATATACCTGTGTGTGTGTGTGTGTGTGTGTGTGTGTGTGTGTGTGTGTGTGTGTGTGTGTGTGTGTGTGTGTGTGTGTGTGAGGTTCTTGGTTTATTTACTGAAGTCATCTTTACTCATAACTCAGTGGCCCTGTAGTCATAAAGCACTCATACTATAATTCACACACACACACACACACACACACACACACACACACACACACACACACACACACACACACACACCCACCCACACACACACGTAATGAATAAGGGTCCAAATTTATGATGATGTTGCAGAAAAGCTGGTGGCCTATCTCTGGAAAAGTTCCTTCAGAGTGTGTAGCCGTAATTAACCCACGCACACACACACACACACACACACACACACACACACACACAGAGAGAGAGAGAGAGAGAGAGAGAGAGAGAGAGAGAGAGAGAGAGAGAGAAATTCCCACAGCATATGCATATACACAAATTCTCCCTGCTTGACCGTCTGTCATGGTGACACATACGTATACGCTCTCCATCAAACCCCTCCAGATGGGCGGGCGCTTTATCGCTCCCTGGGCCGCTGACATCACCCCTCCACGCCGACAGAATTGATGATGAAAGCAAACAGATCTATCTTAAGTTACATTTACCAAATCAATTTTATTTTAACAGCCTCTTGCTTATTGGCATATTGACGGCTGCTCGCGCTCCGAGGGGAGAGAGGGAGAGAGGGAGAGGAGGAGGCAGGCCCAGAGAGACAGAGAGAGAGGGATAGAGAAAGGGAGAGAGAGGCAGAGAGGGAGGCGGGGAGGTGATGGTTAATAGCGTTTGCCATATTTAATGCGCCGATGTCATCGTTGAATATCCTCTCTGAATAATGTGGCACTTCATCATAAATTCTTTACAACTTATTTACTTAATGGAGAGAGTTATGGCCTGCTGACAGCCAGCTAATTAAACATAGTGATACAGTGCAGCCCGCCTCCATGTCATCCTCTCTCCATCCCTCTCTCTCTCTCTCTCTCTCTCTTACACACACAGACACGCACACACACACACACACACACACACACAGACACACACACACACACACACACACACACAAACACACTGTCTCTCTGTACATATCTTTCATTCTCTCTTTAAAAAAGACATACACAGACACACATGTAATGTCTCTCTCCCTTTGCTGTCTTTCTGTCTCTTAGCTGTATTTTCTCTCCCTCATTCTCTCTATTGCTCTCCTGCTGCACCTATCTCTGTCCGTCTTTCTCTCTTTCTGTCTCTCCCGCTGTCCTTCTCTCTCACTGTCTTTTTGTCTCTCTTTCTGTTTGTGTGTCCCTCGCTTTAAAAGACATACAAAGTCACACAATTTCTTTCTCTCACACAGAGGCTCTCACTCTGTTCTCCTCTCTCTCTCTCTCTCTCGCTCTCTCTCTCTCGCTCTCTCTCGCTCTCTCTCTCTCCGCCCCAATCTTTTAAATACATATCGTTCAAGCGTGCAATAAATTACTGGTGGATTAAAATTCATGAAACCCATTTTTTTCTTTCAGTTTTTTTCTCCATGGAAATCAAAGTAGAGAGAGAGAGAGAGAGTGAGAGAAAGAAGGTAAAAAAAAGAAGTGCAAGCGCAATTCATATAAATCTACTAATGGCGGGACAGAGACTTTTTCAATCATATTAAACTCCAATGTTTGCCTACGCAGGATTTCTGCTTGGTTCAGATTTATCACTTGGAAGAAAGAAAGAAAGAAAGAAAACTCTCCTTGTGTAAATGACTTCAGTAGGAAAGAGCTATAGAAAATAATATTTATTTAATATTTAATATAATATATAATAATATAAGTATTTAACCGTCCCAGGAAAAAAAAAAACGATTCTTCAACAAGCACAAGTTAAAATACAATGATATAATACGGACCAAAATTTAATCAGAGAATTAAAAAAAAAAAAAAAAAAAAAAAAAATATATATATATATATATATATATATATATATATATATATATATATATATATATATATATATATATATATATATATATATATATATATATATATATATATATAAGAAACCAAAACATTCCTAGAAACTTTTTATAATGATGTTAAACATCATGCTTTTCAATGTTAGGTAAATCTGTTGATATTTTTAAATTGTACAAAGAAATTGTCTTTTTGACGTGATTGTATTAAAATATCATACCAATAAGGCATGACTGACATGATGCTAAAAGTTTTCCCTGCAGCGTCACACCACAGCGTATTGTCGGATGCTTTGGGATAATGATTTTCTCCTTACAATTCACACGGAGACGATTTGAATCTTCAATTACCCTGATACCCCTGCAGCGACCCTTCAGGCCAGGCCAAATTAGCCTACGTTGACCCTGCCCAAGACTGCTCTCGACCTTTCACCTTGCCTTGTGACCCTGGCTTTGATTAAGAGTGGAGACTGACTGGTGTCTGATAGACGGCGGCGGACCTGGTGGAGGTCGAGGGGGTTGTAATACTTTAACGTGGTTAAAGGATGGATTTACGAGCTTGGATTTTAATCGAGCTGGTCTGCGAGTCATGACGTCACCAGGACAGAAACCATGAAAACATTCAGCCGATAGATGGACAGAAGGAAATAAATGCAAAGGGAGTTAAATGAGGTTGAACACTATAGAAGCAGAGGGGATATGTTTACGATGCTGGTAAAAATGAGTGAATGATTACGAGTTCATCTGCTTCCTTCTTATAGACATGGCTAAATCTTCTAAACAAGAAACAAATACTGTGCAGCCAAGAGCAACATATGGTCTAGGACAGGAGTCGTCAAAATGGTGGAGACAGGAATGGATCGAACTGAGCATTTAGTGACTTTCTGGAGCAGCCAATCACGCATTTAGTGTATGTAAAATATTTGTCTGGAATCAGCTCATCAAGAAAGGAAAGATTTTTCAAACACTTTCATACATTTTTATTGAATTTACCCTCTATGGTCTGATTAGTGAATTGATGATGAAAACAGAATGTTTAACTGGACAAATATGAATTAAGAATTATGTAGTATTTCTCCACTTCAAGTTCAAAACCAAGCTGTCAAAAATAGTAACGTTGGGGCTCCAGAGTAGCGCAACAGAAACCCATTTGCCGTATAGTCCAGAGATCGCGAGTTAGAATCCCAATGAGGACAAAGCCATCCATGGCTGGGAGCCAAGAGAGTAAAATTGGCTGTGCTGTCTGGGTAGGATGGTATATTCTCTCTTCCCTGTCAATCACAGCAACACTAACCAATCATGGGTGTCTGTGAGCACATGTATGCGAAAGAGGGCAGATAGCGCTTTACTATGAGTGTGTTACGCTGCCCTGTGACACTGCAGGAGCAGCAGTTTGAAAAAATTCAGTTGGCTGTGGAGAAAGCATGTGTTAGCCTTCACCCTCCATGGTGGGGTAGCTGTCGTATGATAGGGGTGAACTGGCTGGCGGGGGGGAATTGGGGAGGAACTAAACGTAACCACTTTGAATTGATGTCTTATTTTTATCCATTAACTCATTTTAGAATTTTTTTGTCGCTGGACCTTTACAAGTGTTCCAATACAATTACCAGGACAAATGTACTATAAGTTTCAAAATACTCCTACTTTGTAGCAGGACACTTTAGTGAGTTGTGAGAACCTCGATCTGAGTTGGTTATCACCGTCTGAACAGCAGTAAAGGAATTTAGTGAGACATTAGTGAGATGGGTGAACTGAACTATGCCATCTATTCGGTGTCATAATTGTCTAATAAACTTTCCTGTAAATGTAACTGATGGAATTATGCTAATTACCTAAAAGCATTGCAAACTGATGGAAGAGGTAACCACATTATTCGGGATCTGATGTATTAAGAAACCTCGTAAGCTCTTTTATTGCCATGCACACAGAAGCCTTTGTCTCTTTAACGAGTGTAAAGTGGTGAAGCAACTTCATCTCATGCAAAATTTATAGGAATTTTAACAACCAAGAACAATTTCCACTGGAAATTCATATAAATGGAGTAAGAAAAGCTCGGAACCACAAACACCAACCCATAAGTTTTCTTAAAAATGTGAGCTCTTAAAAAAAAAAATCGTGAGATTGGCGAATGCTTTCTTCAGATCTAACATTCGCTCCTACCTCCCAGCCCTGTCGACGATGACTTCCCTCAAAGGGTCCGAACTCCTCTCCGACCTCCAGCCTCCTCTTGCTCCAGACGCCCAGGCTGCCAGCCGAAATGCTCGACTCACGCAGCTCGAAGTCTGGGGGCAGAGACAGCACTGCCTCCTCATCGTCCAGGTACACGGGTGTGTGGAAGGCGGTGTTGAAGCAAGAAGAGTCGACTGGGGAGCTTCTTTCACAAAATACACTCGATGAGTGGATGCTGTTAGAGGTGATTAATGGGACGGGGTCTCCGTTGGACGCTCTCCCGGCTTCCTCCAGGACATCAGAGGGGAAAAGTGGGAAGTCACCTTCATCACCTGTAGAGGATGAGATCATTTTTTAACAATTATGCCTAAAGGATTGGGACATTGGGTCAAAGATGCCTGTCGGTTTGGTGAGTGCAAGTTAAAAACACATGTAAAGAAACAAAAGGTGATAAGGATTATATTCGTTAAGAGATAGGCCTCTGGATTAGGGCCATGCAGACAACCCGCCCACACACACTTGTATCTCTGCCAACTTGGCAAGATCTACAGCTTGTCCATGAGTGCTAAGTACTAACTCAGTATGGCCACATATGGGAAAATATACATAGCTCCAAACACAGGTATTTGACAACCAGTTAAACAAACACGGGGAATAGGAAAGTAGTTAGTGTCTGTAATAACACTGTGCGCGACTAGTTGAGAGCGAGCCCGCTGATTGTGTCCTCTTAGTATACCCTGTCAGACACCTCCTCAAGAGCCAGAGCCAAATGTTTGGCAAGGGAATCCCCACTGGGAAGATTGAATTGCCTTGAGTGTCGTCTGCATTGTGTGGCTCCCAACACTCATATTTCCTTTTTAAAAAAAAAAAAAAAAATTTTCCATCCATCCCTGGTGACGGGGAATCAGAGCAAAAACAGCGGACGTTTCAGCCAGCGAGGTTAATTGAGAACGGAGAAGAGAGGACATTGTCTGTGACCTATAACCCTTTCCATGGTTTGGAAAGGAAGAGTAGCACGTGGCTGATGAGAGTGTTTTGTTACTGTGTTTGAGTTACTGTCCCCACTGGAGCTGTCCTGACTCCTGTTCTGGTCACACAGAAAAACTGCGAGACAAACATCTGTACATCTCATTAGCTTGACCAGTGGTAATATACTGGTATCAAGGAAAGCTAATCGATTATTCTTACACTAACTAAAGCTAGGGGGCACTGTGGCTTAGTGGTTAGCACGTTTGCCTCTCACCTCCAGGGTTCCCGCCTGTTGCATGTTTTCCCTGTGCTTCAGGGGTTTCTTCCGGGTACTCCTGTTTCCTCCCCCAGTCCAAAGACATGCCTTGTAGGCTGATTGGCATTTCTAAACTGTCTGTGGTGTGTGAATGTGTGTGTGATTGTGCTCTGCAATGGGTTGGCACCCCGTCCAAGGTGTACCCCGCCTTGTACCCCGAGTCCCCTTGGCTCCTGGCTTCCCATGACCCTGTGTAGGATAAGCAGTACAGAAAATGGATGGATGGCTCTATAACTAAAGCGACAGTAACTTTGCTGTCTCAGTGCATCCAAAGACAGCTGACGCCAAAATTCTGGCAGTGTCATTGAAGTAAATTTGCGAATGCGAGAGCCGCCATGAAGCTTGTCTAAAAACCACCAATAGGAGGACAGCCAAGAATTACATGAAACTCTTGGGACACTATAGTGGCCATGGTGAAATGTAAACATACAGTATCATGTGGACATGGGCAGAGGAAATGACCTCAATCTCACTTGTTTGGTGAATGTTTTTGCTTAACCCTCGATCGCGCTGATTGATGGTGTAAGCAGAACGCAGTCAGATTCTTTATCGTTAAGCTCTGATCATTACACAGGATTTTCAGCATATAATCTGACAGGATGAACACACGTTATCACACACACAGTCTGTTATAGAATTCAACCAAGATTTTATTGGGATCATTTTGTACAGTGTGACAAATACTAATCGTTCGGTTTACACCGGCTTAACACACTTGGAGCTAACCTACTGCGAGTAGGCCAGAGTGGAGCTAGCATGCTGTGGCTAGTACGCTGTGGCTAACAGGATGTGACAGGTAGTGGTGAGTGCTAATGAGGAGTGGGCACATCCTCCTGTCTCCGTACATTCCGGTGTCACAGCATGGCAGCTAGCCTATTCTCAGCCTACATACACACACACACACACACACCCACTTGCCTAGCTTTCCAACAACAGCTGAGAGCAGGTCAGGCACCCTTACTCTAAGCCGAGGCTCTGTTAAACATACGAAACCATAATGTTAACCTCAGCTATGCTGTTTAAACATCATTCAGCCCGAGAGCGAGAGCCTGCCACAGTCGCCAAGGCTTTTAAGGGTAACCCAATCCGCCTTTCACTAGCTTCCACTTCTCACTACTTCATTCCGCCTCTTAAAATTGAGAAGGGAAAAACCCAGTCCCCTCGTCATGTGCAGTAGTGGCTGTTCAGTTTTGAGCAATAAACATTAGTTTCGGCAAAAGGTCTGTAAAGGAAAACGATGTGGACCAAAGTGAAGGTGGGGTTCACACTCTGAAGACTAGCAGCGGTTTCAGTGTTATGTTGCTGATAGTGATCAGGGTTTGGTCAGCTTTAGCCATCAGGGATTAGTAAAGGTTGACTGAGTCTTAGCAATTTTTTTATGGATATTCAGTCAGCTGTTTTCTCAGGACTAAGTCAGGAGTCAGTATTTCAGTACAGGGAAATAGAATTAATTTCCTTGTATACATCAACAAGAGCCAGTTTCATCAGCTTTTATAGAGATTAACAAAATTGTCCACACACACACACACACACACACACACACACACACACACACACACACACACACACACACACACACACACACACACACACACAGGTTTGGTTTAATATCCTTATGAGGACCTTTATTTGCCATGCAGCTAATTTAATTCCATGCTACACCTACATTCAAACATAATTGTAACTTCAATAGCGCTTAGTAAAAAAGCAGTTTTATGGGGACCAACCAAACGTCCCCACAAGGACAAAATACTGTATATGACAAAATTTATTCCTATCCTTGTGAGGACATTCACCTCACTAAGATATAAAAACATGCCTACACACAAGTGCACAAACACACACACACACACACACACACACACACACACACACACACACACACACACACACACACACACACACACACACACACACACACACACACACACACACACACTTCTGAGGACCTTCCATTGACATAATTATTAATGCTACACGATGCCAGAATTTAACCCTAACCTTAACCTCAGAAACCAAATGTAAACATTTAACATTTAACATCTCTTTTGTTTTGTTTTTAAGTATATTTAATAATTAATAATAATAACAATAACAACAGCTTTTCCTTGTGGGGAGCAGCCAATATGTCCATATAAGGTAAAAAGGAATATTTGACAGAGATATTCCTATCCATGTGGGTACACACACACACACACACACACACACACACACACACACACACACACACACACACACACACAGAGTGGTATTTCCCACATACAGTCCTGCCCTCCACCCCTGATAACATCTTCTCAGGCCGTGCCCTTCATGATGACCCGCACTGTACAATGGAACTCTGACTATAAACCATCCTCGATTAGAACAGAACGTTCTAGAATAGAAATAAAGTTCCCCTGGTGATGTCACTTGCACAAACACAACAATCACTGTCCAAGAATTCCGAAGAATAGCAGCATTTCCTGTCATTTAATAAAGGGACATGACACATTTCTT
>CM042546.1:18925309-18935309 GCA_023630585.1 Cranoglanis bouderius
CATTATCTACTGGCTTCTGTTGAACTCAGTCACTCTGTTACTCTCTCTCTCTCTCTCTCTCTCTCTCTCTCTCTCTCTCTCTCTCTCTTTCTCACACACACACACACACACACACACACACACACACACACACACACACACACACACACACACACACACACTCAGAGTGCAGTTAATAAAGCCCTAAATGAACACAATGCATTAAACATGAGTGGGACAATAACGAAGCACTGCTCTATAATTACGTCCCGCTGCCGTAAAAATGAAGACAAAATATTTGAAGAGGGATTCTGTCACCTCCGTGCTCTCCCCTCACTAATCATACACTCTCACACACACACACACACATATATGCACACACACGTGCACACACGCACACACACACACAAACACACTCTCTCTCGCTCTCTCTCTCTCTCTCTCTCTCTCTCTCTCTCCCGGCAGGCCACGGAGGTTAAATACAAGGGGAGGCATTTCCAGAGCCATGCCTACTAATAAGGACTAATTGAAAAATGACTGGCTATTGACAGACAATGAGGTTGAACCATATGCTGTGACCACATAATACGCCTGGCACGTTAAAGACATGAAAATTGATAGGCACCTGAGTAGTAATGAGGGGACAAAAACACAAGGAATGCTGGTTGAATGCTGATGAAAAGATTGCTGGAGAGATCTCCAAGTAAAGAAAAGAAATCCACCCCGAACAACCTGCTTATTAATGTTTATAACACACAAGCTTTAATCTTCAAGATTTCTTTTCTAATGATATTCCATTTTAATTGACATGTCGGTCTACAGCGTGTACGAGTTTCCTACGGTACCCACAAAGCTGCTCGGCTACCTGGTGCTGTACTCAAACAGAGCGATGCAGCGGCGCTTTAGTGCTTCAGTCTTTCCAGCTCTCTCACCTCCTCATCAGACAGATCAGCTTCCAAAGCTTTAACTTTCATGCTAATATTACTGTCTCGACATCTCGTACTGTAGATCTGAGTCTCAGCGTCGTACAGACCAAAGTTTGATCTCTCCACTACTTCTACCTTGGATATATTTCTACCATTAATATGATATTAAACATCACTGGAAAATAGTGCATGAGAAAACCGTAGTAGCTGTAACTGCACCAGTTTTCATTGTGGTTAGTCAGCTAGTTGTTTCTATGGCTGCAATTAAGTTACGATGTGCAAGAAGAAAGAACTACACGCAACAATGTTATAAACATCTCCGAAATGAAATCGTTCGCTGTTTGCTTTGCGTGTGTATGTACAGGTATACATATGTACTGTGTATATATCTTAGAGGTGTAACTTACTGAATGATTTAAAACTGAGCTTAAAGGTTGTGGATTGAAAGTCGAAGAAAATCCCCAACCCAAGGAGTTGAATAAAGTTATATAATAATAATAATAATAATAATAATAATAATAATAATAATAATAATAATAATAATAATAATAATAATGAATAAATAAGACTTATGTTTTTCTTCTTCTTCAGGTTTTCAGTGTTTCCAGGGCATAGTAATAGGGTTTACATGCTGGGAATTAAAAAAAAAAAATAATAAAAAATAATATTTAACTTCTGGTATAGACCACGCCCACTTTTGTTTTATATCCAATTATAAAAACGGATATGAATATTTTGTGTACTAACCAGTTACAGATACAAATACAGATAATGTCATTGCTTTACACTCCTTATATATACTATCCAACAGCACACACACACACACACACACACACACACACACACACACACACACACACACACACACACACACACACACACACACACAGAGCACATGTGCTGGAGGAGACAGCAGAAGAGCGATGGGACGAGTGTGTGATGCTGTCACACAGACAGTTAGGGGCTGGTGCTGGTGACACCTGAGTCTGGCAGACATAATGAAGGGTCAGCTCTGATCACACAGCCCCGCCAGCAGCTCATAATCAAACCCCCTGTCTGACAAATGGCCCTGGAGCTCCAGCTGTGGCATCTGACACACACACACAATCACACAATGTCTCTCTCTCTCTCTCTCTCTCTCTCACACACACACACACACACACACACACACACACACACACACACACACACACGGATACCAACACGCAGCATGTGCAGGTACGTTTTTCATTCCTCATTCGCCCCTGCCCTCTGTCACTGTCCTGAATATAGAGAGGGAACTACACACACACACACACAATCTAAACAAACATTGTGTGGACATTTCATCTTTAATCCACTCTTTTATCCATCTCATCCCACGAAAGGTACACACACACACACACACACACACACACACACACACACACACACACACACACACACACACACACACACACACACACACACACACACACATACCGCAAGCAGATAGGGAGTACATTTCCCAGGGGTTTTTGAGGCCTAAATGGAGGTTTAATGATATTTGTGTCCAGGGTCACTCTCACACACACACACACACACACACACACACACACACACACACACACTGAAGCTGGCTTGACAAATCCAACAAGTGATTCAATTGTGTAATATACTGTACATATACACATATTATAACTTCCCTATCCAATAAAATCAAGTTTATATGAATTCAGTCAGATTTGTTCTGTTATTAATATTGTCTTAATTATTATTTTTTTTTTTGCATGTTGTTGTCTGCACAGTGTGTGTAGGAGCTCTTCTCTGTTTTGATGATGATGATGATGATGATGATGATGATGATGATGATGATGATGATGAAGCGACAGCTCAGGACATTTTTTTAAGTCGGTATCTGATTACAAATTTTATTTAAAAACATTAATTCATTCAATAAAATAAATTATATCCATTTTGCTCTGGTTTGTAACCCACAGTGTGGTAAAATTTTTGAAAAATAATCACACGTAGCTAGCAGGATTTTAGACATCTTTGGTCAAACTGACTGTTTTTAACTGCTGCGTTTGTTAAACACCAAGGCAAGGTCACAAACTAGACTAAATAAAAACATTTCCACATTGTTTTGGTGAAATGTGAAATATATTTTTGTTTTCTTAAAGTAGAGATGTTATTGTATATTACTGGCAAAAAAAACAAAAAAAAAACTCCCTAAATTTTGTTCAAAACATGACAGCGACATCCAACAGGTCATTTAAAAAAACTCAAAACAACTCAGCCTCAACTTGTACAGCTAACATTCGGTTATTGATTTGTGTGAGATTGTGTGCTAGTCAAAGATCCCTTCATCTTTCTCCGACCTCTGAATTACTAATTACTAATCTCTTCAGAATGTTTGTCATGAATCGCTTCATGAATTTCGATGGAGTTTGGAAATTGAATCATTTTCAACCTCTGTTCATTTAAAAAAAACATGGACGCCTCTATGTTTGTCTTTAGTTAGCTAGACAGCCAACTGTGCTGAGTGATGTATAGATTTAACAAGCGATTATATGTATATGTTGATTGCTCTAAAACTAATACTTATATACAGAGTCCTGCTTTGTTTACTCTTGATTCTGTGAGCGGCCATGTTGATTTGACATCACCTGCTGAACTTGAGGTTGAGGAGACGAGTCGCGAGTTCCCGATTAGGATTTGCGAGTTAAAGGGGCGTGATTTAAAATATATATATATATTTTTAGTCGAACGCAGCATTCATGGCCATTGTTGAGTGTGCTGTGATGTGGCCTGGTCTGTTGATGCAGCCTCGAGGCTCTGAGCTTCATTTAATTACCACTTTAATTAATGCCTTTCTCTCTTTTACTCCCCACTTCCCTCAGGTCCTTCCCATATTCTCTCACTCTTCTGTTCCCTAAGAAGCAGCTGCCGAGGGGCCGCGTCCCAGCCATTCAACGCTACACTTTAGGGGGTCAAAGGTTATCAAAACTGGCATTGTTTACGTGGTACAATAGAGCAAGAACTCCAGGGGTGACTCGCTCTACTCGGACACTCCCGCTCTCTCTCTCTCTCTCTCTCTCTCTCTCTCTCTCTCTCTCTCTCATTCTCAGTCCCCTTTGGGTTTTTGGTGTCGTTTTAATTGTCTGGGTTTTAATTATTTGATTAGAAAATGAGTGATGTTTTTTTAGTGGTTTAACCAGCGTGGATTATTATAAAGTCAACGGGAACGACAATTTTCTGAACACAAAATGTTCAACATGGTGCATTTCTCATTGAACACATGTCCAAATTTTTTATAGAAAGTTTACCAACCAAGTCTTTACAGTCATTTTAAATTAAATATACTGCAGAAATACTACAAATTATAATTTTGAAAATGCATTTCTTTTTTTTTTTTTTTTACAAAACTGAAAAATAGCATGCTTTAAGTAACAATTTTTGCCATTTATTAGAAAAGTTTCACTTTATATTACCCTATTTAAAAACCCAAGGGGGAAACAATTAGGGGAAATAATTTAGGTTGAAAGGTTCACCTGAGAAAAAAGTACGGGAACTTGTGATTTAACACACAACACTAATGTACAGTATATACGACATTATAAAAAATAAAAAGTCAATCTAAAAACCAGTGCATTTTTTTTATTGTCTTGGAACACAAATTTTGTGTTCAAACTAAAAATATTTAGTCAAACAAGCACAAAAAGGAAAAAGAAAACCTCTCCTATTGTATCCGAGTGCTTGAATGTCATTAACAAAACCGATCAGGAGATAAACTTTTGAGTTACTAGCATTTTATTCTTGTACCTGCTGACACACACGCACCAATTATTTTTACACAGTGTTTTATACTGAAAATTAAGCAATTATTGCAGAATTGGTGCAGAAAATAATTTAAACTAAGCTAATGATTAGTTTGGCCATTTTTAAGTGAAACCAAAACTGTTCCTGTGTAATTACTTATGGACCTCATGGTTCACTTAAACTAAATTTTTTAAATTTAAATTCCTAATTTTTCTCACTTATCTACAGTTAAACTGTGTATGTTTGGGCCATTTACATTTTCTTTATTAAGAGCTTTATCCTTTATTCTGGTGCTGGTGGATCTCGAGTCTATCCTGGGAACACTGGGTATGAGCTCCGAATACACACCGGAAGGACCACCAGTCCATTGCAGCACAACATACGCACACGTTCACACCAATTTAGAGTCAGGAATTCGCCATGTGCTTTTGGGATATGTGAGGAAACCAGAGAACCCTGAAGAAACCCCTATGGATAAGGGACGAACATTCGAAACTCCATACAGACAGTAAGCAGCTCTTTCTATTTCATCTTGGAGTCAGCAAGATCCAAAATCCAAACTCTTTTGTTCCAGAAACTTCTCCATGGTCCAAACTGACACTGGAGACTCCTTCCATAAAATGTTCAACAAACACCTGCTTACACAAAACACTAAATCAACATACTATACGTTTTATAATCTGTTTAATATTAGTTTAAGATTATGTGCAGCGTCGAGCATGCCAGACAAGTCCCTGCGAATGAGCTGTTACTATAGAAACGATAACGTATAAACTCGGTGACCATCAGAATCGAGAATTCAACAGCGCTGAAGAATTAATTAATGACCTCTAATCTTCTCGGGTTTCAAATGTGTGTCAATTAGAAAGTATGGTTGTTCGTTGTCACTTCAGAATGAAGACCAAATGGCACACACACACACACACACACACACACACACACACACACACACACACACACACACACATATACACACACACACACACACACACACACACACACACACACACACACACTTGTGTTCTCTACAGGTTTTTTGTGACATTCCTCATTTACAGTTCCAGATGACTGTGGGTTTCCATTTGGTCTCTCTGTCTCTCTGCCAGATGAGTCTGACTCCCCATAAACCTAAATTAAAACCTCATCCAATGCGACGTGTGCGTGTATGTGTGTGTGTGTGTGTGTGTGTGTGTGTGGGTGTGGGTGTGTGTGTGTATGACCGTACTTCTCTCCAAAAACAGACTGTTCATTCCTGTTGAGGCCCTTTGGTTACACACACACACACACACGCACACACACACACACACACACACACACACACACACACACACACACACACACACACACCTTCCATAAAACTATATCAGGAGGCTTTCCTCGGAAATCAACAGGCCATAATTCACTCTCAGGCTGTAACTCGATAAGTGAAACCCAACGCTGGTGTAGAACAGGAGAAAGAACGCGTCTGTTTGTGTATATGTCCATCTTCCTGTATTACAGCACAGACAATGAAGTGTTGTGGATATGGGACTGTTATCTCAGTGCTAAACATGTCAGGGAAAATCAATGTAGAAATAAACACAGAGAAAGAGAATGAAAGGGAGAGAGAGAGAGAGAGAGAGAGAGAGAGAGAGAGAGAGAGAGAGAGAGAGAGAGAGAGAGAGAGAGAGAGAGAAAACGAGTTAAAGCGAAGAAGATGACAGACATTAACAGCATTAGTTCTCTGAGAACGAGAGAAATGCTTTTAGTCCCACATCTGAAATCACATGCAGGACGAGAGGTTGTTTTTTCCCCGCTTATTGGTTCTTCAACCCCCTGCAGAGAGCCCGATATCGCAGCTGAGAGAGGGAGGACGAGAGAAGCAGATGAAGAGAGAGAGAGAGAGAGAGAGACAGAGAGAGAGAGAGAGAGAGAGAGAGAGAGACAGAGAGAGCGAGAGAGAGAGAGAGAGAGAGACGGGTGAATGGGGACTGACAGGAGAAGACAGACAGAGAGGAGGGGGTGACTGAGCGCTAGGGACCGAACAACAAGAACATGACAGTAACCAAGACTTTCATTATATGAGCACGGATATGTGACATGACCCTATGCACCTCGCAGCACACACACACACACACACACACACACACACACACACACACACACACACACACACACACACACACACACACACACACACACAAGCATGCTGCTTCTAGTTTCTTTTCCGTGTTGTGTGTTTGGCCGTCTCGCCTGCCTCGGTCTCTCCCTTTCTCCTCGCTCTCTAATTGAAGCGAACACGGACTCTAAGCAAAGCCACATGCCCGCTGCTACGAGTGACATTCTGTTTTAAACCCTAAAGTAACGGCCTGCATTCATTTCACACACACACACACACACACATCTACATACACAAGTATTCCAGGACACACAACTTAAGACCTTGTTTATTTCACTATAAACTTGCTAACTGAAAACCCCCGTCTGAATTTCTGCCACGTTCTGCAGATGGTTGTGTTTAATTCTCCAGGTGGGAACTCGGGAGCTCACGCTGACACGGTGTGTGACACTTTAAATCATTCAGTTCTCAAATCCAAATCCAACAAATGCTCAGTAGGATTTTTTTTATTCTTCAGATATATTACGTTGGTTAAGGTCAGAGTTAAGTTTAGACATTTGTCTTTGTATTAAACATCCGATTCAGTCTTTTTTTTGAACGAATCACTAAAGTGAACGAATCAGTATCGGTCACTGAATCTTTTCTTTCGCAATTACAAAACACGGAAATCGAATTATTATTTCCAGACACGTCTACAACTGAGTTTTTATGTGAAAATATGTTTGCATGCTTATCTGTCAGTGTTTCTTGAAACATCCAGGAATTTGTATTTGTAATCGCGTGGACGTGCACGTTGAACGTGAGTCGGGGTCTAAAGTCGATCCCGAACCTTACACTTGAGGCCAAACGTTTGCACACAACCAGGCTAAAGATCTTCGAACGCAATTTTTCCCACACATCATCACTGCACACATTTCCTGTGTTAGGGTCAAATCTCAAAATAAAAGCTAAGACTCGGATTTATTTCAGCTTTTATTTACTAAATCAGATTTTCTGTGGGTGTTAGTGTTTGCTTGAACTTGAATGAAAGTCTTGGGGCAGCCTTTCACAAGCTTCTCACAATACTGTGCCAGAATTTTTGCCCATTCCTCCTGACAGACCTGGTGTAACTTAACGTAACATTCTTGGGGTTTTTGCTTCAGTATTTCTAGATAATCTTTCCTTCCTTTTTTCCGAAGTGCACCAGTGCCTTTTTCCAGCAAAACACCCCCACAAAACGATGCTGCCACCCCCATGCTTCACAGTTAGGATGGTGTTCTTTCTAATAAATTTTTCTCCATACATAGCGCTGATCATTATGGCTAACAAAGTTTGTACAAAAAAATTAGGGTGCCTAAAACTTTTGCAAAGTACTGTATATAAACAGTACTTCTCAGGTAGTGAGATCGTTGTACTACGCAGTCAAAAATCAACCGTTGTATACCATTGAAATGTTTTGGGGCGAGCTGGCTCGTGCACACAGCGATGAAACTCAATACTAATTAAAACTGAACAAGTGTTCTGCGTTTCTTCTATCAAAAAGCACATTAGTCATTAACCACAATTTTCATCACTTATTAAAATAGAGGCGTGGATTTTTTCACCCTCTGGGACAGCGCACTATTTTCGGCCACTTGATTCGATTAGGAAATGAAATATCAGATGGTTAAATGTTACACGTCAGTTATTAGAGGCACTTAATTAAACTCTCAAATTCAAATGAACTAATCAGGCCAGAGCAGAGTGGACTTTTTTTCCTCCTCTACATTAAACGCACCGTGCTTACGCTCGTGCTAGCTTGTTAACATGAAGGTGCTATTTGCATTTCCTGATAGACCATTATGCTTTTAATACGCCCGTGTTTTGGTCCCGTACATCAATCACGCGTCTCCGCAGGCCACTCTTAACCCACTGAATCTGCCACAAAGCAAATATTACAAGAGCTCACTAATTTAGAGATCAGAAAGCCACATGGTCATTGTGTATAACCGAAACGAAGGCTGGCTCGGCGCACTTCAGAGGCGCTCCTTAATTACCGGCTGTTAATTGCGCACTCGTAGTGTCTTAGTTTTAATTTAAAAAAAGACGCCTCGTTGAAGGACGATAAGCACTTTCTGTTTAATCAACAAAGTGAGAGGAATTCGTTTCTGCGTTCGCCAGTCACTGCTGGAAGGAAGAAATCTTCAAAATACTGGAAGTGGAGCTAAAGATTAGTGAGAGAGAGAGAGAGAGAGAGAGAGAGAGAGAGAGAGAGAGAGAGAGAGAGAGAGGGTGGTGGGGCAGTTAGGTTTTACTAAGGCCGAGCAAAAGAGGGGGTTTTATTTGAAGTCGGTCCCTTCGCTGCATTCCCTCCATGGGGCCCTAATCGGCCCTACTGCCACAGAGAAGCACTCGAGCGGAGGAATCGGATCCCACTGTTCCTCTCTCTATCACTCGCTCCCCGGCTTCCTCTTGATAAACTCACAAATACGTCGTGAGCCGTGAACTATTAAGAGATCTCTGACTGCTTCACCGCTTATTCTAGTGAAAAACTCATAATCCGTCTATACCATATAATAACTATAGTAAGATCCCGATAAAAAAAAAATATATAAATATTTTTTTAGGGATATGATCCAATCTCGCACTGTGTTTGTAGGAATTTGAACAAGTGACAGGGATTGTGTTGGAATCCATACAAAACATTCAGAAGAAAAGCTACAGCGAAGTCATAATGTATGTAGGATATTATGAGAAAAAAGTCGCAATATTTTGAGAATAAAGTACGACAGAATGGTGCATATAACCTCAGAATTATTGAGGAGAAATCTCAAGCAGTTAGTTCCTATTTACCTAATTATTAAATTTTTTAAAAAAATTCTCATGTTTCATCTTATCCTGTCGTGTACGTACGTACGACATCTCGGTAAATGTGCATAGAGACATTACGAAGAAAATAAAGCTTGGAAGGAAGTGTCTCTGGAGCGTGCTTGTAGCTAGTACAGCTAGCATATTATATTGCCTTCAAATTCTCGAATTCAAGGTTAAGACGTGGTGATGGCAAAAATGGACAACATGACAAAAAAAAACACATTTTTTCGTTTTTCAAAAACGAGGATTTTTTGTATCATCCACAGTAGTTAGAGTTAGAGTAGGCTAATCTCGTACTGTGTTTGTAGGAAAAGCTACGACTGCTTATTTGACCGTAACCTTCATTCATTTATTCATCTTCACTAAGCCCTTTATTCTGATCACGGTG
>CM042546.1:18937809-18967809 GCA_023630585.1 Cranoglanis bouderius
AAGCTGTAATATTTTGAGACAAAGAATTAGAAGTAATTATACTATTATAATATGATATTACATGGAACAATTCGCAACATTACGAGAAACAAAGTTGCGATATTTTGAGAATGAAGTCATTATGACAGAACGGTGCATATATGTGAGGTCCGTGTGTTAAAATGCAGGACACTGAGGAGTCCGTGAAGTTAACGTGTCTCTCTGGTCAAAAGAGAAATCGCAGGAAAAAAACTGTATTTTAACCATTAACTCGACGCATCATGATAGCAACATGGCGGAGCTGGTTCCTGAGGTTTTTTTTTTTTTTTTTACTTAAGCAGACGTTTATTTCCACTTTTCTGTCTAAGATCCTAAAGAGTACGTCACTAAGACACAACCGGCAACTTCGCCCAGTACCCGGTTCGCTACATTTCACTCAATGGATCTGCTTTTCTTATCTTCACCCCTCTAAAAGCCCTGAGTAATGGGTTGCGTCACCATCCTCCGTGTTGGTCGAGACTCCCTCGTGCTGTCTGCTGATACGAACGACACATCCCTCACCACATTGTGCTGAAGTGCGGGCCACTCGTTCTACAGAAGCTAATCAAGAGGGCGCGAACATCCATTAGCGGGGCTGGGTGTGTAAACACACACACACGGACACACTTACGTACTGTAACAATGGCCGTCTGCTATCGCACACGTCGCCGAGAGGCAGCGACGCGGCGAGGGTATTTTAGCCCGGAAAGAGGCTGGGTGCCAATTCAAACACACACGACACGGCATCCGTGGAGTGTTCGGGGAGATAATGTGCACACACTCGACACTTATCGGTGTCTGAGAGGGGTGGCATTGTAACACACTGGGTGTTGGCGATGCTTATCTGTTGCTCAGAACACAACAAAAACATAATATTCATATAATATAATAAGCTGACAGTAGTAGCCGTGCACACACACACACACACACACACACACACACACACACACACACACACACACACACACACACACAGGAATTTTACTTACTTTACAGCCCATTTTTACATTTTGTCTACATTATTAAGAAATGTATGGGTGTTAGTACTTGTAGATATCATATGAGTAATTAATGAGTAATTACACATTTATAACCAAGGAATTAATGATGAATTAACGACGTATGAAGCAGATGTGTAACTATGTAACTCATGGCTCATACTCACTCCACAAGGGAATAAACTTAAAGGGAAAAACTCCACCCTGAAACACATTAAATATGTTTACAGCGAAATATTTATATATTTATATTATACTGCATTTCATTGGCTCTGTACGTTTCCTCTGCACAATGACAATAAAGTTGAATCTAATCTAATCTAATCTAAATTTGAAGTGTGTTTAGTGATGCTGGTGCTAATTTTGGTCAAACTGGTCGGTACCGCTAGCGAGCTACGAGACGACGGACGCGACGTTGATGGAGTTGAAGCTCTGGAAGCTGACCTGTTTATGTAAAAGTGAAAGATCTCGACTAAAGAGGGTAAAGGACTAAAGCGCTGCCGCATCGCTTTCTTCACATAGAGCACCACTATCAGCAGGTAGTCAAATGGCATTGTGGGTAATGTAGGGAAACATTAACCAAAATAGACCAACGTGTCAATGAGAGAAGTTTGAACTGAAAAAAAAAAAAAAAGGTCAAGAATTTCATCAGAAAATAAATCACACATCTGGACATCATTAAAGATTGTGTTAATTATGAATATTAATAATATTCATGTTGTTTACGGTGGAGTTTTCCCCTTTCTATTGGTTGAGATGTAACAATTTTAAATATACTACTGCTACTACTAATAATAATAACTGATTTTAACATGCGTTCAGATGATTCCAGAAGTCTGAACATGTGCACTCATTGTTGGAAAGCAGTATGTTAATATATCACACATATCTGCCATTCAGAGTCATTAGGAGTGGACATGTGTTTCTATTTGAATAACATATTTGGAGTCAGAACCATTTTGGGGTTATTCGCAGGGGTGGGTTGGTGGTTTGGGGGGATTGGAATGAAGCAAATGATGTGGGAACAGGATATTTAGATCGATTTTGGTTTAAAATGAGGATTTCTCGAATAGTGTGACTTATATTTATACGTCTGAACTGCATACGTTGTGTACCGGTTTGATAAACGACGAAATTAAAACCATGAGTTGACTGTAAGAGAGCACATCATTCTGCAACAAAGACATCTGTATGTATAGACACTCACAGGTAGCACATGTTCGCACACACACACACACACACACACACACACACACGCGCACGGTAGAGGAAACAGATGTGCGTCCTTAAACATAAAGACTTACACACACAGGTAGCACGTCTAAAGAGGGAACAGATGTCTTCTCATTGACATACAGGAAACTTATTCAGGTAGCACACACATACACACACACACACACACACACACACACACACACACACACACACACACACACACACACACACACACACAAACACACACACGGGATTCTGAAATGAGTAACTTAGCAATGTCAGGACCTATATGTGTGTGTGTGTGTGTGTGTGTGTGTGTGTGTGTGTGTGTGTGTGTTATAATGAGTAAAAAAAATGTCTTATAGTTTCCAGATGAAGTTGGTTTGATCTGCATCGTTCTGACAGGCAGCTCTTTGATCTGCTGTTGCCTATTATCATTATTGGTAGGGACAGCGTCTAAACACACACACAGACACATGCACACACACACACACACACACACACACACACACACACACACACACACACACTGTCAACCTAAAACAGAAGCACAGCGACCATATTTACATAAAACTCATTCTTCGTTAATATGAGTCGAATATTCTGTTATTGGATTATCAGAATGGATTCGTGTTCATTTTGAAAACGATCGACAGTGTTAACAGTGCGTCTGAAGTGTTCGTGTGTTTAAGAGAAATTTAATTCGAATGTATAAATTCACAACATTTTCATGTGCGAACACAACATTCGGACACGAAGATACGAGGACTTCTCAAACAGCTACCTTGGATTTGTCTCTGGTTTAAATAACATATTTTTTTAATACTAAACATCAGCTTTTTCACGCTTTTAAAAACAGAAACATCCCCAAACAGGTACTTGGGGTTCCGGTTCATTTTTCCACCAACGAAAGCAGTCACAGTGGAATAGCAGCCTGGTTTTCTGATTAGCTGTTTGATTAAAGCAGCTCCTATTAGCTGCAATCAGTCTTTGTTGACAAAAATATGATTACATAAGGAAAAGAATTGGGGGGGAAATGACATTACAAGCGCAATACAATTACAAGCACAATAAAAAATGTCCGCGAATATAACCTGCCTTTCATATAAAAATAAAAGCATTTGTATTCGTTTACACTGTGTTTGTGCTGTAAAAATCATCGTACTGCTACGGAAGTGTATTTAGATTTTACACGAGAAAAGTTACTTGTATTCAGAATCGGGTTGTGCACGCACTTAAAGGTGCATTAGGAAAGATTTGTTTTTTGTTTTGTTTTTTTTGCTTTGTTTTTTGTTTTTAAGATTGGGTCAACAGTTTGACATTTGAATGATTCCCACCAATGTCCATGAAGCTCCGCCCCCAGGATCTACCGCGGCCCGTAGAGCGTCTATAAACACAAGTGTTCCGGACAAGGAAGTCGGTTTTTCCAAACAGGTTTTCTCAGCTACTTAATACACCTTTGCTAAGGCCACGATTTAATTGTTTGTATTATGCAAATCACCTGCATGTAGTTAAGGCATTAAAAGTTTCTAGATTTTTTTCTTGATTAGAACATCCGAGACGACGCTTTCATCTAGGATCACAAGTACTTGCTTTTAAACCTGAAGAATGCAGGCTGGAGATGGAAATATCGTTCTTTTTTTTTTTTTTTTTTGCTTTGATATCAAATCAACAATTTTTAAAAAATAAGATAAATAAAATCAACTAATACAGTGATATACTGAATGAATGAGAAGATGGCAAGCAAGGATAGTAATGCTTTGTTGTTACAATATGTATAATGGTTACAGTATGCGGTCCCATGTCTCATAATGCTGAGTACCATTAGTACCAAACTTGTTGTGCATTTGTTCCCGACCATGTTCGTGTTAGTTACACTAAAGTCTCAACCTGAATGTTTGTGAAAAATTTGTTAGCAGTAATATCCGAGAATTCATACGCAGTATATTCTCTCTCTACACCACAGCGATGTTGAATTCTCGATTCTGATTGGTCAGAAGGTGTTGATTAAATTTCTATAGGAATTCGTTTCAGGATGAACGTTCCACATAATCAATCTGTGATTTAACGAAGAAAAATGTATAATCATCGATATGGTGAAGTTGTTGTTTTTTGTTTTTCTGAGGAGACATTTATTTAACAATTGGAAGGAGTCTCCAGTGTCAGCGCTTTGAAACGGTTTTCCACCATGGGAGAGTCTTCAGTAAAGACGAGTTTACGCTTCGCGGTTGCCTGGTAACATGTTGAGGTTTTGTTTTTTTTTTTACTTTAAGAGAGAGAGAATAAACAGAGGGTGTTGAGTGAACAATTGTTTATAGCTGCTATAACATAAGTGATAAGAGGAAATAAGTTGTCTCACAATTGTCATTCCACAGCATTAAACGTAACTATAAACAGATGTTCAAAAACATAACAACATGTTGTTCGAGTAACTACGCTTTGCGTCAGGCGTTGATTATTAAATCCCAAAATGTGCCCCGACTTTCGAACAACTAGTGGCGTGGTAAGTAATATTGATCAATATGCGCCGCCTTCTCCGATAATTTGTTCAGTTTTATTATTTTCTGCCCCCTAGTGGACACGCTCATATTACATACATACATAGATAAAGACAGACCGCACAATGCTCTCATATCTTCACAAATACACTGACACAGGCCGAAGAGCCCCCCATCTCACCTCAAACACACACACACACACACACACACACACACACACACACACACACACACACACACACACACACACAGTGTGGAATGTCATGGTGTGCTGCAGGAATCCACTCGAGGACTCTCCACAACACAATGGCGCAGTCCACGTACAAAATGAGCACTTGAGTGGAGACAGAGAACGAAGAAAGGGTCACATAAAGAGAAAGAATCTTCAAGAAAATCAAAAAAAGAGGACACACTCTTAGAAAGTAATCTAACAAAATAATATTCTTAAAAGCAGAAGTTTGTATTGTGATTTTATTTACATGAAGACTAGTAGTGGAATCCTTTTTAAACCACATCTTGTCTTTGACTCTCATACAGACCATCACAAACTTGAGCAAATGTGTTAAAAATGGTGTGTGAACAGACAACGTGCATATGGTCTCTCCCTCTCTCTCTCTCTCTCTCTCTCTCTCTCTCTTTCTCACACACACACACACACACACACACACACACACACACACACACACACACACACACACACACACACACAGCAGTGTGAGAATCAGATCCTTCTCCGTCTTCTGAGACTTGACATCTCATACAGATACGATCAGCCGTTTTCTACTACACACACACACACACACACACACACACACACACACACACATACACTGATACCATCGTTGGGAATCATCCTCTGCCCACACACACTGGAGACAGGAAACGGTTTTCGACCCCTGACCCCGTGACCTTGAGTGCCAGGTCAGGGCGCATTGGTAGCAATCATGCTCTATCGTATTTCTGTCCTGGAAGAGGACAAAAAAAAAAAAAAAAGCAGTAGTCTAAACAGGGCTCGGAAGACATGTGTCATCCATCCATCCATCGTTGGGATAAGATCGCGGAGCCGCATAACACAAACACACTCGCGGAATCGCAAATCAGCATTTACGGCTCGCGTACCCATAAATTAACCCCGGGGTTCCTGATTTAGCCAGCGGGAGGCATGCACGAGAAACGAAGCCTCTTTTTAAAAAGGCATCAGAATCGGCCAGTGAGAAAAGCGAGAGATGGGCATTCCAGGCCGCAGAAACACACACACACACACACACACACACACACACACACACACACACACACACACACACACACACACACACAAAGTGACATGTAAAATCATTGCACAAAAATGCAGTAAACTCATCAATGCAAGAGAGAGACAGAGACAGAGAGAGAGAGAGAGAGAGAGAGGCATAGACAGTGAGAGAGAGACAGAGAGTGAGAGAGAGACATAGAGATTGAGAGAGAGACAGAGAGTGAGAGAGAGAGACAGAGTGAAAGAGAGAGAGACAGTGAGAGAGAGACAGAGACCTAGTGAGAGAGAGACAGAGCGTTGGACAGAGACATGGAGAGAGAGAGAGAGAGACACACAGTGAGACACAGACATAGAGAGTGAGACGACCTGAAAGCAGCAGGAATGACAGATACACAGAGAACAACAAGCAATGAACTGCACCTCAATCACCTCCGTCCCTGCACCACATACAATACTCAGAGAAACTTTTGGAGCAATACACTCTGATCAGAGGTATAATTCAGCTCATCATGTTTGGAGAAAGAAGGGTTGTGCATATGATCCCAAGAACACCCTCAGCGAAGCGCGGTGGTGGGAGCGTCACGATATGGAGCTGCTTCTCTGCAAATGGTACTCTGTTATTACATGAATGGAGCGATGTAATGGTGCACATTAGTGGAGAATTTAATCTCATCAGCCAAGAAAGTGAATCTGGGGAGAAGATGGATGTATTAACAAGAAAACGATTCCAAACACACAGCCACAATAACTCAAGAAGGCCTCGAATGGCCTCCTGACTGGAATCTCATTGGAATGGGCCAAGAAAGCGAATTACTTCTTAACTTCTTACTGTAGACATCTCAAAGCTGTACAACAGCTTTGCAACAAGATAAATAAATAAATAAATAAATATATATATATATATATATATATATATATATATATATATATATATATATATATATATATATATATATATGTATATATATACATATCTTAGTTTATGTTTACGAATACACACTCTTTTTTGTTCATATGCATAAGTACAAAGTCTATAGATATTATGGGTGTAAATTTGAAGTGGATATACGCACTGGAAGTATATTAAATAACAAAATGAAAGAGAGAGAGAGAGAATGTCACCACACACACACACACACACACACACACACACACACACACACACACACACACACACACACACACACACACACACACAAACCTTGTTCCAAAAGGTGATTCATGCCCTTCACTCATTCACGCCCTTCAACTACACTTCTCTCTCTCTCTCACTCTCTTTCTCATGACACGCTGTTCAATCTGTTCATCATAACGCAACATGAGCAACTCCGTCACCAAGGCAGATTTATTTATTTATTTATTTACCCAGCATTCCCAGGGCGCAGACTTCCGCCATGCACATGAAAGCCCTAGCGTAGCATGAGCTACAGCCTAATAAACACGCGGCGGAACCCGATATACAACACACGGCCCTGTGATTCCCCTCGCCTCGCAAATTACTCCTCAAACAGATTCGCTGCTGGATTCGAACCTGATTGGTCAGAAGGCGTGGATTCATTTTCTATAACAGCGACTTTGACTGTAGTCCTGGCTGTAACTCTTTATATTAATGCGTTCGTTCTAATACGTGACCGTTTCTATGGTAACAGGGGCTTGTATGGTGGAGCATCTACATAAACTGATAATAATAATAATAATAATAATAATAATAATAATAATAATAATAATAATAATAATAATAATAATAATAATAATAATAAAGAGATTCTAAAAAATGTGTTGTTATTTAACAAATAAAAACATAGAATCATTGTAAGAAGGTGTTTATGGAAGGAGTCTCCAGTGTCAGTACCATTGTAAGAGTCAGTAAGTTTCTTGGAATCATGAAAATGTCTTATTAAGCTATATTAGTTTGAATCGATTACTGTAACAGGGATTAGTGCTGAAGCAGTATATATGAAGTACACATGAAAGGAAAAAACATCATTACATTTTTTCTCTCTCCTCTTTTGCGTTTTTTTACTTCGTCCTCTCTCTTATACCATCTGTTTGTGTGTGTGTGTGTGTGTGATTTTTTCATTTAGGCCTTAAACAAGGAGACAGAGGCACAGCGCGTGCAAATCAGCTGGAATTGGTGCGTTAACAAACCGAGAAAAATGCTCGAACACACAGTGAGAGAGAGAGAGAGAGAGAGAGAGAGAGAGAGAGAGAGAGAGAGAGAGAGAGAGAGAGAGAGAGAGCAGTATCCTCCTGGATTTGCCCAAATTCAGCAGATGCAAAGCAAGGAATTAATGCGGACTGGGCCGGGGCCTGCGGGACAGCCGGAGCCGTTGACAAAGATGAATGGCATCATTCCAGCCAAATGGTAATTTCACTTTTGAGTGTGTGTGTGTGTGTGTGTGTGTGTGTGTGTGTGTGTGTGTGTGTGTGTGTATTTGTTTCACGCCAGTGTCAGCCAATCCCGTGATGGCACCTACCTGTCTGTCAAAAACAACATTGTTTAGCAATCATCTGATATTGATTCGTTGGAGAGCAGAATGGGGCAGGGATTGGCGGAGACAGCGAAGGTTAAGTCCTAACCTTGAAGAGATTTAGTGTCTATTCAGTGCAGAGAGAGAGAGAGAGAGAGAGTCAGAAAAGAGAGAGAGAGAGAAAGAGAAAGTGAGAGAGAAAACTTTTTTTTCAGTTCTCTCAAGTGTGCGTTCAGAGACGACACAAAACGTCTCACATTCAGAGTGTGAATCCAGTGGAAGGAACACGGACGAGCGCCCGGGTTGAGGTGATGGAAATGGTAATAAGCCGCAAGAGCCCAGGCTTTGAAGGAGGTCAATTTTAGGGGCCCTATTTAGGGCACAACAAAACACGTCCTTCTCCCTTCCTTTGTCCTCCTCCTCAAGCAACAACGGCTCTTCACATGTTTACTGCAAAAGAACCTTCAAATCCACTCAGCATCCAAGACACAATGAGCCACCTATTTCTCTCTCATGGATGAGAGGAGATGGAGGGAAAGGAAAGGAAAGAAATGGGAATGATATGTGACTGGGAAAGGAAAGGAAATGGAAGAAAAGGAAAGTTAAGCAGGGGAATTGAAAGGAAAGGAAATGGAAGAAAAGGAAAGGAAAGGAAATTAAATGAAAGGAAAAGATATAACTCAGACTTTTATCCAGTGCCTACTTTCTACCCATCCTTCTCTCTTTCTGTTTCTGTCTCTTTTTTCTGTCTCTCTTCCTACACAAATGGGCCGATGAGCTCCCCAACACAGCGGGGTCAGACCATTTAAAGCTCTCACACTCCTGCTCACGTTAGCCCACTCGACCCACTGACACAGTCTGAGAGAGAGAGAGAGAGAGAGAGAGAGAGAGAGAGAGAGAGAGAGAGAGAGAGAGAGAGAGAGAGAGAGAAGCCAGAGGGTCAAAGGTCACAGCTGAGAACATTAGAGTGGATGAGTGTCTTATTTGAGGAGAGAAACATGGAGGAAAACAGATCAGATTGACTCTCCACCTCACTACAGTTCTCACCAGCACAGAGAGACATCCTTAACCAGAAGATGATGCTCAGAATGTGCACACACACACACACACACACACACACACACACACACACACACACACACACACACACACACACACACACACACACTGTGGCTTAACCCTGTGTTTTGCCCCTCAGCCTCGGAGAGCACGCAGCACTTAAACTTTCCCCTTTTCAAGCAGGGAAGACAAAAAGTGCGACACACCAGCAGGCCGCCCAGGAGCGCACATACACACACACACACACACACACACACACACACACACACACACACACGGCTGAGCAGGGACAAGGGACGAGTCCACAAATATCGTCTCCCCCTGCCGCAACGAATGGCACACAATGTGTCCCCCTCAGTTAACACACACACACACACACACACACTCTCTCTCTCTCTCTCTCTCTCTCTCTCTCTCTCTCTCTCAGCACTGTGATACTCTGATCACTTTGTAAGTTTAGATACTGTTTTCTTCTTCAATGGTTTCAAACATGAGCCAAAAGAAGTGAGAATGTGTGTGAGAGAGAGAGATGATAAAATACAATAAATTTATGAAATGGACAGATAAACAGATAAAGCAGAGAGAAAAGGCAACAGATAAACAATAAGAGACAAGTGGTGGAGAAAGTGAATGATGGATAGACAATCCGAGATTAAAAGACAGAAAGAAAGAGTGATAGACAGACTGAGAGAATGGGAGGGGTGTGCTGCAGCTGTCCTCTGTCCTCTCTGGCCCTAGTATTCTGTCGTTCAGTCAAAAACACGCTTCATTACATCTCTCCTCTCTCGCTGTCTCTCTCTCTCTCTCTCTCTGGTTCTTTCTCTCCTCTAACTCTCTCGCTCTTTTGAGCCGAGATAAGCCTCTTAGCGCGCAGGCAGCGGGCGGAGCTGCTCTTTGAGTGACAGCAGGAAGAGACGGCCATTCAGCGCACAATGGCGCTTTAGGGCCGAGCTAATCTAAGAGGCGTACAATGACCTCCACTTAGAGCCGCATCCAAACTCGTTCCCACAGAGAGAGAGAGAGAGAGAGAGAGAGAGAGAGAGAGAGAGAGAGAGAGAGAGAGAGAGAGAGAGAGATGGAAAAGGTGTATACTGGGAGAACCAGCTGAATGGACAGATGAACTTTATAATGAGAGAGTGAGCTGCAGTAGTAAAAGAAATTAGAAGAGGCAAAATATATGGTTTATAAAGGTATATTAGAACGTAAGAAAAAAGAAAGAAAGAAAGAGAAAGGTTTAGAGAATGACGAAATGTACAAAAGAAAGAAAGAAAGAAAGAAAGAAAGAAAGAAAGAAAGAAAGATTTAGAGAATGATGAGATGTAGATTATAAAGAAAGAATGATGAGATGTAGATTAGAAAGAAAGAAAGAAAGAAAGAAAGAAAAATTGAGAGTAAGAAAAGATAACAGATTTAGAGAATGATGAGATGAAAGAAAGAAAGAATCAGAGAATGATGAGATGTACAAAAGAAAGAAAGAAAGAAAGAAAGAAAGAAAGAAAGAAAGAAAGAAAGAAAGATGAGATGTAGAAAAGAAGGAAAGAAAGACAAAAAGAAAGAAAGAGAGAGATAAAGAAAGAAAGATTTGAGAGGGAGAAGATACAACAGATTTAGAGAATGATGAGATGAAGAAAAGAAAGAAAGAAAGAAAGAAAGAAAGAAAGAAAGAAAGAAAGAAAGAAAGAAAGAAAGCAGGCCAGTGTTTGTGTATCTCTCTCTCTCTCTCTCTCTCTCTCTTTCTCTCTCTCTCTCTCTCTCTCTCTCTCTCACACACACACACACACACACACAGAGCGCAGTTGACACAATGTGTGTGTGATGGTTGAGTGGTGAGGTTTGACAGATGAACAGGTGAGAGCGTCGCTTACACACTCCTTATCACCTCGTCTCCACGGCCATGACATCACCTGGATTACCACCCAATAACCAGCAGACTAAACACACTACACAACACAACACACTACACAACACAACACAATGCACAACACACACAACACACTGCACAGCACACAACACATTTTCTTTTTTTTTTTCAAATTATCAAAAAATTAAAAGCCCTTATTCCTTCAAACGGAACTTTTATTTTAGCTAGCTACATAACATTAAGTGATGTTAGGAGATGAGAGCATTCTGTAGGTTATGTCTTTATGATAAACATAATTTGGTGGGAAACACCTAGTTCCTGAGAGAGATCAGAGGAGAACGGCAAGTGTTGTTCAAGCTAACAGGAAGGACTACGGTAACTCAAGTAACCACCGTGGTGAGCAGAAAAGCATCTCAGAATGCACAATATGTCAAACCTTGAGGGAATGGGCTACAACAACAAAAGACCACACTGGGTTCCTCTCCTTTCAGCCAAGAACCAGAATCTGAGGGTACATTGGGTACAGGGTCACATGATCTGATGAATCCTGACTTCTGCTGCAGTATGCAGATGTTAGGGTCAGAATTTGTCATCAGTGATATGAATCCATAGACCCAACCTGACTTGTGTTGATCAGGCTGGTGGTGGTGGTGTGATGGTGTGGGGAACGTACCACTTTCTTGGCATATCTTGAGCCCCTCAATACCCCAGTCAAGCACTGTTTGAATACTGCATTCTATCAGAGTATTGTTGCTAACAATGTGCATCCAGCTACTTCCAGCATCATGATGTCACAAACTTGTCTCAGACTGGTTCCATGAGCATGGCAACGACCATTGTTCGGTGTGCTTCAACGACCTCACCAGTCACCAGATCTGAATCCAGTAGAGCGCTTTTGGGATGTGGTAGAGCGGGAGAACATGAGGCAATGACGTGACAACCTGGAGAACATGCGGAATCTCGAAAGAATGTTTCCAAGACCTTGTGGAATCCATGCCATGAAGAATCGATGCTGTTCGGAGAGCAAAGTAAAAATAAAACAAAACAAAACAAAAAAAACAGTTTATGTCTTGGAGCACTGGAAATGTGTTTCGCGTTTTGTGCCAATGGTTGATGGAAAAGATATTTGAGCTTCGGTTATTGAGAAACGTGTGCCACAAGAGTCTGTAAGCAACTGTGGGAAAACTGTAACACAAAAACCACATAGACGCTGACACTGATAGACAGAAAAACAGACTGAACAATTTTAACTTGTACTGCATTTGTTGTTCCAACTCATTGCTCTAACTCCTCTCTAGCAGGCATTTAGGTCGAGGGTACTCTTAAACCCTGACCTATTTGTACTAGAATGAGGTAGTTTTAGTGGAGACTACTGCAAATTTCACTCTGGATGAGGTCGTCATGCGAAATTCTGTAAACCTAGATGATTATTCAGGTGATTACAAGATCATGAATATCATATTCTATGGATTATTCATATTTCATATTCATCACATTATTCAGATCCAATACTGTTTTCAACAACTTATGAGACGTGACACATATTCAAAGTCGACGATTTAAGTTCAAAAGTCGTTTACGCAGGTACGTAGGCTGACTTTCTAGCCATCCCATTCACATTATGCAAATTACCTGCAGGTAGTTACCGCCTCCAAAGATTACCAGATACACAAGCACTTGCCTTTAAACCAACGGAAAACAGGGATAGAAAATGCGGACTGATGGCGAGCATTGGAATAAAAAATTGAATAGGATATATATCATTTATTGCTGCGTATAGTATAGTCCTAGTTTACTGATTAATTATCACATTTATCACTACTAATTTGGTTTAATTGAACAATCTGGCTTCCACCCTCATCATTCAGCAGTTTATAGAATAGCACTTGATGCAGCACATCCTATTATTTTGCATTTTATTTTTTATGGCATGAAGTTATGAACAAATGAACAACGCCACTATATACTAGGGCTGTAGTCAAGACCGCATTAGATTTCGAGTCCCTAGACAAGTCCAAGACCAGGTCTAGCCAAGATCGAGTCGAGACCGAGTCTTAAGGGGGTTGAGGCAAGTCAAGATCAAGTCCAAATAAAAGCAAGACTGAGACTGTCAAGTCAAAATCGAGAATGAAACCCATCAAGTCCTTTTTGTGGCCAAGCCTGTACTAAAACTAGTTAGCTTCGTTCATGCTTTGCACCAATGATCAGGCTGCTTTCTTCTAGAAGCAGGGATTACTTCTTGTCAAACTTGCATGCAAAACAAAAAGACAACACGAACATTTTTTTTTTTTTACAATCTCTACATTGTGACCACGACCATGTTTATCGAGACCAAGACAAGAACAAATGCCAGTAAATCTGAGACAAGCCCAAGTCAATGCAGTCTTGAGACCTGACTCTAGCAGACTCCTCCAACTGTACGAGATACTATTTCAGGTCACTTGAACTAATAAAACCATGCCACTATATTGGTTTATTTGATATTCTACTGTACAGAAAACACGCCCATGGTTTGAAGGATAAGCTGACCAAGCACTCATGTACTACGAGTACAACTTACTTTCAGTGATGATCATAAATGTATCCATAAAATCGCTGGTTCTTCCATAATTTAAAAATTTTTTTATAGTAGTGTAGCTACAGTTCCGTGACACAATACTATGTGGCAATAGCGTGACATATTGCGGTTACATCAGACAGTAGTGCTGGACTTCATACTGCTCCTCAGTCGAGCCAATATTGAACAAGACAAATGCACTTAAGTTAGAATCACGTGTAACTCGACTCTGATTACGGTCCCCGTTTTGCGCGATGCTTAACTGGTGGCTAAAACCTTCCCTTACTTCCCTTATTTTAGGTTAAAAACAAAGAAGCAAATTTATACACCACTGACTGCACTTTATGAGGACCAGGAATGTTGCCTCCACGAGTTCTCTCACTTGGTGGGTGTGTGAACAGGAAACAGTCTTCCTGAAAAGAGGAAGTTGAATAAAAACCCACAACAACACACTCTTAGGGTTTGTTTTCATTTGTTCAGACATATTCGTGTCACATATTTACTAAATAAAAGGTTTTTATTGAGAAACATTCTCAGAAAACGGTGATTAACCGGTCGTCTAGTTGATATTATCCCCGTTCATGACAAGGTGTGAACATTTTCAAGAAATAACAGACATCATTGTATAATTGTGAAGGTTTTTAAGCTATGGGTCAAAGTTCAGAAGAACAAACGGCCATTTCAGCTAGCACCAGTCGACTTTCCATCCACATCTACACTCTATAACTTAATCATTTACTTCTAAATGATTTTTTTTCTTGTCGATAATTTAGCTGCGTCACTGTTGTTACACCTTTCAATCTTCCTGTAAAATAATTTTACTGAGATGTGGTCACTGGTGTTACTGTCACTGGTGACATCACGGACAGATAATAACTCCAATGACGTAAAGTTGTTATTCATGTTATTCATTCAAAAAGAATGTTAATACAAATCTAAATCTAACATACAGCTTTGAACATGAAAACATGATTCACACACACAAACACACACACACACACACACACACACACACACACACACACACACACACACACACACACACACACACACACACACACACACACACACACACACACACAGTTGTAGATCCTACATGCACACCCAGGTAGACAATGACCTCCTTCAGGAGGACTCATGTCTGTTTATGTCCAACGTCAGTCTGGTCCCTGTGTGTCATGCTGAGTGTTTCCAAACACACACGCACACATGCACACACACACACACACACACACACACACACACACACACACACACACACACACACACACGTGCGCACGCAACAGGTCTCGACCACCTAGGCAGTATTTAAACAGGAACAGGGTTTTGTGTCACATGTCAATGTATCATGGAATAAACTTTATGGTGTGTGTGTGTGTGTGTGTGTGTGTGTGTGTGTGTGTGTGTGTGTGTGTGTGTGTGTGTGTGTGTGTGTGTGTGTGTTACAGATTAGAGAGTGTGGTAGATAAGATGACACACTGTTTGCATGTGTGTGAAAACGTTGTGTTTGCAGGTGGACCATTGTGTGTGTGACTGAAAGAGTGCCACAAGTGTATGCTTGTGTGACGAAATTGTGAAACGGTGTGTGTGTGTGTGTGTGTGTGTGTGTGTGTGTGTGTGTGTGTGTGTGTGTGTGTGCGCATATCACTCTTGTGTGAATGAATAGAGCCCCTGTTCTCTAATGGCTTTATGTAGAGATGTTTAACATCAGGAAACACCCGTCATGTGTAAGCTAAACACACACGTCCAGACACACACACACACACACACACACACACACACACACACACACACACACACACACACACACACACACACACAAGCGTCTACAGCAGCAACTAAATCATCTAAATCTGGAGCTGGAAAAGTGTGTACATTAATTCTATAACCTGATGGTGTGTGTTTGTCTGCTCGAGTTTATAAAAGACACGAGAGGCCACTTGTAAGGGTCAGATCATGTTTTATTCACAAATACGTTTGCAGACAGAGCGTGACAGAGGTGTGTGTGTGTGTGTGTGTGTGTGTGTGTGTGTGTGTGTGTGTGTGTGTGTGTGTGTGTGTGTGTGTGTGTGTGTGTGTGTGTGTAGGAACAGGCTCCTTCCACAGCGTCATCATATTAAACACAGGTCTGAAAGTTTGCACTAAGACTGGGTAATGAGGCTGACCTCTGACTCACACGTGATGATTTCCATACCTGTGTGTGTGTGTGTGTGTGTGTGTGTGTGTGTGTGTGTGTGTGTGTGTGTGTGTGTGTGTGTGTGTGTGTCTGGACTGGACATGAGTAATGAAGCGGTTGGACAGATGTAATAGCCAAAAATGCCTGTGTGTGTGTGTGTGTGTGTGTGTGTGTGTGTGTGTGTGTGTGTGTGTGTGTGTGTGTGTTAATAGAGGAGGTGGAGTGGGAATACATAAATGAAGATATTAAAGAATATGGTTTATTTAATGTAGGAAAAACAAAAGGAACAGAAAGAAAAGATGAATGGAGGAATCTCAAATCACTCAGTGAAGTGCACTAACCTCATCTAACTTACAGCATCATCTCCATTTCAATACAGGAAGATACACAGCAAGTGGATGGATTGAGGGTGCTGAGATGTAAGAAGAAAGAAAGAAAGGAAGGAAGGAAGAAAGAAAAAGGAAAAGAAAGAAAGAAAAAAGGAACGAATGAAAGAAAGAAAGAAGGCAAAGATGAGGGTACACAGCAAGTGGATGGTTTGAGAGTGATGAGATGTAAGAAGAAAGACAGAAAGAAAGAAAGAAAGGAAGAAAGAAAGAGAGAAAGAAAGAAAGAAAAAATGGAAAGAAAGAAAAAGAAATAAACAAACAAACAAAGAAGGAAAGAAGGGAAAGATGAGGGTACACAGCAAGTGGATGGATTGAGAGTGGTCAGATGTAAGAAGAAAGAAAGAAAGGAAGGAAGGAAGAAAGAAAAAGGAAAAGAAAGAAAGAAAAAAGGAACGAATGAAAGAGAGAAAGAAAGAAAGAAAAGGGGAAGGAAAGAAAGAAAGAAAGAAAGGGGGGAAAGAAAGAAAGAAAGGAAACCTACACCATGTCATGAGTGAATAATTAGATAAGGAGGAGAGAAGGAAAATATTTAAAAGTTGAAAAGGGAATATAAAACAAGATGTAACTAATTATAATCTATTAAACAAAGAGCGAGTCTCACACACACACACACACACACACACACACACACACACACACACACACACACACACACACACACACACACACACACACACACACACTATAGCAGCTAAACAGGTGTAGGTTGTTACTATAGAAACAATAACATATAAGAAGGAGTGCATTAATATAAACCTGTGATGTGAAACAGACCTGAGGGTGGAGTGTTTTACCCACAATGCACTGCAATCTATTCATAATACATCTGTAGCTTACTTTCTATCTAATATGAGCAGTTGGGACACGCCCCCTTTTTAACTCTTTAACAGTGGAATCAGAATCGAGAACTTGACAACTTTAATTAAAAAAAATTAATTCAATAAAAAAGAAAAGACACTCAGGGCCAAGGTTAAAACCAGAAGCAGTAGTTATGTACCTCAGGGTGACTGACCTTTAACCTTTAACCTTTAACCTTTACAATCCTATTCAGAAAAGAGCTGAAACTCTGTCTGCTTTCTTTCTCTGCCACTTTTCGGTGTTTTCTGGAAAAATAGATTAAGTCTGTTTTCTGTCACACTCACACACACACACACACACACACACACACACACACTTAATTTAAAACACATACATATCCAATGTTCTTGCAACAATCAATTTTCGAGCCTGAAACCTCGACCCTCTACACAATTTGTCCAATCAGCAAAGGATCCCGACTCGGAATTAGATTAATACCCACAATGCACTGCAGACAGCGGCGTGCGCACGAGGGACACCTGTAATAGAATTCCGCCTCTTTTCTTTTCTTTTCTCTTCTCGCCCACTCTCTCTTTAAACATTTACACTCGTTCTCCTCGCTTCTCGGCTCCTGATCAAATCACGGAGGAGAGAAATTACATTTCTCCTGCAACGGCCGTCCGACACGAACCTCCCCGTCTGCCGGATTAGCGAATCGGGCCTCGGCGAATTCCCTCCGACAGCCGTCTGATTAAACACCGGCATCAAATAAAACTCAAAACGCCGTTTTTTTTTTTCCTTCTCCGGCTCTGAAACACGGTTTAAAAGTTTCAGTTATGTATTAGATTCAGTCGGGACGCGGTTCGATAAACTAATTCTACGACTGCGTCATCAGTTAACTCTTAAAATGTTAACTTTTTTTTTCAAATCATTTTCTAAGAAGACGTGCTTTTAACCTGTTCACCTTTTAAAAAACGAGTTAACCCGTCTCAGACAGCAATATCAAGTTTTACAAGGTCACTTTGCTGAGCAATTTTTAGCATAAAATCAGCAAACGCGTCGCAAAAAATTGGTTAACTAGCATTCATGCTAACGGCATGAGGACATTAGGGACGTTCTAGTGATTTACTTTCGATCTATAACTTGCGTAACAGGTGACTTCATCGGATTGTACGTACTGTTGATTGTAATTAAAGACACTTTACCCGCGTTAAAACTGTCTGAATGTTGAAAGTGAATGAAAGGAAGTAGAAAAATTAGAGACGCCTGACGAGTTGTACAGTACGATGAAGTTGACGGCGTTTCTATCCTGGTGGGCGTGGTCACTTTCAGGATGACCCCGCCCCCCACACTCACCAGATCTTAACCTTCAACTGAACACCTACTGTATGGTGGATTTTGGACTGATGTGTTTAGACCACCATCAAAACACCAACTAGGGGAAGATCTTTTGGAAGAACGGGGCTTCAGAAGATTGTAGAAGTTATGCCAAAGTGGATTGAGGTTCTTCTGGTGGCCCAATGATTTACTAACACACTTTGTGTTGCTTTTTTTTTTGTCCTTTTAATTAGTCGCTTGTCTATTTTCATTTAGGCAGAAAGCAAAAAGAGCCTTAATACTCTACTCTTAAGACAAACAGTACTTAAGTGTGTTTACGAGGTATCATTCTCTATCTTTTGTAGCGTTTGTTGAACTCTCCATCATGTCCCTGTCACTCCCTCTTTCTATATCTGTCCCTGTGTCTCTCTCCCACTTCCTCTTCCTGTGCTGCATTTGTCTCTGTTTGTCTCTCTGTCTCGTCCAGCTCAGTCTGAAATAGCTTTATTAGGATGAAGGTACAATCTCTCCATTTCTCTCTCTCTCTCTCGCTCTCTCTCGCTCTCTCTCTCTCTCTCTCTGTGGCACAGGATGGACTGATTGAACTCATCTGCTGCATAAAAGGCATCAGGTCCATCAGTTCCTCCACAAACTTCAGGGTGAAATGACATTCATTGGCTTATGAAACTTAATATTCCTGGTAAAAGGCAGTGGAATGCTCGCCGGTCGGTTTTGGGGTCACGACCCCGCTGACCTTGGCATTGGGAAGCACGTGAGCGCCATACTGTCTGACAAATACTATGAGTTCTTTCAAATTTGAGGTTCTTCGATGCACACACACACACACACACACACACACACACACACACACACACACACACATACACACACACACACACACACACACACACACACACACACACACACACACGCTCGTATGGCGAATTTATAAGCTGGTGTCCATGTGAACACTCCTGAGCTGCATGTGTGTGTGAGTGAGAACAAATGGGTACATGCATAAGAGGCACGTATTTCACTGAGCAAGATGTGTGTGTGTGTGTGTGTGTGTGTGTGTGTGTGTGTGTGTGTGTGTGTGTGTGTGTGTGTGTGTGTGTGTTTGTGCATCCTCCCATCTTTGTGTGTATGACAGACTGTTTGTCAACTGACCTTCACATAGTGTACATGACTACCCTCTTACAATCTCACACACACACTTAATCTCTCTCCACACAACACTCCCTCTCTCTCTCTCTCTCTCTCTCTCTCTCTCTCTCTCTCTCTCTCTCTCTCTCTTTGTTATTGATCACTGATGCGATTGGCTGATCTCATGCCTCAGTAATGACCTGCCTGGATGCTCAGATTAAACTGTCAGCTGTCAGCGATTGATGGGAAAACTGTTGGCACACACACAACCCAAAAAAAACACACACCTGGAGCCGAGCTGCTGGACCGGAGCAGACAGGTGTGACGCATACGTGTGTGTGTGTGTGTGTGTGTGTGTGTGTGTGTGTGTGTTTACATACAATCTATGTATGGGGAATTCATCTGAATAAGAATATATGGGGAAAACTTTATTTTTGTTGTTTTTTTTTGTTTATTTATTTATTGCATACAAATATAGTAAAATCATTCTTTTCTGAATATTTATTTATGTATTTAATTCATTTATATATTTATTTTAAAAAATGAAATTAAGTTAAAATGTTTTTATTTAAAAAACATAATACAGATAAGTTATATTTAATTTTAAAAAGTTATGTATTATATTATATTATATTATATTATATTATATTATATTATATTATATTATATTATAAAACATTAGGAAGATGTTGGGCCACCAGCTGCCAGAACAGGTTCAATGGATGGGGGCGGAGTCATCCTGACATAGGCCACACCCACCGCTATAGAAACATTTCATGGCAGGATAAAGCTGATCTGTCATAAAAACTTTTTTTTGATTTGCACTAATGCTGCAAAAACCTTGCCAGTGTTTTTTTATTTCTCTTTTATTTTTTCTTTCATTTCTTTTTTTTTTGTGTATGTGTGTGTGTGTGTGTGTGTGTGTGTGTGTGTGTGTGTGTGTGTGTGTGTGTGTGTGTGTGTGTGTGTGGACTCAATGTTGAGCTTGGCCAGCACTTCTCCTAGTGTCAGCGCAGTATCTCTTTTCACTGACGAATGAGACGTCTCCCTCGTTTTTCCCCCCAAACACTTCACTCTTTCGTTCCCCCTTTCACTCGCTCCAGCCAGGGGAAACGACAAAAAAAAAAGAAACCAGCCTCCGTCTCCTCCTCCTCCTCATCTACTCCTCACATCCTGCCTTCACCATCCCTCGCTTCTGGAAAGCCAGACCCCGGGTACGCACGGAGCTAAATTTAAACTTTGGCCCGGCCAGGCCGCTGCTGATCCGAGAGAGAGAGAGAGAGAGAGAGAGAGAGAGAGAGAGAGAGAGAGAGAGAGAGAGAGAGAGAGAACTGGGGGGCAATGTGAAGACGTGTGAGTCTGTAGAGCTGTGTTTGTGACACAGAAAGAGAGAACGAGAGAGAGAGAGAGAGGGAGAGATAACCACTGGGATGAAATTCATTAGCTTCTTTCGTGACCCACTAAACACAGGGGGACACCGACACACACACACACATACACACACACACACACACACACACACACACACACACACACACACACACACACTAGTGAAAAGTGTGTGTGTGAAAAGCTGCTGACCCTCATTCCCACTCGGGTCCCTTGGCTTGATGTCTGTTTGACAAGCAGAAACAGGCCACGGCCTCAGCAGCCAAATGACTGCAGAAAGCCGCCTGGAGGGAGTGTGTCAACACGCACACACACACACACACACACACACACACACACTACACACACACACACACACACTACACACATACTAGTGCAGTCTAATTCCACAAAAAAACATCTGGATTAATACGATTACATCACGGTGAACATCACGTCATCATGATTATTTGACTGACCAAAAGAGAATGAGCGAGCACTGCATTTCTAGTAATGCGAGCTGTTCGTTCTGATACATTATCGTTTCTATAGCAACCGCTCATACACAGGGACTTGCACAGTAGATGCTTCACAAAACCTAAGCCTAATAATAAGCAGATTTTTAAACTTTGTTGTTATTTAACAAATACATACTGTATGATCATTCATACTGTATAGTGAAGTTTTCTGTAAGGAGATGTTTATTTAATGTTTACTGAAGGAGTCTCCAGTGTAAGGGTCAGGGTCGAGGTCAGGGTCAAGGTTAGGGTCAGAGTCAGTGAGTACGTTTTCCACCACATTAAAGTCTTCGAGACTTTCTGGATTCTTGGTAACATGACAAGCAACGCTTTTCTTATTTGTCTTCATGAGAGAAATGGACCAAGCCTTTATAGCTGCTACTGTATGGTAACGTAGGGTATGTGATTGTCTTATGGACGTTCCTTAAATGTAACTGTAATTGGATAAAAACTGTGATATGTTGTACTTTAATAAATAAGAAATTGTAACCATAGACTGTAGTTAGCCGGTTAGCTACAGTAGGCACGTATCCTTTGGTTAGTGGTACGTTTTGTTTCATAAGATATGTTTTTCGTAACTATCAGTCTGCTCCAGCACTGTAACCATAGCAATGCTGCTGATTCGAATTCCCTTTTTAAAAAAAGATGGAAAAGTGAACTTTTTTACTTCCTCACCAATGAGATTAACGTCACACAATGACATTAACGTCAGATCTAGCTAGAAAGAAAGTAACACAGGTTAGAGGACGATAGAGATATGATGGTGCGATGGTGGGTAGCCGTTCCACCTCACAGCTCCAGGGTTCCTGAAACCAAACGTGTTTCCTATGTGTTCTCTGGTTTCCTCCCAACTCTAATTTGCGCCTAAATGTGAACATAAATGCATGGTCTCCTGCAATGGACCGACGGATCCCTTCATCCTATCCGAGGTGCTTTGCACTGAACGTTCCTGGGATAAGATCCGGATTCATTGTTACCCTACTACTAGCTACTTTCATTTCCCCTTGGATGAGTGGGAATGTGTATTGTGTGTGTTGTCCTGCGATGGACTGGTGTCCCCTACGGGGGGTGTATTCCTGCCTCACGCCCAACGTTCCCGGAATAATGAATCAACAGATTTCAAATGGGTTTACCAAACACTGTCCAGCTGTCCAAGAGTTCAGAGCAAGTGGCGAAATGCCAAAACATCACGAGTGATCTTTAATCTCCTGCAGTACAATATTTCTCCAGGAGAGTACAGATGCTTACACTAATCAAAACAGGACTTCCTGAGGATCTGCCACTCTCTCTCTCTCTCTCTCTCACCTGCTTATCCTCTCCTCACATCTCTGTCTCCCTCTCCATCTCCCTCAATGTCTCCCTCTCATCCACCGCTCTTGTTTTTGTGGCAGAGTCACAATCTCAGGAAACCAAGGGGATGGAGCTCATCAAAGCCTGGAGCGAGAGCGAGATTCCTGGGCCGGGCCTGGAATTCCGGCCAGTGGGAATCTTTGGAATGCCGCTGGGAGAGGAAGAGAATCTCCACTGTCTCTATTGTTTGCGCTCTTCCTCCAGGAGCGCATGTGTGTGTGCGCGTCTCATCTCCGGATCGGAATGGAAAAAAGATCGGATCGAGTCAGACCCGCCCTGCAGAAACATCCGAAAATCCCCTCCATAGGTTAACAAGACTCACGCTTCTCATAACAGACTGACCTGGCAGGGCCGTGGAAAAGGAAGAGGTTCAATCGCTGCTACACCTGAGACTAAGATGTGGGGTCAAAGTTCAAGGTTCACAGATCGTACAATACCTTCTAACAAGCAATCACCTTTAACTAAAAAAAACAGATCTTTTGATCTGGTCAATTCAATAGCTAGATATTAGATAACGGACCAAACTTGAGTAGATACAGTCACCATCCAGTTTATTAGGAACACCTGAATACCTGCAATTATACAGTCAGCCAATCATGTGGCAGCAGCACGATGGGAAAAAATCTGAATGATCTCAGTGACTTTGACCTTTGAACATCTCTAGAGTTTGGTGCTAAAAACAAAAACATCCAGTGAGTAGCGGTTCTACAGGCCAGAAGGCTTCAGTAACTCAGATAACCGCTCTTTACAACCGTGGTTGACCATGGTCTCAAAGCACGTAACATGGTGAACCTTGAGGTTTACAAGAGCAGAAGAACCACATCAGGGTTCACTCCATTTACTGATAAATGTACTTATAGTTGTACTAAAGCTCCACTAGAGAGCAGCTGAGCGTGAATCCACTTCCTGGTTGTGACACATTTCTCAATGTGTAAAAAAAAAAAAAAAAAGTCAGAGTCAAAGTCATTCTCACGTTATTTTCATCTTCTTTTTTATCTTCTACAGATATTTACTTTCCTATCTGCTCAGAGAGGTGAGAGGTTATTCGTTACAAAAGAATTGTGAAGTGTGTGTGTGTGTGTGTGTGTGTGTGTGTGTGTGTGTGTGTGTGTGTGTGTGTGTGTGTGTGTGTGTGTGTGTGAATTCATTTGGCCAAGTTAGTGTGTCTTCACATCTTCCTGTCCTTTGACCTTCAGCAACACAATGAGCCTGAACTCCTTTCATTCTACTTTATCTCTCACTGTCACACACACACACACACACACACACACACACACACACACACACACACACACACACACACACACACACACACACACACAGAGCACTCAGATGGGGATTTCACAAAGTCATGGCCTGTGTTACGTGTGTATATTACCATTATTGTTGTGTTGTATGAAGTTTACTTTCTTGACACAGAGCCAAAGGACAAATGAAAATGTCTTTATCTCTTAATCTAACTGAGAGAGAGAGAGAGAGAGAGAGAGAGAGAGAGAGAGAGAGAGAGAGAGAGAGAGAGAGAGTTATTGTGTAACAGATATTTTTATTCTGTTTTGCTATTGTGGGAATAAAATACAAAAATAAAATGCAACAAATTTATTCATTTAAATCCATTTTTAAAAATAACAATCTTTCTAATTTATGTTAAATATATTTCTTATACAGCAGTTCTTTCATTTATATACAACACTCGCATAATGTACAGTATATAAATACCTAATGTATACGTATACATAATGTAGCATGGACCAAATACTATGTTTGACGGAAATGAGTATTTTTTGCGTAGTTTTTTTTTTTTTTTTTTTTTTTTTTAGCTGTCTAACTTTGATCTAACCAGGAAAGGAAATAAATAATAAAAATAAGATCCGATGATATTTGGCGCAAACGTTACTGTATGTATAGAATGTAATGCACAGCCTACTGTACATTTAATGTCGAAATATAGACGCGATCGCTTCCTGTGGATTATCTAGTAGCTAACTGAGGATGGACGATCACTTTGTAGTCTGTTATCCTCATCTTCTCCCTCCCTCCATCTCCGTCCAGCTGAAAACAAGTAGAGGTGCCTGTTAACACTGAATGATCAGTCCAACATGATGCTGATCGGACAGTTTTGTACAGTAATTCGACACTACGACGAATATCGACGAAATAAGAAATCATAAGAATCCTTCAGTTCATATCCTCCACTGGTGAGATCTCCAGCGTGCTTCTCAATCTCATGTTTAGGTTTCCTGGAAACGTGATTAACTAAAGTAACGGTGTTAGCTAATGTAATGTAACATCAACATATTGTGAGCTAGCTAGCTACTTAAGTGCTTTAAGCGCTTAGACGTGGTGTCATGTCTTAGTGTCAGACCAACACTATGTTTAACCACTAGGTGACTGCGTGTAGGTTTTTGTAAAACTTTGCATATACACAGTACCTGTGTGTTCCTGATTCTGAAAAAAATATCATCACTCTTGCACGTTAATTAATCCAGCTATTTTAAAAAAAAAAACAAAAAACGTTCTACTATCAACCAGCTAGAGCCTGGGCCGATGTACGGTGTGATTCGCAATACGTAGCTCATGCTATAGTTACAGCGTCGTGCTTCGTCACACCACTGTGAACTTTTACACTTGCGAAAGTCATAAGGACGTTGTTGTTGGGCTACAAATAAGAAAATAAAAGCCGGGACACTAAACATGCTTGTCAATCGCTGTTAAGCTGTAAAGACTTACGCAAATTAAAAACAATTTCAAGTCAGCACCTGATGGAGTCGGTGAGTGGATTTCAACTCAGTTTACTCAAGGACAAATGTGTAGCACAGGATAAACAAAAGGTGATCACTTTTCGCATCCAGATATAAATAATGAACCTTATGTTCATTTCATAATAAATGGTGTAAAATGCTCTGATTGGATCATTTCAGATTCAAGTTTGATGTCTTTCTTACCTCAGTTCATCCACTTGGTGTTTTCTCAGCCAGTGTAAAAAATGAATCTCCTCCAGGTGAACCATGGCGAGGAAAAAAAAAATTTAACCAATGACCTCATGAGCTTTCGTTTATGGTGTCGTTGGTGCCATTCAATTTTCCCCAATTATCAGAAGTGAAATCAGTGACTGGATGTCTGGGAAATAACAGTTAAAGATGGTATTTTTATTACAATAGGTCAGGAAAAGGTACGGCTCGGGATCTGGGATTGAATAAAAACTCGATACACAAACACGCGCACGTACACAAATACACAAAGAATTAAGTGCGGGAGGCCTCTGTACTCCTGAATTAACAAAGTTCAGACGCACACACCCATTAAAACAGTGCGATTATGTAATGACAATGACAAACTCAAGCACTCGTACACACACACACACACACACACACACACACACACACACACACAAGCACACACACAACTAACAATATACGAAAATATTTGTAGCGTTCGAGTCCGTATGTAGGTAATGACCTCAACTTTGGCACGCATCCTGAGCAGACTGGCGGCAGGACTTTGTGTGTGTGTGTGTGTGTGTGTGTGTGTGTGTGTGTGTGTGTGTGTGTGTGTGTGTGTGTGTGTGTGTGTGTCTTTCACAGCCCCTCTGACCTTAGGTCCCAAGGCTGGGATAGGGTTAGTTCATTGTTCTGTGCTGGTACTGGTTTCCATGTGGTAAACACAACTGAAAGAATGGCTCCCATGGTTCCTTATCACACACACACACACACACACACACACACACACACACACACACACACATACTGCCCACATTAGTGTAGTGACTTGTAGATTACTGTATGTTTACATATGGTGGAAAATTTCTGACTGATACAATGCCCTGACACTGGAGACTCCTTCCATATATGTTAAATAAACATCCCCTTAGTTACTAGCTTGTGACTTACGTAGCTGTTACTACAGAAGCGCTAACGTATTAGAACAAGCGCATTAACGCTGTATAAACCTGTGATTTGGATTACAGCCGGAACTAGTGTCAGAGCCGCTGTTACAGAAAACGAATCAATGCCTTCTGACCAATCAGAATCGAGCGATAATTCGGTCAATAGAGGGAAGTTAGGCGGACCGAAGTGCAACCCCGTAGGGCATAAAATGATGGAGCCATCAGTCACACCAATCACATTCCCAAATAAACAACCACATGACCTGACCTGTGACCAATCACAGAGAAGCAGATAAATAAATAGTTGTGTGCAATCAGACCCACTCATATTAAGACACAGAGACAGAGAGAAAGAACGGTGACTTGGAGGCGTTGATGGATGAGAGGAACTGTGTCACTGTCATCCACCCCCCCAGCACCCCATCAACCCCCTCACCCCACCCCCACCCCCAAGATTTTTTACCCCTCACACAAACACCTCTCTCCTACCAGAACATCCAGAAGAGAATTCCCAGGCTGTAATCAGACCTCTTGACCAAACGCAGTGGCTTCTGTCTGATCAATCAAACCCTTCTGAACATGCGATCCATCATGATCACAAACCACAGTGGCCTCTCTCTTTGCCTCACACACACACACACACACACACACACACACACACACACACACACACACACACACACACACTGGGAATACAACAGGCCTGTTATACACTATCCCCATCATCGCCCACTATCGTTACTCTTCAGCTCAGCTGTCATCTTCATCATCTTCATCATCTTCACTCCCACCAGATGAGTGAAAAAAGATATCATCTGTTGCACTTTTTCCTGTAAAGAAATGTTTATTCAACATTTATGGAAGGAGTCTCCAGTGTCAGTGCTTTGTAACACTTGGAAAAGTCGGATGTTCCACAACATTCAACGTAACTACTGTATAAATCGTTAAAAAGTGTGACATGCGGTTTGTTAATAAATGAAAAGTTGTAATCGTTGGCAGTTTGGTTTAAAGTCATACAGTTAACACATCACACCGCTCTATAGATACAAGAAAACAGATCATACCTAATGCTGTATTCGACTAAAGGTCGTAACTCTGAGGAAAAACCAAAGAAAACGTCCTCTCGGTTTGGAATTCCTACTCAGGGATGAAGGGTCTCCTCAACCCTGAGTTCAGCAAGTGACGTCAAATCAATGTCTTTTTTTTTTCACTTCTGGGGTATGTCGAATGCAGCATAATTACTTTATATATGATATAATATCTTAATAATGTAATGTACAATTAATACAATTGTTGTCAATTAAATTAGAATGATGTAAATCAACACATGCCTACATGATAAAATTTGTATAGAAATTTTTTTAAATAACATTCTCCAATATTTTTCCACTTGTGATGCTAAATTTCTTTCTTTTCTTTTTTTTATTTGATTATTTTTCTTTTCATGAAAACGCACGCGCTCTAATCTCCTTATTTATTATTTTCTTTCTTTCTTTTAACTTAACTCAGTAAGTTAATGCAGAGATCTTATTGGAAACACCCGAATTTTCCCATGAACCCTGAAAAGTGCGATTCAAATTTATTATTATTATTATTATTATTATTATTATTATTATTTAATTAATTAATTTATTTATTTTTATTACTATTATTTTTTTTAGGTATATAATCTTCACTTCTTTGCCCCTTTTCACTGCAACACGAGTCACATTAAAGCCGACAGAAAGACGTGACGTCAATGCGACGGAACTATTAAAGCGCGAGACGACGAGACAAGCTTAACATGCGCAGCTTTTCAAACTTCATTAGCATCAGCTTACAGATCACATTAGTTAGATGTAAAATGTCGAAAATGCACATGGGATAAGCTTTAAGGCTTTATTTTTGTGCATCTGGTTTTCTAAAAAAAATATAAAAATGACACTGAAAGACATTTGGCCAGTAAATCAGTCAGTTTGCACGAAAACTGAACTTTCCTAAATAATGATGAGAACAAACCAACAGCCAAAATCCACAGAGACATCAACATAATAAAACCCATTAACTGAATACAGTAAATGTGAGCTACACTGGGGGAATATTATTATTATTAGTCAGTATTATTTTATTTTAAATGTGGGTGTGATGTAGAATTTTCATGAGGATGAGGGCCACAGTGTTTAGACTTTTGTTCAGCTCTACAGTAAGTGGAATGTGGCTTTGCTAAGTGGGATACGACATGCAAATGATGATTAAAAGCATTTTGAAATGAGCTGTGCGTGCACTAAAGTGTGACCTTCTGGATGCATACAGGTGACCAAGAAACACACACACACACACACGACTTCCTTGGAGCTCTGAAGCGAAGCGCGCGCGGCAAAGGCCTCGGATTATTCCAAGCTTCACGCCACTTCACCGAGCGCACGCGGGCCCCGTTTTATGAGGAGTGTGGGAATTGAAATAATAGCGTGCACGGGATGGCTCGAGGCCACAGAACATTCTCTCCTCTCCTCTCCTCTCCTCTCCTCTCCTCTTCATGCACTCAGATACACAGAAAGCATTTCTCTTTCATCTCGGGGAAATAATAATCTTCTAGTCTCCCACGAACCCACTCTCTCCATCCCACTTTCCCACTATTCACAGATTGTGTGCCTGATTCGCGACAGGGCGGAACGTCTCTCTCTCTCTCTCGCTCTCTCGCCAGTTTCTGACTCGGTTTTATTTTTGGCACGGCACTAACCGCACAGAGTGGGCTCTTAAAAACACACACACACACACCGACCGCTGTACTTAAATGGCAACGCTGTCATCTCCCCCGCGCGCGCTTGTGTGTGTGTTCACGTTTGTGGGAGTGGAGTGTGTTCTTACTAAAGTTGAATGGCTGTATAGAAAGCAAGGCAAAGGCAGTAGCAAAACCCACCAGGCCGAAGTGACCGCAAACAAATCACCCTCCGCGTGCAGCGAGCCTGCACAACAGCCCATAATTCACTGCGCTTATTTGCCCCGCGCGCGCTAAATAATTTAGTTGAGGTGAAATGAGCCGTTGGCTTTCTGGCCTGTGATAGAGTGATATCAGTCAGTGCTGCATCTCCAGCAGTTTCCCTTCAGAATTTCTTTATACGTTACGTAAAACACACACACACACACACA
>CM042546.1:18972809-18992809 GCA_023630585.1 Cranoglanis bouderius
AGGGATATTTATCAATGCTACCTCCTGTCGTCTGGCCCTTAGAATGAAAAAAATATATATTAGATTTAAAAAAAAAAAAAAGAAAAGAAAAGAAAACCCACACCAAACAGTAAGCAAAATATTAGTTATTAATAAATATTAAGCTAGTGTTTAATCTTTCTTATTTATATCACTTGGACTGGACTGAATAAAATATAGGATGCTGTGATCATTACGAATAATAATAATAATAATAATAATAATAATAATAATAATAATAATAATAATAATAAACTAGTAGGGAAAAAATCTTTTTACGAAAATATAAAAATGACTGAAATTTTCTGTAGCGTAATGAAAAGAAAGTCTGGAGAAAATAGAAGAGCGAGCGTGTCGCTCTGTGTGTGTGTGTGTGAGAGAGAGAGAGAGAGAGAGAGAGAGAGGCGCGCGCGCAGAGGGTGAAACCTTCCGCGTTCCTCCCCGCGTGACCCATTCCGCCAGCAGACTCTTAACGCACGCGTCTGGTTTATACAGGAAATCTTCTGCCCTCATCACCAACACCGGGACACGCGCTTACTTCTCTACTGCACGTTTAGTATCACACACTCGAGCTCAGTCCGAGTTCCAAAAGGCAAAAGGCTGAAAAACAAACTGCTGGCGAGGCGAGTCTCTCTCTCTCTCTCTCTCTCTCTCTCTCTCTCTCTCTCTCTGCTGAGGTTTTGCTCCCAATTGAAACAATGCATGCTTTTAAGCTTTTAATAATAATAATAATAATAATAATAATAATAATAATAATAATAATAATAATAATAATAATAATAAAAGACGTTCATATTGTGACGTCGGATGTTTTAAGACTTCTTGAATGGTCAGTTATATTCCCGAAACAACAGAACAACTAACTTCCGGTGATTGTAGACAGATTAGGATTATGATTATTCTTTTTAAACTCTGGTGCCTACGAATGAAAGAATTGCGTTTTAATAATCAGATAAGTGAGGAAGTTAGTAATAATCAATCATACAAGGGAACAACAACAACAACAACAACAAGGGGGTATGAAATGAAGGGGTATGAAATGTACCTTTAAATAAAATACTAAAGGCACCAAAAGTGTACACTTGAGGATACCACCACAGCAACAAAGAAAGGTACAGTTTAGTACCCCTGAGAGTGTGATGGCAGACAAGTCTGAAAAGAGAGATGGTGTTGGTGGTTGCACACACTGAGAGAGTGAGAAAATGCATGAGAGAAATGGTGCAAGTCGAGAAAACTGTTTGTAGCTACTACAGACCTTAGTTAGGATTGGGGAAAATAATGCAGATCTCCCAAATATAATATATTTTTAGGGAGCCATTGCAATTGCAAATCAGCCCACGTGACCTTGGTTTGCATCATTAATGTTATTATTAAAAATCCTGAAGATGCCCCCCCCCCCATGTGCATCACATTTGTCCACAGCGCGAGCGTTTTGCATATTTTCTCTACAAGACTATAAAAATCAGTGCACTGCAACCTAACTGAAATATTATCAAAATGTTTCCTGAACAGCCTGAACTGCATGAGAGGAATCAGAGATCAATCATCCAGGATTTCTGCAGATCAACCTAACCTACCTGTAACTAAAAAAATGAAAGAAAAGAAAGAAAGAAAAAAAAAACCGAGACCAGAAACGTGCAGTAATCTCTTTGCTACACTCTTTTTCCCCCCCAGAAAACAGACGGCTGTAAAACTGTCTATCAAACTTTCTCCAAAAACGAGTAATTACTGGTGTTTTACTGCCACCTACAGTCAAAAACTAGATGGACCTAATATGGCTTAAAGGTGCAATAGTAGTTTTTGTTTTTTATTCCTCACTTGTACCAATAACCTGGAAGATATGTAGAACATGATATCACAAAAAAAAAAAAAAAAAAAAAAAAAAAAACGGTTACGCTCTGGCCTTAGCAAAAGCAGACTTCCGGTCCGGAATGCTTGTTTGTGCTTGGATGTCAGTCATTTTTATAGACACTATAAAGACCACCTAAGATACTGAGGGCGGAGCTTCGTGATCATGGGTAGAAATCACTAAAATGTCGAACCCACTTAAGATATACTGTAGTCTTGGAGAAAAAAAGACTAATCTTACCTAATGTATTATTATTATTATTATTATTATTATTATTATTATTATTATTATTATTGTTATTATTATTATTATATGCATGCAGAGGAAACGTATCCTGCTTTTTGACATGCAAAGATGATGCGTAAACAGAAGTTGCTTAAATAACTCTTGGCTAAACGGACTGGTTGACTGGCAGCTATTCGAAAGGAATTGTCCAATTTGCGAGCTCGCTTCCCGGTAACAGACCATCTACACAGCTTACGATGCGCTCTTCAGACGTATTTATGGAAGCCGTTCATCCTCGAGTAGCATCGCGCGCATCCGTTACCGTCTCGTGTTCATCAGTTGCCATCGACTTTTCCATCGTCGCACAATCAGACCTGACGAGCGATCGACCAGGACACTCGATCCAAATGATTTACTGCTGGTTTTCCCGAAAGAACATGCAGTGGGAATGAACCTGATTTCCCGGTTCTCTGCTGTCACAGATTAGTTACACACTGTCCTGCTGCACAAATCAGCGTTGATGGATGTGCAGTTCGTTGCCGAGTGGCTCACGTTAACTTACATGGACCTGTGACTCATGTTAAACTGATGAAGCTTCAGTCACTCTGTGCTGTTGCATATGGACAACTGAAAGGTTTGCACTTCCCAGTAACAGTTTAGACCCAAGTCTCAACTTTTCTTAAGTGGATAATCTCACCTGGATACTGTACATTTATAATCTATACAGCCAAAAGTATGTGGACACCTGATCAACAAGGTATTCCAGATTTATTCCCCCTTTGCTGTTATAATAAGCTCCACTCTTCTGGGAAGGCTTTCCACCAGATTTTGGAGCATGGCTGAGGATTCAGCTACAAGAGCATTAGTGAGGTCAGGCACTGATGTTAGGCAACGAGGCTTAGGGTGCAGTCAGCGTCAGTCCAGTTCATCCCAAAGGTGTTTAGTGGGGTTGAGGGTTCAGTTCTCCCACTCCAACCTTGACAAGCTGTGTCTTGTTGGAGCATACAAATAAATTTTACTTGAATTGAATGAAACAGAGGGCAGAATAGCAGAGTAGAGGAAGTGTCATAGAACCTGATAGAAGAAATACAGAAGAAATCTGTTTATCTGTTTATTTCGTGCACCTTGGTGAAATTAACTCATGGCTAAAGATACTTCTGGATAATTCACTATGGAGGACTGAAATGTTCTCCAATAGCGCTACCATCTTCTTGTCTGTCCCTTCCTCCACTGAGTCATAAGTTAATTAGCAATTGTAGGAACACTGTAGCAAATGTTCCTCACCGTTACTTTCTTTGGAGTATCTCAAGGGTCCCACAGGTGATGGTTAATGGGAACAGTCATCAAACAAGTTCTTAACAGAGAATGTCTTATTTTTAGGTAAGAGTCAAGCTATTTGAATGGCACCATGAACGCTAATTACTTGCTTAACCCAAACCCAAACCGTAACCCAAATCCTATCAAGCCAACCATATCAAGTCAAGACAAAGGAGGGTTATCCATGTGCTATGGAATGAAATCTCTCAGCAATGTTTTTTTTTTTTTTTTTCCAATGCATAAGCATTAAAACTAGCTGTAAGTGGCTTTTGAGTGAGAGCAAATACTACAACAACAGTATCCCACACCTCTTTAGGAAGTTTGATGGAACTATATCCAAGTAGTTCGGAGAGGTCATAAGCAAGAGGTGCGATTCAAGATCTGATGCCTTCAGTCTTGCCAATGAAGGTTTGCACAGACAGCTATTAAATGGTGAATTTGTGGTGCTAAATATGACTTTGCAACTGCTGCAAACTAGTTGAGAGACTTCCAGGCCTGCAGCATTAAGAATGGTGTGCCACGTTTGGCATTATACACTGATAGAGCCAGTGAGCTCCATCAATATTTCCATCTGTCAAGGCAGTCATTCTGCAATTTTATGAAAGCTGTGGGAACTGACCGTGACTATGACTGGAGGCCAGCCTTGGAGAGCAATTTTTATTCTGGAAAATGGCACCTCCTACCATGTAGTGGTCATGGTTTGCAACATTTCCTGTCCTTCAATCCACAAAGACAATCCAGTATTCCGCAGAATTTTGGCACAAGTCATGAATCATTTGCTTGCTACCATTTTGAACAAAAACAGACTATAAATCTATAAAGCTGTCCATGAGGTGACTCAAAAGATCCGAGCCGTTCTGGAACCGATCATCTAACTGCCATCACAGGACAAGGTGCCAGAGTTGGGGTTAGAATCAGACCGACTGACTGGATTAGTGTTAGTGTTTAATACAATCACTGGCAGCATCAGTGAGGGAAGCCGTGTAGCACATGGCCTCATTACTGTAACAGGAAGGGTTTTCATTCAATTCAATTTCACACCATCTGTGACCATAAAGATGAGTTAGTGCGAGATGCCAAAGTGTTAAAACACAGTTCAATTTATTACCAGCAAATAAAGCCATTATGGTCATACTCTGCATCGCTCAATTAATTCCACAACCAGGCTGATCCACACAGACTCTGGAAAACTCAAAAGTGGCTATAACTGTGGTTTAATCTCGAAGAGGTTTTTGACACATACACATCCATGGGCCTTTTGTATTAGTGCCTTTAATAGTGAAGAAACAAAAATTTGCTAACATTGTACCTACCAAGTTAAAGGAATAAAACGCAACGCTTCAAACACCTCTTCATGCATTAGTTTCCTGTGGATCATTTTATACTTTTTTATACCATAGCAATTTACCAGAATTTACCATTTTTAATTTATTAATGAACAAAACATCATGCTTTTTAATGGTTTATCCATGAGACAAGTTAGTTCCTATCATCACCATCACTTACATACATTATAGCAGCTATAAACAGTTATTCCCTCTGTTAATAAGACACAATACATCCAGTTTGTCATGTTACTGACAAACAGGATGACTAGTTATGCTATGATGGCTTTAGGACTGTAATTGCCACAAGCAGTTTCGCACTCAAGTCTCCAACAGACTTCATGTAAAAACTGTAATGAATTTTCCTGGTTACACAACTGCACTATTTGACCATGTAGTATTAGCACATTTATAGAAGGGATTTATTTATTTATAATCACACTATCCGGTGTCACCCAGATGAGGATGGGTTCCCTTTTGAATCTGGTTCCTCTCAAGGTTTCTTCCTCATGTCGTCTCAGGGAGTTTTTCCTCCTCATCACCGTCGCCTCTGGCTGCTCTTTAGGGATAAATTCATACATTTAAAATCTATATCCTGAATTTATACAGTCGTGGCCAAAAGTTTTGAGAATGACACAAATATTAATTTTTACAAAGTCTGCTGCCTCAGTTTTTCTGATGGCAATTTGCATATACTCCAGAATGTTATGAAGAGTGATCAGATGAATTGCAATTAATTTCAAAGTCCCTCTTTGCCATGAAAATGAACTTAATCCCAAAAAAACATGTCCACTGCATTTCAGCCCTTCCACAAAAGTACCAGCTGACATCATGTCAGTGATTCTCTCGTTAACACAGGTGAGAGTGTTAACGAGGACAAGGCTGGAGATCACTCTGTCATGCTGTTTGAGTTAGAATAACAGACTGGAAGCTTTAAAAGGAGGGTGGTGCTTGAAATTATTGTTCTTCCTCTGTTAACTATGGTTACCTGCGAGGAAACACGTGCAGCCATCATTGCTTTGCACAAAAAGGGATTCACAGGCAAGGATATTGCTGCTAGTAAGATTGCACCTAAATCAACCATTTATCGGATCATCAAGACCTTCAAGGAGAGAGGTTCAACTGTTGTGAAGAAGGCTTCAGGGCACCCAAGAAAGTCCAGCAAGCGCCAGAACCGTCTCCTAAAGTTGATTCAGCTGCGGGATCGGGGCACCACCAGTGCAGAGCTTGCTCAGGAATGGCAGCAGGCAGGTGTGAGTGCGTCTGCACGCACAGTAAGGCGAAGACTTTTGGAGGATGGCCTGGTGTCAAGAAGGGCAGCAAAGAAGCCACTTCTCTCCAGGAAAAACATCAGGGACAGACTGCTATTCTGCAAAAAGTACAGGGATTGGACTGCTGAGGACTGGGGTAATGTCATTTTCTCTGATGAATCCCCTTTCCGATTGTTTGGGGCATCTGGAAAAAAGCTTGTCCGGAGAAGAAAAGGTGAGCGCTACCATCAGTCCTGTGTCATGCCAACAGTAAAGCATCCTAAGACCACTCATGTGTGGGGTTGCTTCTCAGCCAAGGGAGTGGGCTCACTCACAATTTTGCCTAAGAACACAGCCATGAATAAAGAATGGTACAAAAACATCCTCAGAGAGCAACTTCTCCCAACCATCCAAGAACAGTTTGGTGATGAACAATGCCTTTTCCAGCATGATGGGGCACCTTGCCACAAGGCAAAAGTGATAACGAAGTGGCTCGGGGAACAAAACATTGACATTTTGGGTCCATGGCCAGGAAACTCCCCAGACCTTAATCCCATTGAGAATTTGTGGTCAATCCACAAGAGGCGGGTGGACAAACAAAAACCCACAAACTCTGACAAACTCCAAGCATTGATTATGCAAGAATGGGCTGCCATCAGTCAGGATGTGGCCCAGAAGTTGACTGACAGCATGCCAGGGCGAATTGCAGAGGTCTTGAAAAAGAAGGGTCAACACTGCAAATATTGACTCTTTGCATAAACTTCATGTAATTGTCAATAAAAGCCATTGACACTTATGAAATGCTTGTGATTATACTTCAGTAACAGTAACATCTGACAAAAAGATCTAAAAACACTGAAGCAGTAGACTTTGTGAAAATTAATATTTGTGTCATTCTCAAAACTTTTGGCCACGGCTGTATATTTCTGTAAAGCTGCTTTGGGACAATTCTTAAAAGCGCTATACAAATAAAACCGAATTGAATTGAATTGAATGACTTTCCTGTGGTGGAAAACCTCCCGATTGTTGCAGATGCTGATGTTTTTTCTATGTTGAATAAAAAAAACGCTCTGAAAAATCTGTTTATTATTAGTCTTAGATTATGTGCAGTGTCCTCCATACTGTACAAGTCCTTATGAATGATTGTTACTATAGAACAGTTCTCAGTCGTGGAACCACGTAACCTTTCACGCTACTTCCTTTTGTTCTGGACTACCATCACAGCAGTTTCCTTCAAACCTAGTGGAGGTTGTGTATCAAAGTCCATCTAGCTATCTTGCTAGCAGGCGTAAACTATTTCTGAATTGTCACATTTTTTTTCCCCTCGAATGAGAAGTTCCCTGACTGGAAACAAGAAAACAGAGAAGAGAAACCAAGAAGAAGAGGAAAATTGGAAGTGTGAATGTGGTAAGTGGTGGAGATAATCTAATAAAATAATAATCAAGGATTAGAACTGCAGGCTAAGCCATAAAGTAACAAAACACTAGCTGAACATCATTTTGGCAAGCAAGCAGATAGCTAGGAGTTGGTGCTCAGTTTGGAACTGATAATGTCTGACCCCTTGTGAACATCCTGTACACTGGGGTTGAAAGGTGTTATTCAGAGTATGCTATTTTTAAATTTGAACTTTCTATTTGGTCTGTCTCTTCTGCATGTTATTTGAGCACTAGTGCCACACCAGTAGGTGGCAGTAAAGCATCAAAGTGCACCAAGCAACAAAACGGAAAGATCCAGATATACACATTTGATTTATTCATATACAGTCAAAGCCCGCCATATTATTTGTAAGTATCCAAAGAGCATAAACTGACAGTGACGTCACTTCCTGGGCTCGTCTGAGTCAGTGCTACAGCAGTTCCCGTAGTGTAGTGGTTATCACGTTCGCCTAACACGCGAAAGGTCCTCGGTTCGAAACCGGGCGGGAACATGAATCGTTTGTTTCCTTCACTTCTGGAACAGTTTTCATTTCAGACCCTCATTAGAAGTGCATTTTAATTTTTACGCCATAACAACACTAGACAAAATAGAATGCACACGATACCATAATACACAATAACATATTGCACACTAACTAAAGCTAATTATCATTTGGGCCAAATACCTATATGTTGTTGGTTGCCAAGAAGTTGTGAGTATCTGAATCACTGAGTGTTATCACGGAGATGTTTTCTACATTTAAATATAAACATTTCTCCAAATTCTGGTTACTAAGCATTTTATTGATTCCAGGTTCACTCCAAGGTTCCACTGTTTCCAACTGGTATGTCCAGGTTTTCACCAGTTTTCCCAGTAACTCTGTTTCTTGCTTCCTCTTGCATGCTTTATGAAGAACTCTCCAATTTCTCCCATAACATTAAAACCACTTACAGGTGAAACCAATAACATTGATTCTCTCGTTACAGTGGCACCTGTGAAGGGGTGGGGTGTATTAGGCAAGAAGTGGACACGTATTTTGACACGTACCACCTACCTAAACATTGTTGCAGACCAAATACACCCCTTCATGGTAACAGTGTTCCCTAATAGTTGTGGCCTCTTTCAGCAGGATAATGCACCCTGACACACTGCAAAAACTGATCAGGAACGGTTTGAGGAACATGACAAGGAGTTCAAGGTGTTGACTCGGCCTCCAAATGACTTAAAGGATCTGCTGCTAAGGTCTTGGTGCCAGATTCCACAGCACACCTTCTGAGGTCTTGTGAAGTCCATGCCTCGACGGTTCAGAGCTGTTTTGTGGGCACAAGGGGGACCTACACAATATTAGGCAGATGGTTTTAATGTTATGGCTGATCGTTAAAGCTGGAACTTTTTAAAAGTTCCAGTAGGTGGGGGTAAAGCATCAAGTTCAACATACAACAAAAAGCCTGTACTAGTATTAATGACGGGCTAAAATTTTCTTACAGTTCCCGTAGTGTAGTGGTTATCACGTTCGCCTAACACGCGAGGGCCAATCGCACGTAGGTGTAGAGAGATTATGCATTCTGACCACTCAGTGGGAAAATGATGCAGTTCTAAGAATTAATTACACTTTTATTTTTACGCCATAATAACACTAGACAAAAAATGTCTATTATTTACAGGTGCATCTCAAAAAATTTAAATATCTTGGAAAAGTTCATTTTTTTCTGTAATTTAATTCAAAAAGTGAAACTTTGATATATTCTAGATTCATTACACATAGTGAAATATTTCAAGCCTTTTTTTTTTTGTTTTAATCTTGATGATTACGGTTTACAGTTCACGGAAATCAAAAATCCAGTATCTCAATATATTACAATAAAGAATTTATAATACAGAAATGTTGACCTTCTGAAAAGAATGTTAATTTATGCACTCAATACTTGGGCGGGGCTCCTTTTGCACGAATTACTGCATCAATGCGGCGTGGCATGGAGGCAATCAGCCTGTGGCAGTGCTGAGGTGTTATGGAAGACCAGGTTGCTTTGATAGCGGCCTTCAGCTCGTCTGTATTGTTGGGTCTGGTGTCTCTCATATTCCTCTCGACAATACCCCATAGATTCTATATAACAATGGAAACCATTACAGAAATTCAGATTTAGAAATTACAGAAAGTTTCCACTACAAATGCCATTACAAACCATCCACTAACCATTAAAACCATTACCATTATTGGTCCTTAATGGCATCCACTAGACATAACATGCCACCAATAGAAAGGAACAAATTACCAGTAGAGACCCAAAGGGACCATTACAGTTTACATTAAAACCAATACAATTCCCATTATAACCATTACAACCATTACAAATTCTGTTTAGAAGTAGCTCTTTGAACAAAGTAATTTGTGTATCGAAGGGAATAATGTAAAGTGACTGAGTGCAGTGTGGATTTAAATTATGCAACATAATTCATAAATGATGACAGAATTTTTATTGGAATGCTGCATTGGTTCAGGAACAGTCCTTTCTGGCTCTGCGAATTTGATTCCTATTCTGCTGTATTGTGTGAGGTATTAATGTAATCCAAATGAAAAAAAATCCAATTTTGTAATCCAAAAAAAAAATGTATGTGAAAAGTTTAATATAATATTATTGAGCAAAAGTAATTCTTCAATAACTTTCTATGTCTGGAACACTGGGAATGAAGCAGGAATACACCCTGGATGGGACACCAGTCCATCGCAGGTCATAAACGGTAAATAATAAGTTATATTGTAATAAAAGGTAAAAGTAATGAAATGTGAAAAGTTGCTGTTACACTTGTAGCCATTCCCAGTTTCCATCAGTTCATTCTCTCATCAAAGTATCTGTCTGCATTTGCAGTGTTTGTCACTACCGTGTTACAGACAGATGTAAAATATAATTGGTTCTCAAAACCTAGTCTAGAGTTTAAAATGAAACTTGAGTCCATGAAAGACAGAACACTTTACAAAACATACTTTTCCCAAGATGAGATAAAACCATGTTGCTACAATAAAACCAGTGATAAAACATAATCATTGTTAAATTGTGAATGTATAGGTAAATGTCAATGCGTATAGGTAAATGTCAATGCACATATGTGCATTTGTGTGTGTGTGTGTGTGTGTGTGTGTGTGTGTGTGTGTGTGTGTGTGTTGTGCCGCTTATGGACTCAGTCAGTTGAAAATGATGCAATGAATATTTAACTCGACACACTTTGCTAACACAGTCATAGTGAGGGCCAGAAATAGCTTAATCCTCCTTCCTCAACTCTAAAGCTGGTGCACAGGAACGACACAGTACTTTTCAGGAGATTAGGGCTGAAATAGGATAGTCCAGCACAGCAGTTTCTTATAGCTCAAACACACTTATTGTGCACTACACAGACACAACACATACGCACGTGAACGTGTACACTGCATAAAAAGTAATATGTGGTTATCTCCCTAATAAAGTAAGGATTTTTAAAATAATTTCGGAGACATGTATTTTACTCTAAATCTAGTTATCTAGTATCTAATCTATTCTAAAGAAAATCATATACACTTAACTAAATGCAAGTCCATAAAACAGGTTAAACTAATCAAATATATGTATTTACCCCATTGCTTATATTGTACATATAGCTATACATATATACAATAGAATATAGATAGATAGATAGATAGATAGATACCTGTTAGAAGAGGCAGGATTCAAGTGCGTAAAATGAGCATGTTCTTCATTTTTAAGGGAAATCCAGGAATCATGGCAATGAAACATAACTGGGATTGTTATCTGGGTTAACAATCCCAGTTGAGTCTCCATTTTGCTTTCTACTACTAGACACTGCTTTTTGCAGACACCCCCAAGATCCAAGGCTAATGGGCTGTAAAATACCAGTGAGTTCCTCAGTGTGTGGGGTTGGAACAGAAGACAGTAAGGAGTCCTGGGGGAGAGCACAGAAATCTTTACAGTTATTTCTTTATTTGGCATTATTTGAGTCAACAGCCAAACCTCGTTCTTTTCCTCGAGTCAGTGGCACAAAACATATTTCCAGATTTATTGTGGGCAATCCAGGAATCGTAGTCAGAATACAATACATAGCAGGGGTCAAAACACAGGCAGAAAGAAACAAAAACAAACAATGATCATACTTGGAGAAAAGAGGCTAGGGTCTAAGCCAGGGAGGGACATGGAAAAAGACATCAATGCATGATAAGGCATGATTTGTTGAAAAAAAGAAACAGCAGGGTATATATGTAGATCAAGTAGTACCATAGAACAGGTGCAAACAATTGAGGAACAAACCAATGGCAGGACAAGGAGGCGGAGGTAGGACAAAATCATAGACCAAACCAAAAGCAGAAGGCACTGGCTGCTATGGGAGCTGTGAAATGAAGAGAGAATCTGTAACAATAAGCCATTCATTGCAAATGTAATGTAGAAGAAGCTAACTTGGAGAGCAGGATATGGCTGAGAGACTGAATAATTACTTAGGGTTTGAAAGTAACAGACACAGTTTGTCCTATAAACTTAACTCTGCTGTCTCCCTTCATCTACTGTACAAATGTGTTGGTCATATGGTTGACAACAAGCCTACAGTCTCTCTCACTTGTGCAGTTGTCATCAAGATCCCATAATTACTGCTACTGCTAAGTACCATTTATATTGTCTCTGAGTCCTTCATTTTGGTTTCCATCAATATGAACTGGAATCCTGTAAAAACCAGATGACAAATTGATGGGAAAAAAACATATCTGTCTTACTAGGTGTTTGGCCGGCAGAATCCAAAAGTTCTGAGCTTGTGCTTTGCCGTAGATTCTGCAAGTCTCTGGAACTGTACTAAATGGATGAACACCGTCCTTCCAAAAGATATTCCCTCAACTGTTGTTTTTGAGGATGATGGAGATGGTGGAGAGCACACTCTAATCCGTTGGTTGGGTTCGACTGGGTTGAGATCTGGGGACTGTGAAGGCTGTAGTATATGCTTTACCTCGTTTTCATCCCCAACAAACCATTCAGTGATCCATTGTGCCCTGTGGATGTGGGCGGGGTCATCCTGGAAGAGACCACGCCCATCAGGATAGAAATGTTTCATCAGGTTATTAAATAAATCAGAAGAACTTTCTATTGATTTTCTGTGACACTTTACACTAAATGGACCCAAACCATGCCAGTAAAAATAAATAAATAAACAAACAAATAAATAAATGCCCACCCATAACAGAGTCACCATTTACAGTATTTCCATTCATTTGTCACCTGTTTGTGTTGGGCGTGTGCACATGTGTGTTCACAAGGTGCAATAAATATTGCAATGGCATCATCCTGACTATTTCATCATATAGTCTCTATAGGCTTCGCAAATAAGGAGGTGAAATGTCAACAGGCTTTGTAAGAAATCAGACAGAGAAAACACACTTTGTGCTTTCTTTCATATGCACCATATGCCACCGAAGAGCCAATTAGTGTTCAGCATGCATGATTACACACACTACCACCCCCAACCCACACACACACACACACACACACACACACACACACACACACACACACACACACACACAGAGAGAGCTGTGGTTGTTTTTAGTACTTCCTTTCCATTTACTGGGTCATTTCATGTAGGCAATTTGTGCAGTCTGACAGTCTCTATCACTGCAGATTGTAAACGATGAGGAAATAATTGAGTAGATGGTAGTAAATTTGGTAAGTCTTTGAAATTATAGAAGATCTCACACACTAGACATTTTCCTAGAAGACTGTTAATACACAAGAGGTGTTCAGAGGTTTGATGGCAATGTTGGATAAAACCATTTTTTCTTTATCAGATAATAATGGACTTGCTATGGATGCAAAGATGAGAAAGTAAAATCTAGATGAAGCAAGGTCCTGTCATTACTTCACTTTAACCACTTAATTCAGCTTCGTAGGCTTACGGTGGACAAGACAGCGTGTATCTCAACTCCTGTAAGTAGCAAACAGCAAATATGAGCATGAAGACTTTACAGAATCCAGTCGACAAAATTAGCAGTGTCTTCCATGTTGTGCTAAAAAGTAGCTAGTCTGCTAATTAGTTAAGATACATTTCACTGACAAATTCTGAAATGAACACAAATCATACCTCAAATGTCTCGGAATTCTCAGGACGTGTGTGCGATTACTTTTCTCACCATTCTCATGTAAGTGTCAAATGAAATTCCCGATCAAATTTCCCCTTTACACACTCTGAGAAATCAGAAGCAGGACCCAACAGGCTATAAACTGAGTATAATCACCAAACTATGGTAGCCATGTCATACATCAGAACAATAGACTCAGTAAGAACAATTGCATTATTGGGGGTGACAGTACCCTCAACTCAATATGCAGAAACTGTCGCCATAAAACTGACTCTAACCACAAAACTACTGGGACATGGACATGTTGTTATGGGAGACGAAGGGGGGCTGGATGCAATCGCTGGGGAAAAGTAAGTTTATTTATAAATAAGCAAAAGTATAAGGACAGGGGATAAAATGCAAAGAACCATAAGTATTTGGACAGGGAAAAAGGGAACACAAAAGCAGCGTCAAAAAACAAACAATAATCCATCAGGTAGTAAATCCACAAAAGAGGCATTAATCCACACAAAAAATGAGGCATTAATCCACACAATATCAGGGCAAAAGTCCAAGGTCCAGGAAACGCGAGGGCAGTGAAAAAATAACGAACATATATTCACATAGTTAACTCTATCTATCTAAGTCAATACTCCACGATGAGGCGGAGAAATGAAGGGGTTTATATACATGTATGGAAATCAGCGATAACATAAAACACCTGAAACTAATAATGCAACAATAAACAGTGAACCAGTGAATGAACAGGTGCAGAGACATGACGTAAACCAAAAACAAAGAACCAATCAGCAAACGGGGGCAGAGACATGACGTAACCAAAACAAAGGAGCACATGGCGGAGTAAACAAAACCAGAGTCTGTGAGTGGAATGCAGGGAATGCGGAAGTATGCTACTCGCGAGCTTTTGCGAGTAGCACCGAGTGAGAGGAGGACTCTAACAGAGCCCCCCTCAAAGGCACTTCTCCCGAAGCACCGAAAGTTCCAACCGCTTTGGTGGAACTGGGCACCTGGGCAGGATCATAATGTCTGCCCCCCAGGACCCGAGGCTGGCAATGTCTAGTGGTCCGAGGCCAGAGTGGAGCATGTCTGGCATGCTTGGCCACGGACGAGAACTTGGACGAGAACTTGGACAAAAACTTGGATGAGTGCTTGGCTTGGTGCTTGGTTAGGTGCTTGACTTGGTGCTTGGCTTGGTGCTTGGAGCGGCGCTTGGCTTGGTGCTTGGCTTGGTGCTTGGAGTGGTGCTTGACCTGGTGCTTGGCCTGGTGCTTGGCTTGGTGCTTGGCTTGGTGCTTGACCTGGTGCTTGACCTGGTGCTTGGCTTGGTGCTTGACCTGGTGCTTGGCTTGGTGCTTGGCTTGGTGCTTGACCTGGCGCTTGGCTTGGTGTTTGGCTTGGTGCTTGGCCTGGAACCTGGACTGGAACCTGGCTTGGCACCTGGACTGGAAACAGGACTGGAAACAGGACTGGAACCCGACTTGGCACCTGGACTGGAAACAGGACTGGAAACAGGACTAGAACCTGACTTGGCACTTGGACTGGAAACTGGACTGGAAACTGGACTTGAAACTGGACTTGAAACTGGACTGGAAACTGAACTGGAAACAGAACTGGGACCTGTACTGGAAACTAAGCTAGAAACTGGACTGGATTCTGGACTGGGAACAGGACTGGAAACGAAACTAGAAACCAGACTGGACACTAAACTAGATTCTGGACTGGAAACTGGACTGGATTCTGGACTTGAAACTGGACTGGAAACCGGACTGGAAACCGGACTGGAAACCGGACTGGAAACTGAACTGGAAACCGGACTGGAAACTGTACTAGAAACTGTACTGGAAACTAAGCTAGAAACTTGACTGGATTCTGGACTGGGAACAGGACTGGGAACAGGACTGGAAACTAAACTAGAAACCGGACTGGAAACGAAACTAGGAACTGGACTGGAAACTGGACTAGAAACAAGAATGGAAACTGAACTAGAAACAGGACTGGATTCAGGACTGGAAACTGGACCTGAAACAGGACTGGAAACAGGACTGGGAATGGACTTTGGATGTGACTTTGGGCCTGAACTGAGGCATGGGCTAAGGCATGGGTTGGGACATGACTCTAGATTTGGACATGGACCTGGACTGGGACATGGACTTGGATATGGGTTAGGACAGAAACCTGGATCTGGACTTGGACATGGACTTGGACTAGGACATAGATTCGGACTTGGACATGGACTAGGACTTGGAAAGGAGGTCTCCCCATGGGCCTCCGGCATGAACTTAACTTGGGAGGAGGCCATCCCATGGACCTCCGACATGGACTTGACTTGGGAGTAGGTCATCCCGTGGACCTCTGACATGGACTTGGCTTGGGAGGAAGTCATCCCGTGGACCTCCGACAGGAACAGGGCTGGAGTGGAGGTCTTCTCATGGACCCCCAACAGGAACAGAGCTGGAGCAGAGGTATCCTCGTGGACCCCTGGTCTGAGCTCCACTGCGGAGACCTCCTGCTGGGTCTCTGGCTGGAGCTTGGGGCTGGAGGTTGCCATGTTAACCTCCAGGTGGCGCTCCACTGGGGAAACATCCTGCTGGGTCTCTGGCTGGAGCTTGGGGCTGGAGGTTGCCACGTTAACCTCTAGGAGGAGCTCCACTGAGGAGACCTCATGCTGGGTCTCTGGCTGGAGCTCGGGGCTGGAGGTTGCCACATTAACCTCAAGAGGGAGCTCCGCTGAGGAGACCTCCTGCTGGGTCTCGGGCTGGAGCTCGGGGCTTGAGGTTGCCACGCTAACCTCCAGAGGGAGCTCCGCTGGAGAGACCTCCTGCTGGGTCTCCGGCTGGAGCTTAGAGTTGACATGCCGCAAAGTGGCCTGTCCGATGCAGCCCCCGGTCATGCATTCCTGGGTCCGGGGCTGAGAAGTGCTGCTCCCTCCCATAGTGCTCCAGGAAAGACTGGCCGGGTTGATCGGGCAGGTGAACGTTGTTGAACAAGATGTTTAGTTCAGGATCAAATTCCGGGCTCCCATATTCCTGGAGCAGGAGATTCAGTTCCAAGTACCAACTGGCGAGGTGGATCTCGGCCCACCAGCGAGCTAAGCCAACCAAACAGGATTGGAGGAACCTCACCCATTGCTCCTCACTGGGTTTGGGATCCTACAAACTGAGAAAATAACCCTGGGCCTGTAACAGAAAGTATTGGGGATACCAGGAAACACCATCGTATGCAGTAGGAGGAGGAATACAGGCCTGAAAAGAATCAGAGACCAGGGGGGGAACAAAAAGTTTGGCGTGGCTAGCTAATAATTTCCCCGCTACATCCATGTTTTGGCGGAGTATTCTGTTATGGGGGACAAAGGGGAGCTGAATGCAATCACTGGGGAAAAGTAAGTTTATTTATAAATAAGCAAAAGTATAAGGACAGGGGATAAAACGCAAAGAACCATAAGTATTTGGACAGGGAAAAAGGGAACACAAAAGCAGGGTCAAAAAACAAACAATAATCCATCAGGTAGTAAATCCACAAAAGAGGCATTAATCCACACAAAAAACGAAGCATTAATCCACACAATATCAGGGCAAAAGTCCAAGGTCCAGGAAACACGAGGGCAGTGAAAAAACAACGAACATATATTCACATAGTTAACTCTATCTATCTAATTCAATACTCCGTGATGAGGCGGAGAAATGAAGGGGTTTATATACATGTATGGAAATCAGCGATAACATAAAACACCTGAAACTAATAATGCAACAATAAACAGTGAACCAATGAATGAACAGGTGCGGAGACATGACGTAAACCAAAAACAAAGAACCAATCAGCAAACGGGGGCAGAGACATGATGCAACCAAAACAAAGGAGCACATGGCAGAGTAAACAAAACCAGAGTCTGTGAGTGGAATACGGGGAATACGGAAGTATGCTACTCGCGAGCTTTCATGAGTAGCGCCGAGTGAGAGGAGGACTCTAACACGTGACATATCAAAACGCTTGGCTGGCTGAGGAGAATTGCGTTATGGGTATTTTAGTGATGTCACGTGCACGTTAACCCTCAAAATAAGTGGAATCATAAAACTACTGCAACAGAGAGTTAAATACAATCATTACAACTACTGATATAGGTCGAATTAGTTATTCTTCAATAAACGAAAACACACATGTAGCTCCCCCTACTGAATGGCATGTGCAGCTGCATGTCAGTGTCATATTTTGCACAGGTAATCACTCACATTTTCTTCAGAACATGTAAATTCTAGTTAGAGCTAGAATGTTCCACTAAAATAAATATATGTAAAAATAAATAAATTTGTAACATTTTTCAATTCACTAAACATTTAATAATAAACATTTTTCAATTCACTTGGTTAGATTAGTTTATGCGCATAAGAAGGTATCCAGGTAATTCTAACCGATACTGTCAGTTAGGAGGGTTGAAATATAGAATATAAGTCTCCTTACAGAAGGGAGACACTGCCGTTATGCTCAGGGCTTCTGGATGTGTTTGTTTGTTTTGAGTAGTTCCAGGAAGTGGATGTCACCCAGGTCCAGTCCAGTCCTCATTTTCTGTGCATCTCTAGACCTCATTCAGGTTTACTACATCATCCTGATTTGATGATTGACAAATAACCCTCACTGCCTAACTAAAAGTCCATGGGGTGGACTCGGACCTGCTCTAGCCCCTCCTAAGTAACTGTAACTGTAGCGGAGTTGACTTCATTGTGTGCGTCCATTTTTGAGTTGAATGACTTTGTGACTTTGGAATTTTGTAATATTTTGTAATTACTTGTATGTTTTTGTTAAGTACCACTGGAAGTAGGATGGGAATGACATTGGTGTTGGGGGTTTGGGTTTGGGGTTGTTTTGGGGGTAGTCAGGGAAAAGTATTCTGTCTTTTGTTTGTTTGTTTTTTATAAGAAGATAGATAGGTTCTGACAAAGTTAGTCTGTAGATTTTGTTTATTATTTTGGCTTTGGTTACACCTAAAGGTCTACCTTATTACTGTAGCACAGACCCTGTTTGTCCAATTCCTTTTCCTTTTGTATTTAGATTTGTTTGTCCATGTGCTGCATCCTTTCCTTTTAGCACACACACACACACACACACACACACACACACACACACACACACACACACACACACACACACACACACACACACACACACACACACTAGAGCTCCATCTGTTGTAGCCCTAAACCGGGTCATAACATTGTGGAACACCAAAACACATCCAGACGGAGCTTATTTGCATTTTTGGAAGGACCTCACTGTGGAGACTGTAGCAAAACACTGCTGGAGATGTACAATACAATAACAGCACACCCAGGGTTGCCAGGTCTCCAACCCAAGTACATCCCAAAAAACGCATAGAAAAGACCTAAAACTAGCCCAAAAAGTCATGGGGGAAAAATTCACCACGCAATGCACTTTCGGTCCATTCTATAATCCCATTTTCTTCTCCCGATCTTTGCAATATATATTACAACAGAAATGGTTTTGTACATTGTAGACATTATATGCACTTACACTTTCCCTTTATTTGCCATAGCCTATGTATGCAGAAATCGATTTAATACATTTAATTCAGATTATTTGCTTTAAAACAATACCTCAGTGGCTGGTAACTATTTTCAACCATGGCTCATATGAAAGTAGACACTCAGGGCTTTAAGAATTTTTCATGAGTTTTTCCTTTATTACCTAGCCTACTAGGTTTAAATATTATAATTTTATTGTGGCAGTTGATTATACGGTGTCATGATACTCTACACACAGAAACCCAACAATGTCCTGACTAATCTTATAACAGACGCAGTGATAAAACCATTCATTTATTAATTAATTATTTTATTTATACTGATTGTTAAACTGTCCGAAGAGTCGATTTACATTCCGGCTTTCTGGTAGATAGGATTAAATCCTGAAATCACAGGGCTTCCACAAATTACGGGTAAAAAGGATAAGAAAAAAAAAAAAACGAGTTTCTGTTATAAATAAACCATGGACATGAACCTGATGCTGGCTTTAGTGGTGCTTCAACAACAACAGAATAACTCTCTCGCCACTTTGATAACCACCTGAACTTTGCCGCTGTCTCGTGTATCTTTACCGTTACTATCGAGTCGTGTAGTGTTTGGGGAACGTGTTTGGTCCTTGTGACTTGTGGTTTTTAACAGTGTGGATAGGCTCATGATTGCACTGATTCATGCTGTGATTACTGAAAATGTCACGATAAATAAAAAAAACACCAGGGAAAAGATCCTCTCTCTTTGTTTTCCTCTTCTTTCTCCGGCTTTTCTCCTCCAGCATGATATCATCCTAACGCTGTTCCCAAGAGTGGGTTAAATGCCAAATACACTTTGTTGTTGTCTCCTTCAAATGTTGTTCTTCAGATGTTGATGTCTCCTTCAAATGAAATGTGTGTGTGTGTGTGTGTGGTAGAGTTCATGGGGAAAAAACTGATGATGTCATGTAGCAAGGAGTGATTAATGCACAAA
>CM042546.1:18995309-19035309 GCA_023630585.1 Cranoglanis bouderius
CAGGATATATTATTTTGACTTAATGACCCGTAATTTCAAGATGTTATGTCAGTATTTTGACTTAATAACTTTGCTATTTCAAAATACTATCTTGATACTTCAAGTTATTATCTCATTCTTTCAACATATCTCATTGAAACTTAACTTATGTCATGACATGTTGGCAGTTTTAATTATTATCGACATATCTCGTTATATTGACTTAATAACTTGTTATTTCAAGATATTATGTCGCTATTTCGAGTTATTATCTCATTATCATCTCGTTATTTTGAGTTATCTTGTTATTTCCAGTTATCTCGTTATTTTGCCGCCTCACAATTAATAAAACTGCTTTATTGAATTAGGCAAATATTATTGAACATGTAAAAATGATGTATTTTGAAATAACAAATTATTAAGTCAAAATAACGAGATATGTTGAAATAATGAGATAACTCAAAATACCGACATCATATCTTGAAACAACTGGTTTTTAAGTTTAAAAAAAAGAGATATTATGTAATAACAAGATAATAATTCAAAGTAACGAGTTAAAAGCTACGAGATATTATTTCAACACAACAAGATAGTACTTAAACATTTTTTTCACGACTTGTGGTTCAGGGTTTCCATTCAGAGAGAGAGAGAGAGAGAGAGAGAGAGAGAGAGAGAGAGAGAGAGAGAGAGTCTCTACATATTTGGACGTAACTTGACTTAATAAGTTCAGATTAATTGATATTGTAAATATTGCAAATGGTTTCAGCCCACTGTTCAGTTATGTGTGTGTGTGTTTGTGTGTGTGTGTGTGTGTGTGTGTGTGTGTGTGTGTGTGTGTGTGTGTGTGTGTGTGTGTGTAATGTTTTGACTGAAGCAGGTGCTATTTGTTGTCACTAATCCTATGATGTTGGTGACGTGGTGACGTCTAACACAGGTAACACAATGAGAGCTGTTCAAAATTCCGGCAAAAATTTAGCAGATTTCTTTCAAGAGCAAGCAGCCATGTGACCCAATTCCTGTGTGTGTGTGTGTGTGTGTGTGTGTGTGTGTGTGTGTGTGTGTGTGTGTGTGTGTGTGTGTGTGTGTGCGCAAAGAGGAATTAAGCGCTGATTAACACATTAAACACACTCTCTCTCTCTCTCTCTCTCTCAAACACACACACACACGCACACACACACACGCACACACACACACACACACACACACACACACAGAATGAGATCAAATTCTTGTCCACGTGCCCCAAACATGCACACGTGGGAATGAGATATCACATTTCCTCTCTTAGATTACACACACACACACACACACACACACACACACACACACACACACACACACACACACATACAGGGGTTTCACTAGTGTGAGGCAGAACAAATGCGTGATCATCACTGAATAAGGATCTCCGCTTAATGCATAATGTCACGCCATGCTCTAGGATGTGGTTGCCTGGATACGAAGAAGTCGCTCGTGTTACATTCCATTTATAGTGTACAGCTGTGTGTGTGTGTGTGTGTGTGTGTGTGTGTGTGTGTGTGTGTGTGTGTGTGTATGTGTGTGTGTGTGTGTGTGTGTGTGGAGGGAAAAGGGATTACAAGGATCCACAGGAGGAGCGGGAGAGTTGCTAGATGATGAGAGAGCAAAGAATTCAATGTGATGGGAGAGAGAGAGAGAGAGAGAGAGAGAGAGAGAGAGAGAGAGAGAGAGAGAGAGAGAGAGAGAGAGAGAGAGAGATCAGAGGACATACTGTTAAATAAAACATTGACCTGACTCAGCTGAAAAAAATAAATAAATCACATGACACACTCACACATATAAATGTACTAGTGTTTTTCTTTTTTCTTTCTTTTTTATAATCTGTTTAACTGTTAACTGCCTAACTCTTCCACAAGCAGTGTGGACCCAGATACACTGGGATCTACTGCACGTATATTTACGTATAAATACTGACTACAGGCTGCTGTTTTTGGAAACTGCCAGTGTGTACTGTATAAACACAAGTGTTTAGTGGTACACGGTAATTACAGCTACGTTTTCATAGAAACACGCACGACTTTTGTCTAATACCGTTTAGCTAAGACCACCACTAATATCAGCATTTACATTTACACTATATGGTCAGTTTGTGAACCCCTGACCATCACACCAATATATTGGAAGCTCACAATTGTACGTAATGTCTCTGTACACTGTAGCATTAAAATTTCCCTTCACTGGAACTAAGAGACCCATGAAGACATGGTGTGTTAAGGTTGGAAGAAGGTGGAGGAACTTTTTAGCCGGCTCTTTCATTCAAACCTGTAGTCTGGGCCAGAAAGAAATTAGCCCCAACCCTTAGAATGGTTATAACTCAAGAACAAGGATGGGGAAGGATAGATGATGACACAAGCTTTATACACATGTAATTCAAAGGTGAAAATGTAGAGAGAGTGAAGATTGAGAAGGAAATAGGTAACTGGGAACAGGATAAAAAAATTATGTAAATTTTTTTTAATGTTAAGTGAAGTGGAAGTGAAAGATCAGTCAGGTCCACAGGTAGATCTGTACTATTGAACCTGAATGTGTGCGCTTTTTAAGAGGATATGACTATTGTACAACCTCAGGATCAGGTTCTCTTCTAGGAGTGACCTGCATTTGCCTCCATCCATCTCGCCCTCAACACTGACCAGTTCTCCAGTCCCTGCTGATGAAAAGCATCCTAACATGATGCTACCAGCACCATGCTTCACTGTAGTGATGGTGCTGTCAGGGTGATGAGATGTATTGGGTTTTTGCCAAATGTAACGCCAAGTACAAAAAAAATAGTCAGTTTTGGTCGCATCAGATGAAAGAATCAGTTTCCACGTTTGCTGAGTCTCCAATATGCTTTTTCGTCAAACCTGAATTGGGACTTCATATGGCTCATCACTCTTCCATAAAGCCCAGCTCTTGGTTGCTTCTCTGACTAATGCCCTCCTTAGCTCGTCATTGGCTTTTGTTGGATGACTTCCTTTAAGCAGACTTTGTTGAAAAACAATACAAAATGTGAAAAAGCTCAAACAAAGGTAGAATTTCAAATGTTTACGCCTTTAAAACGAAACGTTTCAATGTAATTTCATACATTTGTCCTCCCCACAAAAAATAATACAACCACAATAGCAATGTCTGGTGCTCTGGAGAACATGTGCATGCACACAAACAATCACGAACACATGCAAATACACACTCTCGACTGTCAGATGTAGGCGTATGGTATTCAGGTGGCTGGTGGCTCCTATTGTTGTCACGACTTGCATGACAAATCCAGGTGTCAGTGTGTGTGTGAGCATGTCACTACCTGTTCTTCCTCTGTGGTCAATCTCTCCCCCTCTGTGTTAAAGGTTATTTGATTACCAGAAGGAGGATCATTGAGTGTCTGTTGTTGTTATGATGTGTCTATGGTTTTTTTAAATTAAAAAAAAAAGAATGTTTTTAATGTTTATTCTCTCGCTCTTTATACGCAGGTGATCCCTCTGTCTGTATTCAAAGATGGATGGCAGTGAGGACGAATGTGTGCGCTTTTTGCAATATGTAGAGGACATTGGCTTGAGGGCCTACGACGAGCTGGTGATCCAGAATGCGTCGGACATTGCACGCGAGAGCGACCGAGTGCGCAACCGCCAGCACTGGGCATACCTCCAGGACCAGAGCCAGAAGAAAAGACGCCAGGAGGAGGCCATCAAGAGGTAACCACCTTCTAATGTTCCAGATGCTACGTATGTTCTACTGGTAGACATATCAACAACAGTTCTATTGAAACATGCAGTTTGCTTGATAGTGAACTACTTAGCTGGCTAATGGCAGCACAGCTGTACAGTATGCACGCAGCATTCATACATTCATACATTCATACATTCATGGTCGCCGGATCCTCATCACAGACACGGTGGATCCGGAAGCCTCTACCAGGACCACTGTGTGTGAGGAAGGAATTCACCCTGGATGGGATGCCAGTCTTTTGCAGGGCACACATTCACATACTCGATTAGACCTAGAGGCACGTTGGCGTAGCCAATCCACATATACTCAGGATGGAACCAGTGTCCCATGACACAGGCTTCCATCAGATTCACCAATGGTGACTGTGGTGCATCTCTGCTAAGGTTAGCCTAGGTAATTAGGTAATATGTAATCGTGTTTTCCATAACCTTACTGCCACTGCTTACTGAGCACTATAATTCATAGGGATAAGATACTTTTGGACTTTCCTTTAAGATCTTTTTCTCTTGCTGTTTCCTGCCCATGTGTTGTGTTGTCTTATCGCTCATAACCGCAATGCAATTTGGGAAAGAGGTTGCCTCTGAGTCTGCTTCGAATGCAGGATTTAAAGGTGTACAGCTCAGAATGAGAAACGGACCAGAAGCGAGTGATTTGGAACAGGCCCCCCTGTGTGCTTTTCTTCTTATATTTTTGTTTTGGTGTTTGATGATACAAATGGCTTGTGTTATTATTGGCTGTTGCAAGATTCACCTGCATTCACTCAACAGACACTACATTAATTTTCAATTTTCTAATGGAGTATTAGAAAAGGAAGAAATATGGCATTACAGGTAACTAGTTAAGAATTTCCAACACACACTTACTAGACTTATTCTGCAGTGTGATCATTTTTATCAGCCTCTGGATAATAAAAAGCAGCAGCTTTACATAATTATGCTTCAAGGTGATTTCATGCAGAACAGTTACCACTGCACCAGGCAAAGCACGGCGTAAGAGCATGTGTCGGTGCAGTGCATTTGTGTGTGTGTGTGTGTGTGTGTGTGTGTGTGTGTGTGTGTGTGTGTGTGTGTGTGTGTGTGTGTGTGTGTGTGTGTGTGTGTGTGTGTGTGTGTGTGTGTGTGTGAGATAGTTTCAGCAATAGAGATCAATAAAGAAATGGCTGGATACCAGAAATGTGGGTGTCGTTGCACCACTGAAACCACACACTCTTGAATCCATGGACAAAGACAGACGAGTGTATAAGTGTGTGTGTGTGTGTGTGTTTGTGTGTGTGTGTGTGTGTGTGTGTGTGTGTGTGTGTGTGTGTGTGTGTGTGTGTGTGTAAGAGACATTCTAAAGACAGTATAAATAACAGTGGTTGGCCTTGATTATAATGCAAACGAATGTAAATAATATGCAAATGATTTGTTGCTCTATTAAACAAATACACACACACACACACACACACACACACACACACACACACACACACACACACACACACACACACTCAAAATTCCAGAATATTTGTCTCGGTCCTTAATATCATTCTTTCATCTCAGGTTACAGTCTGCAGTTTTTCCTGCCTTGAAAAATGGCCTATCATATGATCTTCTGAACTCCTTCTCTCGTTCTCTTTCATCTCAACACTTCCAGTTTTCTGTGCTGCTCTTCTTCTTCTCCTCCTCATCCCTTGGTTCTTCCTGTTTTTTCCTGACCTTCCGCTCTCATTTCCTCTCTTTCCCTCACTGGTAAAATGATCTACCCTTCCCCTTCCCCTCTCTTTCTTTCTCACATGGAGATGCCACCACTTATCCCCCATTACGCTGTGAAGAGTTGCTACAGCTGTGTGATGAAGAGGACTTCTTCAAACACACTGACACACACTCACTCACACACACACACACACACACACACACACACACACACACACACACACACACACACACACACACACGCATACGCATACACACACATGCAGAGACAGGGAGACGGTTGGATTTGATGTTACATCAGTACTATTAATATTACTACTGTTATGGCTGTGGGGTTCATCCAAAACAGAGGTGTGTCTTTGTTTTTTGTCATTTCCGGTGCCAGATCCTGACACACTTCTGCTGGTCTCCTGATCTGCCTGATTCCTCCAGATGCTTGGAAATTTCTGCACTTGTGACTCACATTCTACTGCTATGGACAGTCCCATGTGCATACCCTAAAGATTTGCACTTTCCAAACACAGTTTATTCCCAGATCTCACCCTTGCTTCAGTGGATAATCGCTCCTGGATACTGTAGATTTCTACCCAAGAACCGCTGCTGGAATAATAAACACTTTCCCGTGCCAATCCCAGGCTCAAAAGTTATGTCAAAATTTACGAAGTTAAAGTTACTCGTATTCTGAGTCGGGATATGTGCACGCTTAAGTCGGTTTCATTCAGATTATGTATGATTCATTTTCGTAGTTCACTCCTTGTCCGAGGTTGCCAGATTTGCTTTTGTTGTGGGTTTATCAATAGCGTCTAGACCACTGCCTTTCAACACAAAAAAAATCTGGGGATAGAAAATGTGGACTGAAGAAGGAAAAATAACATAAAAGCCAGAAACGATTTTAAAAAAAAGAAAGAAAGAAAGAGTAATGATGATATATGAATTAGAAAATGAAAAACAAAACAAAACATTGAAATAAACATTTAATAGGTGTTAGAGAACACCTCGCACTCGGCTCCCCTTGGAGGTTAACATGGCAACCTCCAGCCCTGAGCTCCAGCCAGAGACCCAGCAGGAGGTCTCCCCGGCAGACCGCCACCTGGAGGTTAACGTGGCAACCTCCAGCCCCGAGCTCCAGCCGGAGACCCAGCAGGACGTGTCCCCAGCGGAGCGCCACCTGGAGGTTAACGTAGCGACCTCCAGCCCGGAGCTCCAGCCGGAGACCCAGCAGGAGGTCTCCCTCCGCCCAACGGAGGTCCACGAGGGGACCTCCACTCCAGCCCTGTTCCTGTCGGGGGTCCAGCGAGGAGACCTCCGCTCCTATCTTGCTCCTGCCAGAGGTCCACAAGGGGACCTCCGCCCTAGCCAAGTCCATGTCGGAGGTCCACGGGATGACCTCCTCCCAAGCCAAGTTCATGTCGGAGGTCCATGGGATGACCTCCTCCCAAGCCAAGTCCATGTCGGAGGTCCATGGGATGACCTCCTCCCAAGTTAAGTTCATGTCGGAGATCCACGGGATGACCTCCACCCAAGTTAAGTTCATGCCGGAGGTCCATGGGGAGACCTCCTTTCCAAGTCCTAGCCCATCTCTTAGCCCTAATTCATGTCCTAGTCCAAGTCTATGTCCAAGTCCATGTGCAGATTCTTGCCTTAGTTCTAATCCAAGTCCATGTTCTAGTTCAAGTCCATGTCCAAGTCCAGATCCAGGTTTCTATCCTAAAACATATCCTAGTCCATGCCCTAATCATGTCCCAACCCATGCCTTAGCCCATGCCTCAGTTCATGTCCAGAGTCATGTTCCAACCCATGCCTCAGCCCATGCCTCAGTTCAGACCCAGAGTCACATTCAGAGTCATGTTCCAGCCCATGCCTCAGCCCATGCTGCAGTTCATATCCAGAGTCACATCCAGAGTTTCTCAGTCCTGAATCCAGTCCAGAATCCAACTCAGAATCCAGTTCAGTTTCTAGCTTTGTTTCCAGTTCTGTTTCAAGTCCAGCTCCCAGTTCAGTTTCAGGTTCAGTTTCCAGTCTAGTTCCCAGTCTAGTTCCCAGTCCTGTTTCTAGTTCAGTTTCCAGTCCAGTTTCTAGTTTTGTTTCAAGTCCAGTTCCCAATCCAGGTTCCAGTCCAGTTTCCGATCCAGTTTCCAGTCTATATCACAGTTCAGTTTCTAGTTTAGTTTCCAGTCCTGTTCCCAGTCGGATTTCCCGTCCAGTTTCCAGTTCAGCTTCAGGTCCAGTTTCCAGTTCAGTTTCAGGTCCAGTTTCCAGTCTAGGTCACGGTTCAGTATCCAGTCTAGTTTCCAGTCCAGTTTCAAGTCCAGTTTCCAGTCCAGGTCACAGTCTAGTTTCCAGTCCAGTTTCCAGTCCTGAATCCAATCCAGTATCCAGTCTAGTTTCCAGTCCAGTTTCCAGTCCCAAGTCCAGTCCAAAATCCAGCCAAGCTCCAAGCTCCAAGCCAAGCTCCAAGTCAAGTCAAGCTCCAAGCTCCAAGCCAAGCTCCAAGCCAAGCACCAGGTCAAGCACCAAGCCGGTTTCCAGTCCACGTTCTCGTCCAAGTTCTCGACCAAGTCTTCATGCAAGTTCTCGTCCGTGGCAGCCAGACACCCCCCGCTCTGGCCGCGGAACTATGGACTATGCCAGCCTCGGGTCCTGGGGGGCAGACATCGTTATCCTGCCCAGGGGCCCAGGTCCGCCAGAGCAGACGGAACTTTCGGCGCTTTGGGAGAAGCACCTTTGGGGGGGGGCTCTGTTAGAGAACCCCTCACACTCCCCTCACACTCATTTCTGCATTCCGTTCTCCGCACTACTCGCAAAAACTGCCGAGTAGCGCATTTCCGCATTACCTGCATGACATTCTCAAGCTCGGCTGGACCTTTCCCTAGTGCTGCTCGCGGAGGACAGCGAGTAGCGCGATTCTCATTCACAGACTTTGGTTTTGTTTTCTTCACCATGTGCTTTTGTTTTGGTTCATGTCATGTCTCCGCCTCCTGTGTGTTTATTGGTCCTCTGTTTGTGTCATGTATCCGCCCATATTCATTCACTGGTTTTGCGTTTATTGTCTCATTATTAGTTGCAGGTGTGTCTTGTTTCAGTTTTATTATTTAAGCCACCCTTGTGTTCACTTCGGGGTGGAGTATTAGGTGAATGTGAGTAAAGCGGTTGTATACGCTATGCTTCACGCGTCTCGTTTTCTCTCACCCTTCGTCCATAGACCATAGTTCAATGACCATAGTTTATAGACCATAGCCTCGTTTCGTGTCTTTGTTTTGTTTGGTATTTACGTTTCGTGTCTTTCTGGATTCATGCCCTGTCTGGATTATTTTCTGTCTCACTGTGGATTTATGCTTCACTATTTTGTGGATTATACTCATTCCAGTTCCTGTGGATTATTGTTTGTTTTGTGACCGTGCTGTTCTTTTGTGTTTCCCTATTCACTTTAATAAACCTACAATTTCCCCAGCGATTGCATCCAGCCTCCCCCTGTGTCTTCCTAACAATAGGAGTCTGGTATATTGCCAAAATATTGTCTGATACATTAAATACCATAATACTTAACCCTGAAAAACACATAAACACCTGTAGAATGTTATTTGAAGGAAATATAGGAAAATATTTAAGGTATAAAACTTGCCGGCATGCTGTTATAGGAAAATTCATTAACAATAGAGTTGCGTTACATGTCCTGTGGTGCTTTTGTGTTCTTATACCACAGAAATGTAACAATGATTACAATTATTAATTTATTAATTAACAAGATATTGTATGTTTTATCCATTTATAGTTATATTTGTACATTTGTACATTACTGTACTTTATAGCAGCTATAAATAGTCAGTTAATCTCTGAAGACTTTCCCATGTCAAAAAAAACGTAAAGTTACAGCTTTTAGTTTAAATCAGAGACTGTTACACAGCGCTGACACTGGAGACTCCTTCCATAAGTGTTAAGTAAATGTCTTCTCACAGAATTCTTCATCGTATCAACGATTACACGTTTGTTAATCTGACTATTATATTATAATTATATTATAAATAACCGTATGAATCATCCAAATTTCTGCTCCAACTAGCAAAAGCAGCCAGTGATTTTTTTCACCCTTCGCTAACTTTCATGCCTCCCGTATGGTGTTTAAATAGCATCTTTTAATAGAGCGCCGTGATTTGCGCCCACAAAATGGCATCCAGGAGCGTGCCAATACATCTTCCTTCAGATCATCGTGTGTGTGAGAAAATGTGAGAGTCTTTTCTTTGGCCTTGTCTCATTATTATTATTAGAGTCTGCTGTAAACTAGTATGAAATGAAATGCTATTTTATAAGCAGGTGGCCAAGTAATGAGAATAGATCCGAGATTGCTAAATTGAGAAAAATGTGGAAAATTATGTCAAATTAACTTGATTCTAATGACTATTCATGACCAGGGGACGATTCTAGGGTTTATTCATCAAGGGGAAACTCACCCCCAGTGAGAATGTATGAAAATAGAAATGCTTCTCCAGCTGAATGTAGACATAACAAAAAAACATGGTGGTGGTAGTTTCTAAACACTGACTCTCCAGTGTTTATCAATAAAAAGGGGGTGAAAGGGGTACTTCCCAGACTATTTACAAGCTCTGTCTTAGACATTCGCTATTTTGTCTTGACTACCAGTGCGCTTGCGAGTGAACTTGTGGTGCCAGCAAAGGAAAATGTCATTACAGAAGATGAACAAATGCGTGAAATGTCTTCTAAATGTCTTCAAGTCTTTATTTGACACATATACAGTGATTTTTCTTTTCTTCGCATACCCCAGCTGGTCAGGAAGTTGTTGGTGGCCCCAAGCAGGAAAATGCAAGGGACCGTCTTGGCACACCATGAAAAAAGTAAATTTTAGAAAGTAAATTTAGAATATAAAATGAAAAGAGATTAAATTATAAATGGGGAAAAACATGTCTTTTTCCGGTATGTTGAAGCTTTAACTGTAATTCAAATTCTACAATTCAAAGTGTACTCAAAGTATGTATATACTGTAAATAAATATACATATACTGTAATTATTATAAGAAGCGCATATTTTATTATCTCTAATCAAGGATTATACAAGGGGTAATACTAGAGCATCAGCTTTACAATGAAAAAATAATCCAAACTGTAGGCATATAGGTTTATATGATGCAGCAAACTATAGGACAACTGTCTGAAAGTCTGAAAGTGTTAGCGTTATATTCTGCACGCTTCTGTAGATGTAGTGCTAGGTCTTACTTCATTTAGGCTACGACAGAACACTTTGGGTCAAGTCTTGCCGTTTATACTCCGTATATTTTAAGACCAAGCTACCAAGAAAGCTAGCTAAATAATTAACAATACGTGTTTCAGAAGCAAGCGCCAACTCCTAGCTAGCTGATTGCTGGACTAAATGATGCTTTGTTAGTGTGAGATTACATCATGCATTAGCCTACAGTTGTCATTAGATTCTCTTCAGAACTTAACACAGTTCTGCTTCTTCTTATTGTTTCTTGTTTCTTTTCTGGCTTCCAGACTTTAACTCTGTAAGGCACGACAATTCAAAATAAACTTGCGCAAGTCCAACATTCTGGCAAGATGACGCCCCCTTAGAGAGGTTCCTGGTATAGCGTTGTATATTAGCCATCAGAGGTTTTGATGGAGTTGTACGAAATTGAATTGAAATTGAGTTGAAAGAGTCTGAGAAGAGTCTGGTTTTAGGCATCGTACCACATGATGGTAGTGTCACAAGCTCGGAGACCATAATGATCGGGCTTAAACACAGGCCTTGATTTAAAATCTTTTAATTCAAGGTAAATTTCTTTCCTTTTTACTCAAGTGGCAATGACTTTAACTTGATGTGAGCAGGTACAGAGCGAGTGAAATGGCGTGTGAATGTTTTGCCTGATTGAAGACCAGACGTACTGTCGCATTTTTGAACATCTGTGATGGTTTATTAGTGTAGCCTGTAGAGGATTGTAAGCAATTGGAAAAAAAAAATAAATTGCATCAGGATGAAATGATGACTAACACACATGCTCTTTACTGTATTGACAAACTCAGACAATTCAGAAGGCTGTGTATCTGCAGGAGGCTGGAAGAGCAGATCTGAGATCAGTGTTTGTACGTCACATTTTATAAAATGCATCTTTAAGAGCATTTTGGAGATGATCCCAGATCAGTGCTTAATGAATGACACACACACACACACACACACACACACACACACACACACACACACACACACACACACACACATGTAAGCACTGGCAGTGAGAGGGTCAAAGTCACACCTCATCAGGCTTGGAAGGGGTGCGTTACTATAGAGACAGAGGGCTGAGTTTCCATGGCAACAGTGGGCTTGGTCTTCAGACTCTCCTCTCTATATTTAGCTTGCTCCACACCCCTATGAGGGTATATGCACACACACACACACACACACACACACACACACACACACACACACACACACACACACACATACCGCATTCTTTCAATCCAGCACTTTTTTCCTCTTTCATCATAATTCTTACATTTATTGAATAGTACTAGGTCAGCACACCTTGTTCTCACTTTCTCTTACACACACACACACACACACACACACACACACACACACACACACACACACACACACTCGTATGCCACCTGACTCAATGCCAGAAATTAAAGAGAAGAGAAATAAATCAGTGCTTTCTTTCTTTCTTTCTTTCTTTTAAACGACCAAAACGATTTAATTTAAAACGATTAATTTAAATGATGTATTTTAAGAAAAAGAAAAGAAAAAGAAAAAAGTGTCAAATCCTTCAAACCTGTACTTGTGTGTACAGCTTCTGTGTAGTGACAGAGTGAGTGCGAGACGGCTTGACTGATAATAAACGAAAATTATGGCTTTCATTTTAAGTAAGATAAGTGGCAGTCATTAATGGGCCGTAAGGAGAGCCGCTGAATGGGTTTGAATGAATTCCTCCATATTATTATTGTTATTATTATTATTATTATTATTATTATTATCATTATTATTATTATTATTAAACCTAATATAAAACCTATATATAAACTGCATGATCTCATGCTTTCTCATAATCTTTCTTTCCAGTACTGTGTCAGAAGTCTGGACTGCAGTGTGTGCATTTTCACACCACAGCAGGGTTACCAGGTCTCAGCAAAATCTCCAGGCCAACTATGTGTCAAAAAAAAAACTCTTGAAACTAGCCCCAAAAGTTCAGGCATTGGAAAAGTGAGACGCTTTTTTTTTTTTCATACTTAGTCTATTTGGCATGGTGATGGTATATCAGGAGAGACACACAGAACAGTCCGTACAGGATTTCACAGAGTTTTTGTGATTGTTGCAGCCAAAAAATGAATTTTTCTTTTTTGGCGGAAAACTACTTGAAACTATCGCAAGAAATAGTTCTGCACGCTCTTTCGCAGTGACGTTTGTTGGTAAACGAGACCTTTTAGCTGTACTCGTGTTCGACGCACATGAATCGAAGAGGGCTTTGGCTGAATGCGCATTGTGATGACGTCACATGACGCGTCTTGGCCCAAATCTGCGGAAAATCTGGTGTGATTTTACAAAATTGCAAGCTTCTCCGAATATTGTGGAGTTTGCTTGATTTTGTGTTAATTTCTGCGATCGCAAAATCGCCAAATCCTGCAGGGACTGATAGAACGAATTATAGAAGGAATTATCACTATCCTCCCTACTTCATTTGAACACAGTTTCAGGGTGCGACAAGGTAGCTAGCCTAAATATGCAACAAGCTATGCTGATATACAGTACAACAGCATGGCTGGAAGTGTGATGTTGCTTTTGTTCTATAAACAGGGAATTGGTATTGAGTAACTGATATTTCACAAACGCAAAATAAATTTTGCTTATTTTTGCTCCGACAACAAAAATAGTTCCCAAAGAAGCCGTAGCCTGATAGAGCGTTGCGTGTTGCCATGCCTGTAGTAAGTGTAATAACGGTTTCAGTGTAACAAACTATTGCTGGACTGTTGCAGACAAGCCGAGTGATACGCACGGTGAAATGTACTAGTGGTGGTATACTAAATATCAGCGCTCTAGGAACGCCATCTGTCCAATCAAATTAGTGGACCGGAACTAACTGATATTGCATAATACTATATCTGCATAATTCCCACTACAACAGAAATGGCTCTGTACATCTGAGACTGTTTGGACTTACAGTTTTGCTCTGTTTGTTTCAGACTATTTTTTTGCAGAAAATAATTAGATCAAATTCCGTTTATTTGTTTTAAAACAAGCAGATAAAACTAGCCAACCCCTCTTAATTATCCCAATTAATTCCAGTTCTATTCCAGTTCAAGGGATGAATACTTATGCATGGCACTGTAACTACATATCGTGAGGCTGAAATATTTATAAAGATACAGTAAATGAGTGATGGTATTGTTTGGACCAGGCTATTAGCTCCATTGCTATGGGCACTCAAGCCTAATGCTGCTCTTGAAAGATGTGATAATGTACACAGCAGCACATGAACATGTAAATGTATTTAATGATCAGCTGAGGAACAGACTTGCATCACACACTAAAGAGGGTGATAAACGGATGAGGCCTTTCAGGTGGAGGGATGAATAGATGCTTTGGGGATTGATGCATCACCTCACCAGTGGGAAACTGTGGTTACATCAGCAGAGCGCAAGTCAATTCCTCCATGTATAACGTCAATACCTTACCCACAATCCATATCACTGAGAACGCAGGCAGCAACCTTTGCAATCTCAGTATGTACACTTTCTGAAATATTTAATACACTCTTATATTACATGCTAAGTTCAGCAAAATGCAAGAGGTGCAGAGTAATCCGACTCAGAGTCTATATTAAAATTACATTTGCAATGTGTTGTGCTGAGGATAAGCAAAGATCTGTTGCACCAGTTAGCCACATGCCTAGAGGGATCATAAATTCAACATATACCTGAACTTATATACATCAGGGATGGACAAGTGACCAATTGATTAGCTAACCCGTAATTCTAAGCTCCAGTGACTAGCTAAAAAGTGGCAGCTAGGTAGCTAGTTAAATGCATTATTACAGACGAAGGGCAACGAAACAGTATACGAATCCCCAGAAAGTGGACAACTATATAGATAAGTAACATCTTTATTTTCTGTCTTAACTGCGAGGTGATGTTTTGTGCGTATTGTGCTAGCACAAATTATATGTATATGATGGCTTTGCGCTGAAATTTATTTTGCTCAGTTTAGTCAATGTTTCCACATCCCTCCTGATTCTGAAAAGATTGTCTGTCATTCGTTTATGTTAATCAATCTGCCAAGTATAAACATACTCTACCGCCAAGCCTCGGCTGATTCGTGTAGTTTGTTAGCATGTGCTATAGGTACAACATTGAGGTGTGTAACAACACAGTGAAGCCCATTATGTGAAAACCTACACCTACACCGCAACAAACACCATGTGCTCATGTTTGTTTTGGTCCTGTTTCCACCTCTGTCCTGTTTTTGGTTTGTTGCCTGGCTGTGTTCACCTGTTTTATGTTAGTTTTTGATTAGTTTGCCTTTGTGTGTCATTGTTCACCATAAAGTCTTGTCCAAGCCTTGTTTTCCGAGTTCTGTGTTCCTTCGTCTCTGATTATGGATGGCCCTGAATTAAACCTGTCTGCTCAGAGTCCTGAGCTTTGCTACGGACTCTGATTATGATTCTTGTATTTGCCCCAATAAAAGCACTTCTGAGTTTTTCACGTCCTGCCTCAGTTTCTATTCATCACGCTCTACCTAGTATTGCTGTGGAAAACGACAGACATGAAGGAATAGTGTGAACGAGAGATGGGTGAAATGTGAAAAACGACATGACATTTGCTGACAATAAAATGGCACCTCGGTCTTCATTTATTGGATGAGACTCACACTCAATTAATTAGTTTGCATGTTCATGTGGGTTTGTGTAGGTGTGATTTACTTAGTGCCAGTGTGAATAAATCCTGTCTGCCCTTTAGGATGGGAGAGAGAGAGAGAGAGAGAGAGAGAGAGAGAGAGAGAGAGAGAGAGCTTCAGACATAATTTTTCTGTGGGTTTATAGTCTTATTTGATTCTCTGTTGTCTGTTGATTCTACACTTCTCTCTCTCTCTCTCTCTCTCTCTCTCTCTCTCTCTCTCTCTCTAAACCCCAAAATGAAGCTAACACCATTTAAGATGGGACAGTCAGTAAAATGTTTTTGTTGCAGACAAAAAGCTCAGAGTTTTTATTATTGAATAATGGAGTGGTGGATAGATGGGTAGATGAATGGGTGGCAGAAAAAAAACCCCACTTGAGCGAAGAATAGATTTCAAGAATTGATTGCCTCTGGTTTCATTACTTTGTTTCACTTCTCTGTCACTTTGTACTACAGCAGGAACAAGGTATCGAGTTTAAAGCACTAACACACACGTGTGAAATGACAGTTTCTTTATTGACTTAATTTTTACATTCGTGTTCATTTTCTTGACATTTTAATGGATATGTCAGCAATAATCCACGATGGGACATGCTGTTCTTATGACGTTGGTTATTTTTCATTTGGAAGTGTTTTAATATTTACTCTTATACCACAGCAATTTGCCACATATAATTTGTTTTTATTAATTAAAGAATGACACATAGGTTTAATCTTGTGGAACATCCCCAAAACAGTTAGCAAGAAGCCATTAAGGATGCTAGAGGAAATAATCCACCTCAATCACATTCACTGCACCTTCTCAATCGCTGCTGATGACATGTTATGGATGTATGAGCGAAAAATATCAGGATAAAAAAATATCAGCTCAAATTGAGATCATATGCACGGATCTACAGTCTGGGCTAGAAAGAATTCAGCCTCGCTTCTTCATACCATTCTATGTACAGTATTTTTCCTTTGGTGGTGCTGTTGTGCTTAGTTCCACAAAAAAGTCCTAAATAATCCCTCTTAAAATGTTAGTCTTATGCATATATTGATGTTTTTTTAATCTTTGAAAGACAGGGGCCCATTCAGACCAGCCGCCCCTGCTCTATGATGAAGTCAACGATCATTAAAAAACACATTAAGAGAGAAATTGTTCCACACCACTCCACCACTCCATGGCCTCTCTTTGTGCTGACTCATCATTGTTGCCCACTACAGTTGTGTCATCAGCAAAGTTAATGATGTGATTTGAGCTGCACTTGGCAATACAGTCAGGTGTTAATGTGGCCCTTTGGAGATGATGCTGCATTTCAGCAAAATATGCTGTGGACGTTTGCGACCAAGCATTTTAATATTTTAAACAATTGTGGGTTCTGACATGATGAGCCTTTGTCAATGTCGTATTATTGGTATTTTTTCTTTCTGCCACCTGCTCCCTGCAACTTGGTGACAGACGATGGCTTCACAAATGTGTTATTTAGCTCCTAAAACACAGTGTTCGGAGTTGAGTTAAACGCTATTTCCTTCTCCATTCTGCATTTTCTATCCCTTGTTTTTTTTTTCCTGCTTAAAGGCAAGCGCTTGTGTTTAAACTCAAAGGGGTTCTCAAATAATCTGGCTGTTTACTGGAGCCATAGAGGTTTTTGTTCTTGATCTTTCCACTGATTGCATTAGATCCAATTTGACATTTAATATGACTTTGATAACGGTGGGTTGTGATTTGCACCAATGTTACAAAATGTCAGTACAATATATAAATAAATCATGAACCTCCTAGTTATGCTTCACAGACCTCTGGGGCCTCCGGACTCCACTTTGAGACCCTTTGTCCAGACTCGTCTCTGACACTTCAACTTAATAAAATTCTCTCAACCTCAGAGAGAACTACACACTGGTAATTTGAATGGCTTAAGTACCTGCATAACCAAACTGAATATTTGCAAATGTTCCTGCATGAATATTGATGTAACTTTGGGACATTTGGACTCTTCAGCTCTGAATATGGGACTACTTTTGTTTTATCTTAGGATCATTGCAAATTCAATATCAAATACTGATTTTAAATTCTTTTTGCATTATTTCAAAAGTCGAATGTATTTCTTGTCACTGACATTCTGTTTGCCTGCGTATGTCTCTACAGGATGGGCGAGGAGGTGGCCGGGGTGGCAGATGGAGGGGCTTACACGGGTAAACACTTCCGGATGGGCTTCATGACAATGCCGGCTCCTCAAGACCGGCTTGCGGCTCCGAGTGGGCCAGGTTTCACCGTACGCTCCCAGTCTCTGCACTCAGTGGGAGGCAGTGAGGAGGAGGGGGGCAGCCCGACCCTACGTAAACAACCTCCACCCAAACCCAAACGAGACCCCAACACCAAACTGAGCACCTCATCTGAGACGGTCAACACCACCCTCACCACAGGCAAGGAAGCGAGGGAGATGGATAAGAGTGATGGTAAGTGTCCTTTCAGATGAATGAACACTTCTAGTGTGAAAACTCACTTATATTAACCCTGGTCATGTAATTTTAAACAATTACAAAATGAACGTATAGAACAATAAACTGTTATAAGTCAGTAAATTGACTTTCTCGTATCAGAAATCTGTTAAGTGCTGACACTGGAGACTCCTTCCAAAAATGTTAAATAAATAGCTACTAAAAAACAATATCAACATTTGCACACATATTTTTAATATCCCTTACAAACTACATGTGATGCATTATTCATTTACATATCAGCTGTCACTGGGTGCCGTGTTGTGACACAATCTGACCTTCCTGAATTTGTTTACATGTACTGAAAAAGTCTCGGTTTCAAATAGGTATCTTTTAAATTATTGTGGTGTTTACTCAACCAAATCAGCCATCTTAGAGGATCTATTTGTTTAATAATGATGATGTTTTGAGTGCTTGGGTACTTTAAGATTTGAGCTCACAAATTTTATTAAAACCAAAATCAGTTACTTTTTCTCAAATACAACAAGAAATTACAATATAAAGTTTAAGTTAGGTTTACTGGCATGGCGCGGTCAAACAAGGTCACATCAGCTCTTCGTCCAGCTCTGATTGGTCACCATGGTGTCTCCAGGCAATCTTATTGGTCAGTTGATATTGATATGAATAACAGGGTAACTGTTGATGTGAGCAACTTTCTGGGACAGCATGTTGTTCTGGGAAATGACCGCTGACGGAATCACAGCATAACACGGGTCATGAGTCATGAGTCATGGGCAATGTTTCTAGGAGAAGGCAGAGCAGAAGTCAGTCTCTCTCTCTCTCTCTCTGTCACACACACACACACCCACACACACACATACACAGACTCAGAACATTAGAAATCTATGAATGTCTCCCTAAAAGTGTGCTGTAAGCGGTTTAGCTGAATCCACTGGGTCCTGTATCAGATTAGTGCTTCACTGGACTCCATCCAGAGTGCGGAGCTATTTAAAGCACTTCACCCTCTCATTCTTACACTTTCGCTGTTCACCCACCCACCCACCCACCCACCCACACACACACACACACACACACACACACACACACACACACACACACACACACACACACACACACACTACGGCACACATTCATTCCCAAATACGCACACTTTAACTCTAACTCCAAACTATATTTACCCTTGATTTTAAACAGAATAGATAAAGCAGGATTCAAATATGTAAATGCATATATCTGTGAAGTAACTGTTTTTGTTGACATAGCAAGAGGACCACACTATTTATAGGGGTGCCAACATCTATGGATTAGCTTGAGATACTTGAGACATCTGAAAACGACATTGTGCTTTTTCGGCTGAAGCAGTGATCTGGTCAAATATACGGTACCCTCCGAAAACTATTGGAACGGCAAGGCCAATTGTTTTGGTTTTGTTATACACTGAAGACATTTAGGTTTGAGATCAAAAGATGAATATGAAAGGTTAGAAAATCAGAATTGTCTGGTCTGCCACCAAATGTGCCATGTTCTAAGCTGTTTAACACATCTGGACATATATGCAAATATCAGGAAATTATGAGGAAATGATCAGGAAAAGATGAAATTCTGATCATTCATCTTTTGATCTCAAATCCAAATGTCTTTAGTGGGTAGCAAAAAAAAAAAAAAAAAAAAAAAAAGAATTGGCCTTTCAATACTTTCAGAGGGGACTGTATGTATATTTATATACTGACTTGCCTCAAGCTGATTTCTTCCATTATCTTGTGCTGCTTTTTCATCTTAGTTGCAAGCTGTGAAGCTCTTATACAGCTGAAGTGAATTTGTCAGGTTTTGAGAGGAATTTATTTCTCTAGTATAGTATAGTTATTTCTGAGAGAGAGAGAGAGAGAGAGAGAGAGAGAGAGAGAGAGAGAGAGAGAGAATTCGGGCTGAACCTTCCTTATGTATCTACACAAACACAAATAATAACACCCATCCAAAACATTCCTGTTGTACATACTCAATGTGTGTTCTTATTGTATGTTACTGTGGTGGTTATAATGCTCATTACTCAAGAGTGACCCACAGACTGTTTAAATCTTTGAAGTAATCATGAAGTGATTAGCACACTTGGTAGTACAGTGCTTTTTAAAATCCAGAGAACAAGCATCCACGCATTTCCAGAATACCCAGATAGTCATAGCTACTTGCACCATCCCCACTACAGACATCCTTTCACCTTTTCTTGGCTTGAACAAATCTGTCCTGAAGCTGTTTCCATTTTCGACTGACAGTTTATTTGTCCGAGCTAACAGGACACACGGTTTCTTGCCAGAGATATTCAACTGCTGTTTGAATGGACTGCAGAACCAGTGGAGAATCATATGGACGTTTATATGAATGAACCAGTTCTGCAAGAGACTGATCAAACTGATGGTCTGCCATGACAGTTGACGGAGAGAAACTAGCCTCTGTGCTTGCTGCTCATGCATTATAAATTTTGCTGTGACCCTTTTCCGAACGTAACGATGCATGAAGTCATACCTTAGTAGCTCGAAGCATGCATTTGCATAGATACATAGAGTATGTTTTGGCCCTTGGTCTAATTGTAAGTAACTGGCTCTGCCTTTGGGCTTTCTGGCATTTTTGTTTGCACAGAGACCAACATCTTATCCTTCTCTCTTCTCTCTTATCTCTCTCTTTCCCTGTAACCTCTCCTCTCTTCTTTCTGTAATGCTGCATTTGAGGCGAAGTTGCAATTTATAATTCCTCTCCTACATCCGGTAAAATTCACAACAACTTGAAATTTCAACTCGTTAGCTTGGGGTAGTCAACTGTACACCTGTGTTCATTCATGCAATTATGCAATTAACCAATCTCCAGGTCTTTTTCCAATCTTCAGCTATGCAGTTTCAGTGATCCTCTGCCCTCTGATTCCTATTCTCAGCTGACAGGAGTGGAATATGGTTATGGTTTTATGCCATTGTACATGCCGTTTTAGGCTTGATATGTTGTGCATCATGAGATGCTTTTCTGCTCACTGCGGTTGTATAGAGTGGTTATTCAAGTTACCATCGCCATCCTGTCAGCTCAAACCAGTTTGGATGTTTTCCTCTGACCTCTCTCATCAACAAGAACTCTCAGCACCACAGACCTGCCTCTTACTGGGTGCTTTTGTGTTGAGTGTGTGAAGCAAGGTTCTAGTTCAGAGAGGGTTAATAAAAGAATGATTCGTCAGAGTGATGGCCCTGGGGGGAAAGCTGTTCTTGAGTCTGGAGGTGTAGGCACAAACCGCTGCCAGATGGCAGAAGTGCAAACAGATGATGACAGGAGTGAGTGCGAGCTTTGAAGCTGCTGGTAGCTTTGCTCAGACAGCATGCATTGTAGAGTTCCTTCAGGGCTGGAAGCTGGAGTCCAATGATTTTCTGTGTGCTGCAGAATGACCCGCTGTGGAGCTTTATTGTCTGCCAGTGTGCTACCGGCATACCACAGAGCAATGCAGTACGTTAGCATGCTCTACGTGGGATATGGTGTTGGTAGCACATTAGAGGTCCCCTGAGATGTGGACACCCAACAACCTAAGACTGGAGCATACTCAATACATCCAGACTTTCTGATGAGCTCTTTGTGTCTTACCGGTGTTGAGGGCCAGATTTTTACCCGAGCACCACCTCTCTTTAAGGCTCCGTAAGCAGTTACATGATTATCTGAAATAAGATGAGCAATCTAATGATTAACAGTAACTTGGAATTGAGCACTGGGTGATCTCAGTGTACCATAAGCATTCTCAGGGACCAATTTATAAGAAAAATGATGCAATCAAAACTGAACAAGCTGTCAAAACAATGGGAATCTTTCTAGGAGTTAGTTGCTGATAGCACACACATAAATACACACACACACACACACACACACACACACACACACACACACACAAATAGCATCTATCAAGCCAGTGATATTACAGATGCACAAACAGCTGCTCACAGCCTCCCCGAGAAGTAGAATAAACAGACAAAAAGTATGTCATGACCTCGTTTCTGGAGCGAGAGAGTGAGAGAGAGACAGAGAGGACGACTTACCAGGTCTTTTTAGGAACTATGTTCCTCTTCCAGTGTCATAACCATCAGATATACTCTCTGTATACAGTACACACTGGAGCTGTGACGAAAGAATGCTAATAAGACATGTGTCATACCTGTAAATTAGAGAACTCAGGATTCAGTACGTGTGTGAGACTGGGTGTGACACTTTGGCTTTATTTTGGGTGTGGCACTGCAGTCCTCCTCTTCAATCCTCCCTCCCGTGGGGATTAATAAAAGCATGTTGTCATGTCTACTTCAATCAGTGTGTCACTGAGATCCAGTGCTCAGCTGATGCACATCCCTGCAGTCCATGTGATTACATAACACACACACACACACACACACACACACACACACACACACACACACACACACTGCATTGCCAGTCCCTAAAGAGAGAGGTTAGTCAGGGTGCCCTTGACTGGGAGTGTGTGGGGGGAGATGAGCAAAGAGAGAAAAGTGAGAGAGAGAAAGAGAGAGAGAGAGAGAGAGAGAGAGAGAGAGAGAGAGAGAGAGAGAGAGAGCTTACATACATGTCTGCCAGCTGATAAAATCAGAGCAGAATTCATTGACAAATGACCTACTTTCTACACTCTATTCATATTCTGTCTCATATGACTCTATGTTTTTGCTGTAGGCATTCTGTCGTCATCGTCCACCCCCACCCCCGCCTACCCCGCCTGCCCCACCCCAACATACACAATAACCATTTCACTTCACATAAAGCTTAACACAATTAGTTTACTAGTTAATGTGATAATGAATGCAACCACAAGCAGGATGTTCAATTCCATTCTGTTAAATTCACAAGCATAAACATGACCACACTACTGTACTAAAAAATAAATTAAAAAACGGAATAAAAAGTCGAAAAAATCAAACACATGAAGCTTCAAACACTATTATGTGCTCAACGACACTGTACTGAACCCAAATGCTAACGAGGAACAGAGAATAATGAGGAACAATGAGGAACAGAAAATAAAAGCAACACAAATGATAAACGCCGAATGCTCTCTCCTCCTGCTAGGACTGGGTTTAATCACAATGCTAACATCCAACAGAATTCCATCCATCCATCCATTTTCCATACCACTTATCCTACACAAGGTCATGGGGAGCCTGGAGCCTATCCCAGGGGACTCGGTGCATGAGGCAGGGAACCCTGTGGATGGTGTGCCAACCAATTGCAGGGCACAATCAGACACCCATTCACACACTACAGACAATATAGAAATGCCAATCAGCCTACAACGCATGTCTTTGGACTAGGGGAGGAAACCGGAGTACCTGGAGAAAACCCCCGAAGCACAGGGAGAACATGCAAACTCCAAGGCAAGATTCGAACCCCCAACCCCAGAGGTGTGAGGCAAATGTGCTAACCACTAAGGCACCCCCATTCTTTTAAGAATAAAATGTTTTTAATACCTATTACAACACAGTGCTAGTGAATTCTAGTAAATTATTGTTTCTATAGTAATAACCACAGATTTATTTAGCATTTTTTGGAAGGAGTCTCCATTATCAGTGTTTTTTTCCAATCAGAGGTATCTTTAATCTGTTCAAGACTGTAACTTTCTCTGTAACTGTAAGTGTTGACATATTGCTGTAGTATAAGAGGAATGTAACGTCAAGATTACTGGAAAATAATCAACTTTAGGGTGAAACAGTAACTCTGCTTCACTGATTATTTTCAGACATAGAAATGAGCTATAAAGAATTTAAGATGTAGACAAATCCTTATGTTGCTCATTGAAGTGATGTGTACTATACTGATACTGCAGCTTTATTTTCCACAGCGTCCAAGAGTCGTCCATGCAGTGAGGAATATCGTCGCATGCCTCCGCCCAAACCTAAGCGCAACCCCAACACTCAGCTCAGCACCTCTTTCGATGAGTCCTACATCCAAAACCATGGCATCAAATTCAAGTCTGCTTCTTTGCCTCGACGACAGAAGAAGAAGTCAGTGTCCCAGAATCAAAGCCCCGCCTTGGACACTGATGAGGAAGCGGAGCCAGTCTACATAGAGATGGTGGGAAACATCCTACGTGACTTTAGCCACTTTACTGGGGGCAATGCTGATGAAGAGGATGATCAGGGAGAGAGCGTGTATGAGGAGATGAAATACCCCACCTATGAAGAAGCTGCCCTATCAACTGAGCACGTCCAGGCACGCTGGGAGCCAAACCTAGCTCCTGCAGTTTCAGATATGGACCTAACGCGATCATCAATCCCTCGTGGCTCACTTTGTGACATACCTGCCCCCTTTCCTAACTTACTGGCTCACAGGCCTCCCCTGTTGGTGTTCCCCCCTGCACCTGCTCAGTGCTCCCCAAATTCAGATGAATCCCCCCTTACTCCTCTGGATGTCACCAAACTTCCTATGATAGAAAACGTTGGCTATGGAAAACCTGGTTCTTCCCCAACAACCGCTGATTCTGGACAACCCTTGCCAGCACAGCAGTCTTTGGGGCAACACCACCATCACCATCATCATCACCATAAGAAGTCATTAGACAGTAAAGATTCTTCATCCACCCATACAATCACAGTGTCTGGACGTTCCTCGGCTCCACCTCTACCATCAGCACTATACAAGAGTGGCGGTTCCTCAGCGGCTCATGGTTACCCTCGCAGCCACTCTGCATGCCCATCCCCTATCAGCATGGGCCGCTCTTTGACCCCTCTCAGTCTCAAACGTCCACCACCATATGATGCTCTGCTGACTGGCACGATTCCCCGCAGTGCCTCCGGAGTGTCGCACGGCTCTCATGAGAGTGGACGTCTTTCAAACTCCTCTAGCATCTATGGTGGATCCATGCAAAATGTTTCCACTGCATCAGGGGGATCAGGGGGGTCTAGTTCAGGGTCAGGAGGCCGTGGATGTCGAACACCAACCAGTCCACTGGACGAGCTCAGCAATTTGTTTTCCTCTAGCAAGAACATGCTGAGGAAAGGCTCCGGAGGGCGCAAGAACAAGGAGCTCAGTGAGAGTAAGTTAGAATTGTTTTATTTTAAAAAGGATAATGCTCTGTTGCTTAAAAGCTTAAAATATCTGATTGGTTTGAATTCACACTACTTTTTAATGCATGATAACATGTGATACACCTAATCCATGTGAATAAACTGTATTTTATTAAATATTTGCAAAGCTTAGCACAGTTTGAAAATATATTGTGCAAACTTCTTTTTACAAATTAATGCTTCTTTTATAATAACCCTAAAACCCCAAGCACGACCTTAACCCTAAATCCTGTCCTTAACCATAAACCCCAATCCCAACCTTAAACCCCAACCCTAAACCCCAACCCTAACTCCTGACTCCAAACTTAACCCTACATCCCAACCTTAACTCTAAACCCTAAACCTAAAGCCCAACCCTAACTCCCAATTAACCCAAAACCCCAACCTTAAGCCATATTCTAACTCCAACCTTAACCCTAAACCCTAGCTCTAACTCTAAACCATCCTAACCCCCCAACCCTACTCCTAACCCTAACCTAACCCTATATCTGCTTTTCAACTGCAATTTGTGCAATGACTATGATGTTAAACATTAGAATGTCAGCTTCAGTTTCAAGGTTTTTACATCCATCTGAACCATAACAGGACTGACAACCTTTATTATAGTACATTTCAGGGAACCATAAGCAGTTTGATATCTCATATCATCTTGGTGACATGGACTTATATGACCACCATTGGAGCAGTCTCCTCAGTTGTTCACTTGTCACTGCTGATGATGTGACTGACAGTAGCAGCAGATAGCGATCATGATCCATCTAATGTACTGTAGATGTAAAAACACTGCTAATAATTCTAACAATCTGCTATCTAACATCCTAGTGTTTCTGTGCTTTAGTATGGACCTGTATTGCAGCAGGGTTATGGACTGGTTCTTGGCTCTGACAGTGAATACATTATGCAATTAGAAGTGATGGCTGATGGTGATATTAGATGGGAGGCTAAAATCTAATATCTATCAATAGCATGACAATGAAGCTATTAGGGTTGATATAATGGTTGGTATTAGAGTTGATATAATATAATGCAATGCATTATATCATTATATCATATAAGGTGTCAACGATGGCATAATGAGAATGATGTAGGCAAAACTATCATACACACAGCCACACTTGAAATTTATTTTTAGAAATGCTGTACTGAGTTGAAGCAGTGTTTTTTTTTTTTTTTCAAATAGCAAGCATGATATATAGAAATGTTGTAACATTCTTTCATTCAAAACAAAAACAATTATGGTTCTTGTGTAATTTGTACTTTTATGGGACAGTCTACTTTTAGTTTCTCCTCAAAAGGCAATTTAGGGGGGGAAATGATATAAAAATGATGAGTAAATAATCAACCTTTTTCAAATTACACCCTTGACTGTATTTCTCATGCGCCTTCCCAATTGCTTCTGACATGTTACAGATGCGTCAGCAACACAGGATGAAAAATATTAGCACAAATGAAGATGATAGGCTGCATGAATCTACAGTCTGGGCTAGAAAGAAACCAGCCCCAGCTTCACTTCTTCATATCATTCTGTGTAGCTTTCAAAGACCATTTTTGGTGCTGTTGTGCTTGGTTCCCCAAAAGGCATCAGCAAATAATCTGATGGGGATGCCATGCTAGTGCATTTACACCAGCCGCCCCTGATAATTAGTCAGTTTAGGGTTAGTAGAGCTGTCACTGTTAATCTTTTACTGAAGGACCAAAGTTCATGTCCCAGTGCACCTCTGCTGCCTCTTTCTCTCTCAGTCATGCTAATGAGTGTGTGTATGTGTGTGTGCAGTCACTTAGTTGTGTGTATCTAATCCTGTCAGTGCTGTGGGCTGCTGGACAAGCTACAGCACAGACTGTCAACAGGTCAGAATTCTGTAACACACACAAATGCACCCACAGAGGTGATCAGTTAAGCATTCTCTGGTGGGTTGTCCGTCTGTGTGTTTATTACCATCACCGCTTCACTATTACAGCCTGGTGTCAATAGCAGAGGAGGATAATTAAGTGGAAATTAATAGAGCACATCATGGCTAATGGAAGCACTGTACACAGTGACTTGAGTGATATTTTAAGCTCAAACATATGGACGGTGTATAGTTGCAATTTGACACTATATACAGAATAATGCAACCAAAGAGCAGGTATTAAATTTGTGGAAACCTGTTTCTGTTATTTTAAGGCACTTTTATAGAATTTACTCAGTCTTAATAAAGAGAAAGCTTATCACAATTATGCCTCAGGATCTTAAAATGCCTCAAGATCTTATCAGGGCAAATTTAGTTTCATATTAGATTATTATATTCCTCTCCTTACTTTGCACACGACATAATTTGCGCTGTATTTCTTTGTAAATTGCAATTTATCCTGTTTTAGTGCTAGTTATTTATTATTATTTGGAATTTTGGGATGTGTAATCCCAAAAATATCTTTTTGTCAATTCTCACGATGGATAATTCAAATAATTCTGCAGCACATCTTAGTTCTGAGAACAGTGATATTAGCCGGCAGCTGTTTTATCATCAGATAGTAATATATGAAATTAGATTGTGTTTTATTATTTATAGTTCCCATTAATTCTTAATCTATAATGATCAGGCTACCAGTTTTTCCTGGTAAACAAATGTACTATAACATTTTGTGCTTTGATTTCACTCTTACTTACAAAGATAAGAATATTATAAATAATATATCAATATATAATGCTTTTGTGTAAGCCACTTTAAGCATAAAAGTGCCTCCATTTTGGTCTGTGCTAAACACAATAGCACTATACACACCGATGTTATGACATACACACACACACTCACACACACACACAGCAGAGACTCTCAGCAGCTGAAATAATTGAAAAGCTGTCATCTGTTAGTAAAGCAATTTCCTTAATGCATTCGGAGTGAATGAAGGACTTGATGAATGTGATCACTAATAGGTCCCCAGTGAGGGAGACAGAGACGGGGGAGGGGGGCAGAGGGGACACATTAAATATAAACCCACTGACCATGCAGACTGAATTATTTTATCACCACAAGTCTGTTATAAGATTAGTCAGAACACTGTTGGGTTTCTGTGTGTAGAGTATCATGACACCGTATACAACTGGGACAATAGAAATGATAATATTTAAAACCTAGTAGGCGAGATAAAAAAAATAAAGGAAAAACTCGTGAAAACTGCACATTCTTAAAGCCCGGAGGGTCTACTTTCATATTAGCTATTAACCACTAATGTGGAGTGTGACATCACAAAAGAATTCAAGGCCGAAAACGAACACCTCCAAAACAGTCGGAAAACAGTTCTAGCTTTGTAAAGGGGGGCTCTACTTTTTTCTAAAAGGCTTTCATACACAGTCAGTAACCTCCTAGCCTGCTTATTTCCATTAGTACTGGCTTAGGTTCTATTAGCCTAATGCATTATGGCTTTGCATTCAACAGAGACTTTTTCCCCCTTTTGCATTCATTTGAATTTGAAAAGTAATCTATGGATTTCCACATTTTTCTTTGTTGCATGCAGTGCATTATATCCGAAATGACACATCTAATTTGATCAGGTGATTCAGGAGTCACTAATGGTTGGTTTAATTATATTTCTCTTTGCTTATTGAAATTTCGAATAGTGCAGCAGTGAAACATTCTGGATGGCCAAATGCTTTTCAATTATAAACATTTATAAACAAGTGGAGCCAAAACATGAAAACAGAGGAGAGAGAATGAATTGGACAGCATCAAACTTCCATGATGTGATGTATAGTATACATGTATACTGGGGGTGTAATGCAGTGACACTGTATCTGTATCTGTATCCGTTTTGTGCTCCAAATATCTGTATATGTATTCAGATTTAAACCTGAAGTGGGTGTGGCCTAAACCAGAAGCTTTTTAAAATGATTATTAAATATGAAAACACTGGAAAACCCCCAGAGGTAGAATTCTGTCTATGACAGTTCCTCAACCTTAGCTACATCACTCCAGTTCATGCTACAACTAGACATGTGTGTGGGACAGTTTCCCCCCAAAATATATACAAACTAGTAGCCAAAATTTGACCCTGACCAGGAAGTTACTAAAGATGCTTCAAATGCATCATGCAGTACGGCATGTTAATGTGCACATACTTCTGGTTTCTAGCCTTCCACCTAGACAACAAACTCTGTTAACAAAGGTTGATGGTTTTAATTAGTTAGCAAACAGCTGCAGGTATGATATATTAATCTGTATTGTTGTAGTGTATTTAAATATTTAGCAATGTCATGCATTACTGGTTTAGAGCTACTATTATAGCAGCTAACATTCTTGTACAGTATGCTAACTAAAGTAGGTAGCTAGTTAGTTTAGTAATATAGACCTCTAAGTGAGACACGTCACTTTGACATCAGCTGTGTTACTGGTTGCTAAAACACAGCGAAAGGTTAAGGTGATTTTTAAGCGTGAGCCAGAATTTGTTCTCTAAAACGTTGGGTGCTGTTGGGTGTCCGAGTCGGAAAAGTGTTCTTAAACACAACAGAAGATGGTTGTGATTACAGGCAAATAGGAGGGATAATTGGTCCCAGGAGCTCCATCTTTGCAATGTCCATTTCATCTCAGCTAAGTTGCTAACTATTGTATCAGTATCACTAACATTCCTAATTTATATTGCTTTAACAAACCTAATGCTAGATAGATTCGAGTTCTTACTGAGGAGTTTAGAATGGGCACGTTTAGCTAGCTAACTTTGTTCAGCTCATTTAAATAATAAAATGCAATTCCCTGTATATCCTCCTAGTAAATCAGCTTGCACATGTGTGTGTGTGTGTGTGTGTGTGAGAGAGAGAGAGAGAGAGAGAGTTTAATTATATGTGACTTTGCCTTGGGCTCCTTGGCATTTTCACTGGCAATTATCTTATCTTGCTCAGCTCTCTCTCTCTCTCTCTCTCTCTCTCTCACACACACACACACACACACACACACACACACACACACACACATTGGATTCATGTGGTGGCTTTTAATACATTTTGATTTAAACATCTGTTCACACTATACTAATGTGTGTGTGTGTGTGTGTGTGTGTGTGTGTGTGTGTGTGTGTGTGTGTGAAGTTGAAGGGAAGACCAGGAGCCACAGCATTGACAGTAAAGATCGAGCTCTTCGTAGCTCCTCCCCGAAAGTGCAAGATTGGGACACGCCCTCAGGACAATGTGCCACGCCCACTCGTCTAGGCCGCTCCTCCATCAGTCCAACCACCATGCTGGGGAGTGGAAGCTCAGGTGACTCAAGACAAATTTGAACGCTGGGTGTAATGTACAGTAGTACTCTAGAATTTGACTTAATGTTGTTGTCATGACGATGCAGTTTGTCCAGAAGGTGCTCTTACTGCGCAAACTTTAAAATCTTACCCCGTTTTCTCTTTACCTCCTCAGAACCGAAAGCTGCCTGTAAGCTCGGCCGTTCCGCCTCTACGTCAGGAGTGCCGTCTCCAGTTGGAACGCCACAGAGACACGCCCCCGAGTCCTCGGCCAATCAGAGCGGGAGCCCATGCCAGGTACTGCACTCACAGTCTTCGGCGTGAGCGAGACGGCGCATGCGTGTGGTGCTCTGTCCTGTCTCCGTGTCTGTCAATCAGCCTGTTAGTCTGCGCTTCCTCTATGTGTGTCTGTTTCCTTTTGAGCTTATGAACACTTGACCACTTGTGTGTCCACTCCATCCTCATCGTCGTTGTCTCTGCTGATTGTGTGTGTATGTGTGTGTGTGTGTGTGTGTGTGTGTCAGGACACTCAGCAATACAGTTTGTCTCCATCATGTGTACTGTATGTTTTCATTTGGTCCAGATCAGGGCTGCACTCCTCCTGTCTGTTCACTACTCAGCAATGTTCTCAGTATCTTCTGCTCAGTATTACAGAAGAATAAAATAACTTTATAGTCCATAAAGTTCAAGGTGATGACATCACAGTTACTGAGCACCAGATGAACAAGCAAAATGTCTAATGCATACCACAGTGTACCCACATAAACGCTCAAAAATGGTCTGCTCATGATCTTTTTATTTACTTTTTTCAATTTATTTAGTTGTCTAATCTGTTTATGTATTCGGTTCTCCAGACGGTCAAAAAGGTTTGGCACAAGGTGACTTACTGAGTCATTAGCATGCTAGTTTAGAAACTTTCCAACACCTCCTGTTAGTCATTAACCGGCTAGTGTGAGTTCTCTAGCTGGACAACTTTTCAACTGGGTGATGATACAAACTGTGCGTTCAAGTCCTCCTGGGAAGTTCGTGTTTACTAGTTGCGAAGTCGTAATTACGACGTCAGGTGTGTTCAAGTTCTTTGATCGGAGCAAGATGCTCCGGTCGGTGTACCTTCTCTTAATTAACTACAAGAAAAATACGGCAACTCTACTTCTAGAGTTTTTTTTAACTCTACTTCTAGAAAACGAAGAATGAAGAATGCACATCAGGTGTGTTTTGTTTTTTATATGTTTTTAAACTTTAAACTGTAAACTTTATCGTTACATATTACATCGTAATTGTACAATGCTGTCATATTTTGTACAGGAAATTAGCATGTTTTATTGTAAATAAAAAAGCCTGACGATACCTTGCTGCATATAGCAAACACATATTGACTGAAATCAGCTTCTGAGGCGAGCAAACATTCAATTTCAACAAATTTACCATCAACTACAGACTGATTCCACCGTGTTTTCTTACAGACACGCCCCCAACTCGGAAACTCTGAGTTCAAAGAAAATCCCACTCGTAATTACGACTTTGTGGTGGTGTTAACGTGCGTTCAACTCGTAAATACGATCTTTCTGACATGACTTGAACGAACCATAACGGTATCCACAGTGAGGATAAATCAGCTGACTATCAATCATTCACACGCTTCTCGACACGTTAGGAAACAAATAATTATTATATTATTAATGATTAATTATTATATAATCATTTTTAACCAAAAAAAATCCAATCTCTAGCATTAATTTAACATTTATTTTACTTTTAAAATAAATGTTTCATGCTGGGTAAGTCATTGCTGCTATTGTTCAACAAAACAAAACAAAAACCGATCATTTAATCAAAAAATACATATAATAGCTAAAGAGGATCTCTGAACGGGAGGACATAGACGAGATGAATTTCGATTAAGTATTTTGGTCAGTCTAATACAGACAGCCCTGCTCTGAACCCAGTTTCTGATAAACAATATGTATACGTCTTTTACACTTATATACAAACATCAAACGGCAGATAGCAGCTATAGTTCATCTCATCAACCTCAGGACTATCAAGCGAAGTTAACGTGTATAAGACGTACGGCTGTACTGTACACTCTTCTTCTCGCAGTAGAAGTCTGTGAGAATGTCTGCGACATTTTCAGATATCTCACAGATAATTCAAGTAACGTCTCGTCTGCCATTTTTAATCGACCCAAACGTTTATTAAAACCAAAAATTAGTTTTCGGATTGGAAAAGCTGTTCTTATTACAATATCATTTATCAACGAATCTATTCACAGTGATCTACTTTTACTCTCGTTTCTACAGTATACTCTAGCGATGTATTGTTTGATGTGTGTATATACAAACGCTGTCTCGATGCCAATGTCATGGGTCAAATGCACCTCTGCGTATGTTTGCCTGTATGCTTCTTTTTTTCTAGTTTTTTTTTCTTTTACTTTTCTGTGTACAATATCAGCGAAGGTCATGTGCTATATTCACCGGGATAGAGGAGTCTGATATTTTATTGATCACACACATACACAGAAATCAATTTCCAGTCCTCACATTGCTGTATATACTGTAATCCTCAGAAAATCCTGGTTTAAAAAATATATATATATATATATATATATATATATATATATATATATATATATATATATATATATATATATATATATATATATATATATATATATATATATATATATAAATAATGCACTAGACTCTAAATTCCTGGACATGTGTATCTGTGACTAGAAACTAAACTCTGAAGAAATTAACCAGCAAAAACTCCAAACAAATCTAATCCTCATTAAACTAATCAAACAACAAACAACAAAATAAAATCATGTCAGTGGTTTGCACTCTTTTTCCTGTTTGTCCTGTGTTTTCTGTGTGTGTGTCTGCTGCTTCCTCCGTCAAACGCACAACTTTGTGTGAATATTGGTGTGTGTGTGTGTGTGTGTGTTTCCATGCTAGTACTTTTAATTGTGCATGTACACTGGGTCTTAGTGTGCATGAGTGTGTGTGTGTGTGTGTGTGTGTGTGTGTGTGTGTGTGTGTACATGTGTACCTCAGCTATACTGCAGTGCTTAGATATGTTCAGTAAATAAATACATGAATATTTGGTCATTCTCAAATATAAATACTGGCTGCAGCAGCACATCCTTAAATCTATAACCTAGGCCTACATGAACGCTATTACAACCACACAGGTGGTGTCAAATCAGAAAGACCCACTAGATGGAGTCGTATTACGTGTCAGAGGAATGATGGAGATCAGCGATGGTCTCGTAAAGCTATTACACCAGGTAATATTAAACGTTAGTCGTACTAGTAGACTACAATGTGAAATAGCTAGCAAATGCAAATGAGCCATTTAAAATGTAATTTTAACCCATGAATAAAATAACGTTCCTATCAATAATCGATATATCTCTAGAGATCGACATTCAACTCAAGTCTTATATATAGGCATTAGCTATATGTTGGTGGTAATGTAGCTACTTTGCACTTTATATCTTTACGCAACGATTTGCCAACCAACTTGCTGCGTACAGACATTTCTTAATGTTAAAACTAACCATGAGAGAAATACTCATAGTCTCGTGAGAGTACACTATAAACTATAAACTTACAAAGAACAACTCTCAACAACTATACTTTTGTTAGAACATATTCGCTACTTGAACCCTGCGTCATTGCCACGGACGTAACGTGTCAGACCTGATGTCGTTAGTAAGGAAGAAAACACTCGTCATGTGCTGTTATAGGAAACCAATCAACAATGGACGACGATATCAGTTTTAACTGTTCACAAGACAGTTCTCTTGCTATTATTATTATATGTAAGGTAAATTAGCTATTATAAAGGTAATAGCTAATTCTCTAAAAGGTGACATCACTCAGGTTTACTGCACAATACAACTGAAACTAGTGATATATTCAAATAGTAAAAAAAAAACAAAAAAAAAACCACAAGGGTAAAGATGGCACCAACATTCTCTTACCCCCAGATGCCCCCAGTGCCATGGGCATGCGGGGACAACACCATGATGGAGATGATCGAGAAGAAACGGCATCTCTGCAAGGAGATCAAGGCACGGCAGAAGCCAGACAAGGCCCTGTGCAAACAAGACAGCATGCCCATCCTCCCCAGCTGGAAAAAGACCAATGGGGGTAAAAAATACGGCCCTCCACCCTACTCAGCCCAAACCACAGTCTTCTGGGACACAGCTATCTAACACGACAAAGTGACTGAGGTAAAGCGGTAGCAAGTAATAATCACCGTTCAGGCCTCCAGTCTATATACACCGGAACACCGGATGAGGAGGGGGTGTGGCCAAACGGTGGCTGTTTAGCCAATAGGAAGCAAAGGGAATTTAATTGAAATTCTGTAGCAAATCAACTTAAATCTGAGTGGTTCAGATTTAAATGTCCTTGGTTTCTTATCACTGTTTGTATTTCATATTTTTATATCGAAAAAAAGGACAATGATGAGAAACGATGCTTGGTGTCATTCGAGGTTTTCTGAAGGAGAAAGTCGAGTGTAAACAATTAGCCATGCGATGATATGCATCCCCTCAAAGATGGTATTTTGTTCTGTTCCTCTTCTTTTCCTTCCTCCTTTTTTTTCCCTATGTTACGCTTATCAGTGATGAAGAAAAAAAAAATCTATATCTATTATAATATATATGGTATAAAAAAATAACTATGTTAGAATTGAATTGAATATGTGACAGTTTTTATATATGTGTTAAAGGAATATCAGAGGATAATTTTTTTTTTCATATAGGGATTTAACAAAAGCACTATTTTAAGAAAAGGAATCTATTTTGGACAACTTAAAGCTCGGGTGTTGTAATGAACCGTTGCGATGGTGGATTGTTGTCGAGGTTTTGTGTGTACTTGAGGTGCTGATCTCTCTTCAAATCAAACTCGACCACTTTAAAGCCTGATATCTCTGGTGCTGTCCAACTCTTTTCTTGAGTTTTCCACCCTTAAGGACTACACCAACTCGGTCAAAAACATAGTGACCATTAAGGAAGTACGGACAAAAATGGTAAAAATGGCTAACAATAGATGGAAGGTAGAAGGATGTGAAAGCCTGTGAGCGTGTTAACTTGACCATCTCATCCCTTTAAGTTATATCAGGCAATATCGCAACAAATTCCATTGTTTTTAAGGAAAAGAAACACTTTCTGTGAAGCCCGTATTCTATGAAGCACTGCTTGATATGGTTCCCATTTCCCGTGTGCTTTTGTTTATGTTTTGACATTTGCCTTTGTTTTGGTTTTGTTCCTCTCTCCATCTCTATCCTGTCATTGGTTGATTACCCTATTGTGTTCATCTGTTCTGTGTTTAATTATTTTGCCTATTTATCCCCTGTTTCTACATCTCTTCGCGAAGTCTTGCCAACAGTTTTTGTGCATTACTGATACTTTTTTCTTCCTGACGTCTCCTGCCTGTTATCATTTTTTGATTATGGATCTTCCTTCTTTGATGTCGCTAACCTGTTTATTGACCAGCGCTACGACCGTTGATTGGCCTTAATAAAACACGCTGAGTATACGCACTTGTGTCCTGCCTCTGACTACACGTTACACCATGTTACATTACAAAAATCAAGTTATAAATAAACTTTCTCATTAAACTTCCTTATAATGAGGAATAATTTAACATATTCACTTGATACTTGAAACACTCAGTGATTACATTATAACATGATTATAAGTTATCAATTAATCACATTACTCAAGCTTTATGAAATATTATTAATTTATTAAAAATGCTAACACGGAACCTAAATAGAATATATTAGAATATTGCAAGGATTACATTGCAATGATTTATGAATATGGGCTTCATAGAAAGTGTATTTGAATGTCCACATCTTTGGAGCATATATTATACATATAGGGCATGTTCTCAGTCAGCTAGTGGCAGACTTATATTGTGATCTGTACCAAGTTTACCACATCGGAACCAAGTTTACTACAGCCTCTATGGAAGAGCCATATTTCCATGTTCAGCCTCTCCTGAACTATGGATATGAACTGGAATCATGACTTTGAACCACTTGCCTAATGGACGATGAGATATTCACTGTATGCCTGAGTGAAGCACATCTCGATAGACTGGATATTGAATCGACAGATTCCGATTCAGTCTGATTCATCCATGACCGGACTGATTTGATTCCGAATCAAACGGAAGTGAATGGTATGACTGTGTGTTTGTCCTTTGTAATGTGTAGAATGATATTTTTTGTCACTGATAGATGAAAATAGTGAATCAACAGTGAAGTGTTTGTGTCATTACTGGCTATCACAAAAAAAAAAAAAAAAAAACATTAGCAAATACTGATTGTCTTTGAGTCACAGAGGGTCCAATCCTGGTTTTATATGTGCCCATTAGTAAGGGCAGAACCTTCACATATTTCTCAAAACTGTAGTGTTCACTAATCAGCACGACTACACTGTGTTCTGTGATTTTTTTTTTTTTTAACTTTTTTTATTTCATTTTTTGCACTGCTGGAGGCAAGACTTGATATCAGAGTGATGTCAGTTCAAACATCTGATTGGTGATTGCTCAGGTGTGACAATGCCACACCCCTCAAAGATCATGCTGATGAAACTGAAAGCCCCTCCCTTTTGCACCAGCCACACCCACTTAACCCTGTTCTCCATCTTTTTAACACATGTACACATGATTATAGAATTATAGACTTATAGAGCTGACATCCATGCAAAACATGTTGCCTTTGAAGACCTGGGTTCACTGTGACTTAAAGTGGTGGCAAATTTAGGGAGGGGCTAAAGGTCAAAGGTGAGGTGTGCTATACTGTTTGGAATGGTGCCCTACTCACTACTTCCTACACTGGAAACGCTAGCACTAGCACACAGCACACTTATACTGTATATAGGAGTGAAGGTAGTCATTCGAGTAAATGATCCTGTACACATTGGGGGTTTGTTAATTGTCCTGTGATGATTTTTAACATACAAACTAACCCAGGCATCTTGACATTAGGCCACTGTGGGCTGTATTCAGAGTTGAGTTAAGCACGTGTAGTGATGATTTAATACCAGACGTAACTAGGCTAATATTAAATACATGAATATGACATATGATTCATTAAATTAATGAATAGTGTTCTTCATTTAAATTCCACAAAAGATCAGAGGAGACATCTTAATCAAAAATGGTGATTAAGCAGAACCGAATTTGTTACGATAAAGTTATGAACAACACTTTTGAGCTGTAAGCGTATCAGATTCAGTGCTAGTGCTAGGTGCTGGGTTTATTCTTCAAAGCAGGGAAAATTTGGTGAATTTGCCGGAGAGCGCAGAAACAAAACATTGGTATTGTTTGATTAATTTGACAAAAAAGTGAATTAAAAGCATGAGAAAATATTCTACATCCTGCACACATATTACAATTTTATTATCACAAATTGAGTATTTTGTGGTTACATTAAGTTATGCCCACAATTAACTATAGGTACATGTTATAAAAATATTTAAAAAATGTTATATATACAATAAAATGCTAAGTAATAATAATAATAATAATAATAATAATAATATGATGTGGTGGATCAAGCTGCTGAATAATGAGAGTAGAAGACATTATATGCAGAAAACATGTAAAATAATCTGAATTTCGAGCTTAGAAAATCAAATTAAGCACATGCATAACACGACTCTGAACACAAGGAACTTTCCCTGCACAAATACTGATATAACTCAGCCATTAGAGAAGTAGGAACAGCATTCTCCACCTGAGGACTAGTCTTCAGTCATTAGGACTGATTCCCAAATATACTGCAGTGTCAGAATCAACCATTAGCATAGTATGAGTGTTTTTATCCTTGTTCACTTGTACACTATAATCTGTTGAGAACTTGAACTGAATCCTAGACACACACTGCCCATGCTGAGCACTATGAAGACTCTGAGGACATTTAGGAGCCGGTGGTATGTCGGGTCATGTTCTAATAATTCCGGCAAAGTGGAAACGCTTGCAAGTTTTAACCAATAAATGAGGAATACAACATCTACAGGGTGTGTTGTTGAAGAAAAATAATCAGGATAGCGGGTTGAAGCCTGACGCGAAGCAAAGTTATTGTTTGATTACTTTCACGGTACATCACAGGACATCCTGAAGTGCTTTATTCCTCTTGTATCACAGCAACTTGTCAACAATTACAATTTTTAATTTGTGAATGACACAGCATGCTTTTTAACCGTTTATAGTTACATTTAATGTTGTAGAGCGTCCCGCTAGACAAGTTAGTTCCTGTCATTATAGCCTGATATTATAGCAGCTATAAACGGTCATTCTCTCACCAGCCCCTTTTTCTTCCTTTTGTTTGATGTTAATAAGACAAAAAATCATGTCACCGAGAAACTGGAAAGTATAATAGATATAATATAATAATGAATTGAGATAAGTAAAGCATTTCTGATAGAATCGGATGAATTTGCTTCCTACCATTACACTTTCTCAAGGAAAAAGTACTCATCAAATGTACTCATTATTTCTGACACTGTAAACACACAATTGTTTTAGTAAGAACGTGTTTCATATCAAAGACGTGATACACTGTGTGTCAAATGAACAATGAAACCCAAAAATGGGGGGGAGGGGAACAATCGTATTGAAACAGCTGGATTACTGAACACACTGGGCTATACAAACCATCTAGCACTTTTACACTTGTGTGTGTGTGTGTGTGTGTGTGTGTGTGTGTGTGTGTGTGTGTGTGTGTGTGTGTGTGTGTGTGTGTGTGTGTGTGTGTGTACGCATGTAAATATTCTATTCTATCTTGTGGAAGTGCGTTTGTTGCACTACGAGTGGGAGGGGCTCTGACATACGCACAGTGATGTCACGGGTTGTGTCTTTTCTTGCACTGAGCGTATTGCAGTCTTTATTTTTCTGGCACCTGAAGAGTTGAAAGTGGGTATGTTTATTGTACCACTGTTTTCTGTCTTTTAAATCAAGTGATGAAATAAATAAATAAATAAATAAATATGGGTTTTTTGCATTGTGTTGTCTGGATTGTGTGCTCTCTGTAAATAAGAAAGACTTTGTTTTGTCTACTTTCGAATTCAAACCCCTTAAATCTCAGGTCTACAGGATGTAATGGCCTGGTTCATGAAGCAGTCACCCACCTGAGTTGTAATCATAATCAGCATTACAAATGAGCACGTTACGAAATAGCATGATCTACTTGTTTTTGCAGGGAAATTTTACTCAAGTGAAAATATACATGTCAAAATCTTGATCAGTTGAAAAGTGGAAGCCGAATATACTCAAAAGTACTCAAGTGAAAATGTGAATCACCATTCAATCTATGTAAGTTTTACCAGTGTGTACCATTAGCTACAGTTTGACTTGCTGCCTGGCCAAGTTTCTGTATGTTAGCTGCTCATCCTACACAGGGTCGCAGGGAGCCTGGAGCCTATCTGGCGGAGCAAGGTGGGGGACACTGTGGGTCCAGGGCACACACATTCACACACCACGGGCAATTTGAAGATGCCAATCAGCCTACAAGGCATGTCTTTGGACTGGGGGAGGAAACCGGAGTACCTGGAGAAAACCCCTAAAGCACAGAGAGAACGTGCAGGCTCTGAGCACACAGGGCGGAGACAGGAATTGAACCCCCACCCCAGAGGTGCGAGGCAAGCATAGTTAAATTACCAAGAATAACTGATTTGTTGGTAGACAACAAGAAAAGAGGACAATGCTTGAAATTCCAGGATAACAATAAAGTAGAAACAGTGCTGCTGAACTATATGGATCATACTGCATATGTTATTATATGGATTTATCAGCACAGATATGACAGAAATGTGATAAAATCTAGTTTTTGATTTGTCTGTTATTAAGGAATTCATATAATTCCCTATAACTGAGCAGCTTTCAGTGTTACACGTTCTGGCATCGAAATATTTTCTGATTCTTTGTATCAAAA
>CM042546.1:19040309-19347809 GCA_023630585.1 Cranoglanis bouderius
TTGCTCCTCACACCTCACCCTGTTACTCCATCTTTAATTTTAAATATTTAAAAATGGTGGACACAGTTCTTTTAGATAAAAGGTAACAAAACTTAGTAACACTTTCTACGAAGCCCATATTTATGAATCTGTGTTTATAATTCTTTGTAAACTGGGATTAATTCCTTGCATGCACTTTTATTCTAATGTATATTTTAGTCTTTATTTAAGCTTGATGGTTCATAAAGCTAAAAAAAAATAATTCCTTGATAACTTATAATCTTATAATAATGTTTATATTATTGTTTATTACATTAAAAACACCTAATCCAGATTAATTACAAAAACGCATACATTATTCCAGTTCGGAAACTTTACTTGTCCGAGTAAAAATAAAACCAACTAAGGTCATTAGGAAATATTGTTGGACGGGAGGGGAAAAAAAGATGAAAGTGGGTGGGGTTGGACTTCGGAAGCGAGCTGGATTGAGATTTAAACAGTCAAAATACTTTTCTGCAACTTAAGAAGGACCAGCTGATTACTTGGATCAGGATCATTAGAGCCGGAAAAAACCCACAAAGAAACAAGAACAGGACAGGTTACTCCAGGATTAGCACCGGGAACCAGCAGTTTACTCGTTTCCTGCTAATTTGCTACCTATTTATCCCAAACCCCACTATAATGTAGCTTAACTTTGCAGACAGTAGCTTGGAAAAAGACTAGGTGATGTTTTTCTAATAGTCAATTGTCCGGTTTTTCTGAATCTGTGCCCACTGTAGCCTTGCTTTCCTGTTCTTAGCTGACTGGAGTGGCCACAAATGTAGTCCGCAGTCCATCTGCCTGTAGGTCTGATGTGATGTGCATTCATCTGACATGCTTTTCTGCTGACTGCGGCTGTAAAGAGTGGTTATTTGCGTTACCATAGACTTCCGGACCATTCTCCTCCGACCTCTCTCATCAACAAGGCACTTCCACAGGCCACAACTGCCTTCACTGGATGTTTTTGGTTTTGTGCACCATTCTGATGTTTGATGTGAACATTAACTGAAGCTCTAGACATGTAGCTGCATGATTTTATGCGTTGCGCTGATGCCACATGATTGGCTGATTGGATATTTACACGAACGTACAGGTGTCTGAGTCTCCTTATTTGTATTTTGTTGAAGAAATCAAGGAACCGGTGGTGTTACTAACCAACTTCCTTGTGCATTCTTTCCAGATGCCTTACAGCTGTTACAGTGATCACAACTAGTATCCAAATGATATCTCCACTGCACCAGTGGATAAATGTCAAAGATCAGATAAAATTGTGTACTTTTTTCCTGCTCTGAACACAGAACCTCAACGTATTGTTCGTCAGCTGTTCGAGGAATTCAAGCATTTTTGTTAATACACACATTTACACTCTCACCTACTCACACACTTACATGTGCATGCTTTCATGCACATGTACATATTGTAGTCATGGTACCTATAAACACAGATACACAAACCAATCTGTAGACACAACAGAGCCTTTGAAGCTCTCTAAATGCAATATATCCCAGCTGGAAATGGTCTGCTGCACATCTGCATAGCAGTAAACACACACACACACACACACACACACACACAAACACACACACACGCACACACACACACACACACACACACACACACACACACACACAGGAATCTGAAGTTAGGATTTTGACCATATCCATCCATCAGATAAACATACACAAATACAGAACAATAACAGACCGTGGTGGTCAGTTCATGGCCTGTGTACGTGTGAAGTTTAGACAGTGCAATGTGGATGAATTTGTTTTTCGTTTGCATTATTTTATTAGTCTTAGTAGTTCAGAATTCAGCTATTTGCACTGGATAGACTGTTATTGCCTGTAACCATATGACATGTTTATATTAATCTTAAATGGATATACAGAGCCTTGCATTAGTATTCACCCCACAGTACATTTTGTATTGTTAAAACTTGGAACAGAAATGGACTTCATTGGGATTTTATGTCACCGCAGTGTCACAGTGAAGCATGGTGGTGGTAGCATCATGCTGAGAGTTACTCTTGGATGCTCATTTGCTTCTCTGCCTCATAGCCTCCTTACCTGATCACTGACTTGTGCTGTATTTTATATATATATATATATATATATATATTTTTTTTTTTAATGAGAGATTTAATGACGCTAGCAAAACGTTCAAAGTTTGGGATCTGAAACATGTCTAGAATTTTGTTCCTGCCTTGTTTTGAGAGCTCTATGTTCTCTAACATACTCTGAAATCTTACTGGAAGAGATGTATTAATATTGAGATCATGTGACACTCTAAATGCACAGACTAATATAGGGGTTTCACATTAATAGGGGTGGAAAAGTTCACAAAGGGGCTGAATGAGTGTAGTGGTAGCTCAGTGGTTAAGGCGTTGGTCTACTGCTCAGAAGAATATGAGTTCAAACCCCAATACCACCAAGCTGCCACTGTTGGGCCCTTGAGCAAGGCCCTTAATCCTCAACTGCTCAGCTGTGTAAATGAGATAAATGTAAGTCGCTCTAGATAAGAGCGTCTGCCAAATGCTGTAAATGAATACTTTATTTATATAAACTATATCACTCCTCTTCTGCATGATCTCCACTGGCTACCTGTGGTATCCCGTATTCAATTTAAGATACTACTTCTAACATTCAAGGCACTAAATGGTCTTGCCCCTCCTTATCTGTCTGACTTACTTCACCCATACTGCCCTACCTGGTCCCTTAGTTCATCAGAACTTGGCCTCTTGTCCATACCCAGATTTTGGCTGTCCACTGCAGGTGGAAGGTCATTTTGTGCTGCTGCTCCGAAACTGTGGAACTCACTACCTCTTACTCTCCGTAACATCACTTCTCTGCCTAGTTTCAAGACCCAGCTAAAAACGTATTTGTTTGAAATGTACTTTCAGTGATGTGAATTGTGTTGTATGTATTTGTATGTATTTTATGTATTTGATATATACTGTGCAAAGCGACCTTGAGCTTTGGAAAGGCGCTATATAAATAAAACTTCTTCTTCTTCTTCTTCTTCTTCTTCTTCTTCTATTTAAGCCACTTATGCAGACTCCCTACTCTATCTATGGAGTGCACTTCACAGTGCATAAACAAACAGATTTCTCCCTCTGTAGTGCCCCGAGGGCTGAATGCAGAGTTATTTTGGTGGTCTGGAATGTTTGCGAACACCTTGTTCCACCCCAATAAAACTGTCCTTACAGTATTGGATCTGTAGTGCGCACTAATGCTGTAAACTCTGTGCCCTCTAATCCAAGTCACACACACTTTAAAGTGAATTAGCCCCACTGTTACCCCTGCTCCTGACCAGGCCAGTATTTTTGGATTATTTTGTACCACAACTGTGGCAATAAAGCTCTATAAAAAAGCAGACAGTGTTTCCCTTCCGCCTGCTCGAGCTAAATTTGGAAGCAAAGGAATGAGGCGGGAAATGCAATCAGAGTTCAGCTTGCAAATAGGAGAAAAAAAAATACAATAATCTCAGTGAAACTTTATATAACAATAAGGTGAGGGGACCATTTTGAATGACATTTTCCTTGATACAAACAGTCTTTGGTTCCTTGGGGTGTTGAAGTGGATGTTGAGCAAATCCACCTACTGACATATTTTCGAAGGAAATGGGAGGAAAGATATGTGCGAGGAGAACCTGCAAAACTCCTCACATGCAGTAACCAGAGCTCAGGATTCAGCTCTTATGTCATAGCAGGCTGTTGTTTGTTTTAACCATATACCATCTACTGTATGCCTGCTATGCGGAGAGGGTTTACTTTACTTCCTCCCCCTGCATCTATTCATTTCAGGGTCAGATGAGGACACATCTGTACAGCATTATCCACCAGACTATAGTAGGGCCCCTTCATACTTCACGCCATAACACACACACACACACACACACACACACACACACACACACACACACACACACACACACACACACACACATATATATATATATATATATATATATATATATATATATATACTGTATATACATACACACACACTGTTTCTGTCTCTCTTTCCCTTTCACTTTGGCTTACAGCTACCTTTCATGGCTTCTCTTAAGCCCAACACCACACCATTCCATTTCCTTTCTTCTCTCTCCTCCCCTTTGCTTTTTTCCCCAAACACTGGCATTGCTAATTAATGCAGAACAAGAGGCATTTAGAATAACAACACTGAGATTAAGCTAGGGCTCCAATGACCCGGTTTGATCTTGAGCTTGAGGTTACTGACTGTGCAGAGTTTTCCATCTTCTCTCAATGTTTGCATGGGTTTCCTCCAGGCTTACTGGAATGGCTATGCTAAATTGTCCATTGTTATGAATGTTATGAATGTGTGTGTGTGTGTTTACCCTGCAATAGACTGGCGTTGCATCTGGGGTGAATTTCTTCCACTTGCACCCAGTGTTTCCGAGATCTACCATGACCCTGACCAGGGTAAAGCACTTACTGGAAATGAATGAATGAGATTAAGCTGGTAGCTCTCTGTCGAACTGATCAGCGTGACCAAATTCCTGGAATGTTTCTTTAAATTTCTGCTGTTGGATGATTCCACAGGTTTTGCATGTTGTACATTCATTTTCAGTAACTGCTTGATCAAGGTCATGGTCATGGAGCCTATCCCAGGAACACCAGGTGTCAGGCAGGAATACACTCTGGATTGTTTTGGCCAAGTTTCCCAGCCAACATGGGAGGTGTGGCAACCGTAGTACTGCCCACTTCAATGCTGGTGCCAGAACCTGACACATTTCTCCTGCTGTAGATCACATCAAACTCTGGACATGTCTGATTCATCTTGATGCTCTACTCCTGCTCTCCTCCTCCCGATTCTTTAGCTTATGACTAAATTCCTGCTGATGTGTATAATCTCATAGATTTATGTTTCCTAAGAACCCCCATGCAAGCCTCTCCCATGCTCATCCCAAGACTCTTAGTCATAATATTCTCAAACTAACACCAAACATTCCCAAACCTTCCAGCACTGTTTGCTTTTCCTCTATTAGATTGTTAACTCACCAACAACTTTATTAGGACCACCTGTATGCCTGGTCATTCATGCCACTATCCAATTAGCCAATTATATGGCAGCATCAAAAATCGTTCAGATACAGGCCAAACATAAAAAATCAGAATAGCGATCTCAGTGTCTTTGACCATGGCATGGTTTGAGTATTTCAGAAAATGCTGATCTATTGGGTTTTTTACAGAATGGTGCAAAAAAACATCCAGTGAGTGGCGGTTCTATGTTTTGAAACGTTTTGTTGATGATAGAGTTCAGAGGAGACTAGTTCAACAAGACTGGTTCAAGCAGACAGGAAAGACATGGTAACTCGAATAACCGCTCTTTACAACCGTGGTGCGCAGAAAAGCAGCTCAGCACAATATATCGAACCTTGAGGTGGATGGGCTACAAAAGCAGAAGACCGCATCGGGTTCTACTCCTGTCAGCTGAGAACAGGAATCTGAGGCTACAGTGGGCACAGGCTCACCATAACTGGATAGATGAAAATTAGAAAAACATTGCCGGGTTTTTTTTCCAATCTTAAACTGTTTCAGTGAGCCTGTGCCCACTGTAGCCTCAGGCAGTATTTCCTTAGCACTGTTGCCTCTAGCTTGCTCAGTAAGGATCTAAATCTACAGTAAAGCTGAGTTTTTAGCCATATTCCTAGAGACTGTAGCTCTGGAAAAGCCATTTTAAATATTTGGCACATATGGATCGTTTAAAAGCACTGTCTGTCTTTAAAAAAAAAAAAGAAAGAAAGAAAGAAAAAACACCTCCTGAACTTTTAATGAGAGACTTGGGCCACATTCTTGACATTCTTATCACTCAGCCTCCAGGTTACCTGTAAACATTCTGTAAACAGGTGTGTGGTGTGTGTGGGAAGGAGTTTGGAGGGACTTCAAAGGGTATGACTGGGACCTGACATAAAAACCAACATTCTTCTAGAACTGAATGCAGACTAAATGGTTCCTTAAGTGCAAAAATTCATAAACTACCAAGCACAAGTGAATCAAATTGCAGGAATGATAGTTTGCTGTTTGCTTTGTAATCATAAGGTAGGTCATGTTGCTGCATGTTTTCTGCTGTGTTTCTTTCCTTCCTTTAGTATCAGTATTGGTTTCTATGTGATTTGTGATTCATAGGTGGGTGTATGACACATTCCCCCATGAGGGCCGTCTATTCAGGGCTAGGAGCTGCTTCAGCCAATCAGCAGGGCTCATGCAGAATACCTGCCCAGGTGTGCAAATGCTATAGGTGCTATAATTGGGGCTGTATATCCACATAGCTGGCTAAAGGACCTCAGTTCTCTTGTAAGAAAAACCAACATAATGTGCATCTGTAACATTTTGGACCACCACAAGCTGCCAGAACAGCTTCAGAGTACCTTGGTGTGGAACTGTGATGTGTTGGAGTGAACACAGTTCTTTCAAAAGACATTCCAAAACTCAAGTCAGTTTGTCTCCACTGCTATTGTTGTCTTTTGTGGCCAGGCACTGTCAATTGTGGGGGGTTTGGGGGTTATGATGAGAAATGGTTACAGTACATATAGCTTCTAAATCTAACTAATCAGGTTGTTTGATTGCCCCGTTATGTGCTAGGCTTTGTACTAGCTTTGTTGGCAGATTAGCAAAGCAAGCTAATACAGCTGTACACCGTCACTGTTAGCTACAAGCTTCATTCAAGGTACACACCATGTATTAAACCATATTCGAACATAATCATCTGTATATAATGGAGAACAAGAGAGCATGTAAACTGCATAAACACCATGTGTAGTTCATTAAATGTATAATAAAATTCTATTATAAAAAAATTTGACCTAGCCCATTTTTGCAAAACAGATAAATCTTCATTTTACTTCACTGGCTCGTTGTAGATGTTGGCATTTTTCAAGTGCTTTTTTTTCTGTGTAACTGATTAAATTTCACCAAGAAGGAGCAGTTTTGAGGACATTTTTCTTGTCCTGATGATTACAGTCAGCTAGTGTGAGACAGTGTCAGGTGATACGACCTGCTAGTTTTATTCACTCTGCAGGATCCACAACCTTGAAGAACAGCCTGAAGACTACTTCAGTGCACCTTCAGTGCCCTCCTGAATGTGTGTGTCTCTATAAATGTATTCAATTTTCGTCGTGTGCAGAGATGACTGATGACACATTGCTTTCACTGACATGTTCCTCTGTTCCAAGTCTTATAAAGTTGCTTAATTTATAGTTTCCATATCTATCGGTCGCAGTACCCCTGAGCACTAGCACTTGTTCCAATTGGATATTTAATTTAATATCTGTTGATATCTGATAGAGTCCATGACGCCGTGTATCCTAACAAAATGTCCAGGTCCTCTGGCAGAAACACAGCCCCAAAACATTAAAGAGCCACCACCATATTTAACCGTGGGCATGAGGTACTTTTCCATATGGCTACCTCTCTGCGTGCGCCAAAACCACCTCTGGTGTTTATTGCCAAAAAGCTCTATTTTGGTTTCATCTGACCATAGAACCCGATCCCATTTGAAGTTCCAGTAGTGTCTGGCAAACTGAAGATGCTTGAGTTTGTTTTTGGATGAAAGTAGAGGCTTTTTTCTTGAAACCCTTCCAAACAACTTGTGGTGATGTAGATGACTTCGGATTGTAGTTTTGGAGACTTTCTGACCCCAAGAAGCAACTAACTTCTGCAATTCTCCAGCTGTGATCCTTGGAGATTTTTTGGCCACTCGAACCATCCTCTTCAGAGTGCATTGAGACAATATAGACACACGTCCAATTCCAGGTTGATTCATAACATTTCCAGTTTTCCAGAACTTCATAATTATTGCCCTGATGATGGAAATGGGCATTTTCAATGCTTGTGCTATTTTCTTATAGCCACTTCCCATTTTGTGACACTCAAACAACCTTTTGCCGCACATCACAGCTATATTCCTTGGTCTTACCCATTGTTATGAATGACTAAGGGAATTTGGCCTATGTGTTACCTCATATTTATACCCCTGTGAAACAGGGAGTCATGGTTGAACAATTTCCTGTTCCTAGTCACCCAGGTGTACTCAAAAAATGTAAAATATCAACAGGAATATACTTCAAATATATTTTTCTCATATGAAATCATAGGGGTGCCAATAATTGTGGCACACATATATTTAACAAAGATATTTTTTATGGATCAACCTGTTTTGTTTGATATCCATGAGAGTATTTTTGTGAATTTCTTGAACAAAAGATCTAAAGGTTAAACAATAAAGACAATTTTTCAGTCTTCTTTGCTCATATTTACCAAGGGGGCCAATATTAGTGGAGAGCACTGTATTTGACAGTCCCGCCAAGATTTTGCGATAGCAGAATTTAACACAAAATCAAGCAAACTCAGCAATATTCGGAGGAGCTTGCAATTTTTCAAAATTACCGCAGGTTTTGGCCGAGACGTGTCACGTGACCATCACAACGCGCATTCAGCCAAAGCCCTCTTCGATTCACGTGCATCAAACATGAATATAGCTGAAAGGTCTCACTTACAAAGAAACATCACTGCGAAAGACCGTGCAAAAGTATTTTGTGCGATTATGATTTCGCCAATTCAAGTAGTTTTCTGCAAAAAAGCACAAAAAAACTGTTGCATCGCAAATTTTGAAAAAAGGTGCGGCAAACCCAAGCATTTTTGGCCACAACAATCACAACAAACCTCCAAGAAACCCTGTACGGACTGACTGGACATTTGACCTCGCTTACGTTGAATGTAACTAATCGAATAAAAAGCATGACTAAATTATGAGTATTGCCAAATTTCTGTGGTGCTTTGGGATGAAGGATTTTAGGGTGGTAGCAGTAACTCCGCTTTGCATCAGGCCACATCACCTCACTGTTGATTATTTTCCTATAACAGCACACACCAAGGGTTTTATTCGTTACATAATCCACTCATTTCTGATCATCTTATAGCACTGGTGTCAAAGACGACTTCTACTGCTCTAGTTATAATATTGTCATATACTCGGTTAGTAAACTGAGCTAATATGGACAACTTTGTTTCAACGGGCTGAAGTAACACCATACACACCATGAAGAGACAATTTTCTACTTTATTACACAAGATTTCCATTATTTAGGAAATTCCATTCTCCTAAATAAAAGGGGTGTGAGGAGGGTATACACAGGCCTCGCCTTAATGCTGGTGTGCACATGTCCATTAGTATGATGCTCATGTTCCAGCCATTCGTTCATTCCCACACTCCTTCAGGAGAAAAGCAACATTGATTTTTTTTTCAGTACCTGTTAGACCATGCACTCTTTCAGTGGTCCACTCATCAAATGTGTGTTACTAATTTTAATTTTTTTTAATACAATATATACAGAATTGACAGGAAGACAGGTTAGATTACAACTTGGCAATTTGAGCTCAGGTTCTGAAGAGACATGAAAGTTCCCAGAGCAGGTTATATCTGCACTTGTTTTGGTAAGTACCTTTTTTTTTCCTCCATTAGTTCCCCCAAAAATGAACAGATTATTCATGTTACAGTTTTAAAGACACTTAAGATCAAAAGACATTTCCAAATCCCATACTGACTGTATATCAAGGCACAAGGCAAACAGACCATGAATTGTTAAATACACAAAATACAAGTGGTACATTTATATTCAATAATTTACAGATTGTTCTCGATGGATTTTTCTCCGATCAGCAGCAAGTGTGACACTTTGAGACCTTTTTTTTAAAAAAAAAATCAGTTTTCTCTTAATTCTTGTAGACATGACGTTGAGAGCATGTCACAGGAAAAGATTTTTATGCAAAAATAAAATGAAATTAAAAAATAAAAATAAAATAAATAAGATCTTTAAAAAAAAAAAAAAAAGTTGCAAACAAATGTACTGGCTTCTGAGGTTTAAAAGCAATGCACTGTAAGTCGCAGCCTGGTATCACAACACGTATACTGCAGGTTCATCAACAATGTCCGGTTATAAACTGCTCGATGGCCTGCGTATAAATTAAAAAAAGTATCAAAAGTACCGTTTGTTCGTTCGCAGGTTTCTAAACGGGCTCGACTGAGTAACAAGAAATGTATTCCACAACAAAAATTGCAATTTTACAAATAATATACAACACTCACAACAAACACTCCCATGCTAGTGATCACGTTTATTTTATTTTTTTTTTTCCCCTCACATAGCAATCATGTGACAAACTTTATGCGCCATCTGGGGCGTCGTGTTCACTGCAGTGGTTGTAGGACATGGGTTCCTAACCCTTGGACTCTTGGTGTTCCTGCGCATTTTAGCGTTTTCCCTGCCCCTGACACACTTCCTGTTTTGAAGTAGGCGTGTTAAACCAATGAAAAAAACAAAATGTGCAGGACAGGGGGGTTTCTCTAGGATTCCAAGGGATGAGAACATGTGTTCTCATAGATTTCAAAACCAGAAATCGATCTACATGGATACACACACAACCCGTTTCTTCACAGGTGTTGCCTGCCATCTTGCGAACCTTGAAATGCGATTCGTACCGATTGCATTTTTAAACGTGCAAGATTGGATAGACCGGCGTGACCAAATGAACGCCACCTAAACAAGTTACACAGTGGGGTAGCGTATAATTACAGGTAGCTGCAGGTGATCTAACGCACTACACCTTCGCTCGGAAGTTTAAACCTCGAAACAGTAAAGCCGAGCTGCTGAAAAGGTACGAGACGAGTGAAATGACTGGCTGCGACAATACTAATGACCTCATTCAACCGTTTTTGTGCGCTTATATGAAGGAAAATTGCACATGGCTTATCGGATTGCGCCATCATGCCCTTGTATCATATAGCAGCGATTGTGTAGGTAGTTGTGGTTGATTAGGGTCCTGATAGTATAAACGTGAAACCATTTTGACCTGAAGAGTATCTACTGTATCAGATATAGTACCTAAAACAGTGGCTCCTCGGAGTAGTCTGAACGTGTAAAGAGCCAGGACATAAGGACACACTTTTGATATAAAACAACCCATGGAAAGGAAAGAAGACGTAGAACGGGTCACAGTGTGAATGCGTGTTGGCAGTGTGTATGGTTCGTTGCGTCACAGTGTGTCACCGGTGGACAAATCAGTAGAGCGGGACAAGAAGATTTCAGGTGAGGGTTTTGTTTTTTTTCCCCCCAAAGCCATCGTACCAGTGACCTAACGGTTACACATTTTGACAGAAAATAAAGACGCCAGTCAGAATTTAAAAAATGACACGTATAAATCGAGGACAGAACACCATGGCTCAAACTTTAGGCCTCATTTATCAATTTTTTTTTTGTAAACTCTAGTAAATAGGTTAAAAATGAACTAAAAATTCCCACCAGATATAGAATTTCCACTAATGCCGATTTTTTTCTTACTCATGTACATATGATAATGCAAAAAAAAAAAAAAAAAAAAACCCGTGACGTACCAAGCATGTTCGCGACGCAGTTGGTTTACATTTAGTGACGCCCACAAGACACCATAAAAGGCAACGCTCCCAGAGCCGAAAATGACGAAATGACAACTAAACAGTGAAAGCACTTCATCCAGTAACACAGCTCAGCCACTGCGGCTACTACACAGGAACTCTTCCTGTTTTTATAGGGTTCCATTACTTTTGACCTGATCAAATGGCTTTTCTTGTTTTAATTTCTGGACTTGTTTAGGATTGGAAGTCATTAATATGAAATGACAGTTTCTCAAAATATTCATTAAACGTGTGTAATTTAAATAAATACGTGATTTAAACTTGACAATATAATCTGTATCAGAAAATTATGGCAATTATACAATTTGTAATTACGTATACGTAAATTGTCAAACTCGAGAGCTCTCGTAAATCAGGAACGTTTTTCCGAACTGTATTTTCATGAATGCTGTAATTTAATTTCTTGTGAAAACGCTCCTGTGAACGATTTACGCATGACTTTGTTTGTTTGATAAATAAGGCCCTTTTGTTAGAAGAGGATAATATGGGTACACAATTGCACTTTTTGACTATATAGCACACAGTTATAGAAGGGAATTATTTATAAATCGCACTATCCAGGGTCACCCAGATGAATTTATGATTTGTCCACCCGTGATGCATGCATTTGGTATTCGAAATTTGCCAGATCTGGTATAATAACAACAACGCGCTAGCTGCAATTGCATTTGGGAAAAACTGGGTACCATCAACAATGAGCATTATATTATACACACACAATTAGAAGATCACATCTCCGTACCTGTATTTTCTAAAACCTGTACCATCAGTGACATAAATACTATTAAATATTACTAGAGGCATGAATGTGTAAAAGCACCGCTGGAGAAAAACATCCTGTACTGTTGATTTCTATACGTTTGTACCACATCACTAACACTGTTTCAGTGTCGAACATTGCTGCAGAAGAACTATGGATTGAGGAGGTCTGAACAGCGGAGCCAGACGAGTAAAATCTCAATGAAAAGGCAACTAGCTGATTCCTGATCAGTTCTGTCACGCTGAGGTTTAATCATGTGACCTCAGGCCCTGAGGACTCCAGGTTTCATGAGAACTGCAGATCTGTGGAGGCCAGCATTCCGGAAAGGTCCGAGTGTGCAGTGTGAGGTCCGGGTTATGAGAAGATGAGAAGTTGCTGAGGTCCAGCTTGATCAGGCTGATGGAGTGTTGATGGGAGACTTTGCTGGGTAATGAGATGTAGCTGCTTTTCATTCTGTAGGCGAGAAACAGAAAAAGGAGAGAGAGAAATCAGTCAGAGGTGAACACAGAACACTGAAACGACACTGGGTATCATTTATCAGGAGTTCCAGTAAAGCTGTGTGGAAATTTTGAATTTAGGCTTTTTAAAATGTTTCTTCTTGAAATAGTTCGACACCCCTTGAGCTCCCCTGAATGGTGCAACGGAAAATCTAAATAAAATATACAAATACAAAACAAATCATGGGTGCTGTTGATGTTAATTATATAGGTTCATGTGCAATTTGCTCAGGTTGGATTTTTTCCTTCAAGTATCACTCGGTCTGATCGGTCAATTGAGCGTCCTATGCTTACAGCAGCTGCAAATCTATCTCAAACTGCAGGAAACGCAAAAAAACACAGTGTACTGGTGTTGAGAATGAGTTGCACTCTCCGTAACGCACTAGAGCAAAGCTGTAGGAGGGATGTGGGGCCCATGGTGGTGGTGGTGGAGGTATCATTAGTGATCATTAGGACCTAAAAGGAGGAGGCATGTTTGTTTATCCTGGTGGAAGTACAGCTGCAGTGGGGCCCAGCATGGAGAAAAACAGCCTCATCTCCAAGGAGAAGGATGAAGGCAAACCACCCAGCATGTTTCAGCAAGCGGGATATCATAGGGGCTTTAACGGTAAGTGTGTTTCCATTAGGGGTGGAGCTGTATGGGGGGGGGGGGGGATTGGTACATACCCAGTCCAGAACTATGGGCATTAATGTGGAGTTGTTTTCGCTCTCCTGCTATAACAGGCTCCACTCTTCTGGGAAGGCCTTCCACTATATTTTGGAACATGGCTGTGGGGATTTGCCCTTTCAGCCACAAGAGCATAAAAGGTTTCGTACTGATGTCTGACAAGAAAGTGTGGTGTAAAGGTGGTGTTCCAATTCATCCCAAAAGGTGTTCAGTGGGGTTGAGGTCAGGACATTCGAGATCTTAATTTCTTGAACTTCTTCCTTAAACGCACCATGTCTTCATGGAGCTCGCTTTATGTACAGGGGCATTGTCATGCTGGAACAGGTTTGGGCCTCTTACTTCAACTGAAAGAAAACCTTAATACTACTGCATGCAAAGACATTCTAGACTGTTCCGTGTTTCCAAATTTGTGGCAACAGTTTGGGGAAGACCCATATATGGGTGTGTTGGTCAAGTGTCCACATACTTTTGGACCTAGTGTGCCTGCATGTTCCTGATTTTGAAAAGATCTTTAAGTAGGGTTATTTTTTTCTTTGGTTGAAGATCCTACTTGTCCACCAAAAACAAATAGCTCAGACACTAAATCTACTTGCTTTCGGGCAAAGCATAAAACACATTTTAATAATATTTTGTTACTTTTTTGAGCTCTTGGTGCCTTCATTGGCAGGTAGAGAGCAGCGGAGTGAACTATATGTACGCTTCAGCTCAAAGCATGGAGTGAGCAAAGCTGAGGAACGTGGACTCATCTGAGAGCCAGAGAAGTAGTGGTTTCAGTGAAACCTCATCTATAAATACAGCGGCGTAACGAGGCACCCTCGGTGCGGAAAAACATGAAAGTCTACCTCACATCCTCGCGGCGAGCACTTTTATAGGAGCCACCGTCTTCAGAGGCGCCCTCCTCTTTACTTAGAAAACCAGTGAGCTGGAGGAAATTGCAGAGGGTAAAATTAAAAGCTGCCGCGCTGTGCAAACACGCTGTGAGGGAAGGGAAAGGGAAACGCCACTCAGAACACTGCTCCGCCTCCAAACGCACATAAAATGCCATCTGAAGACCCAAAGACGACGGCTGGAATTCTCGGAAGAGCCTCTTTGAACAGACGGATGACCGTTATTCACATTTCTCTGCACCTTCATCGTGTCCTGTATTGTCCCACATATGTTTTCAGTGATGCAAAACAAAGCAAAACGTTCAACAAATGCGGATCAGTCATAACCTGTGATGAATCATGGATTTACTGGGTTGTTTTAATATATTGTGAGAAAAAAGCTTAGTCGTTATAACGGCAATAGGTAATTCTGTCCCGACTGTATAGCCAGAATCAATGCATTATCTCAAACTCAAGAATATTTCTAGGCTCGGGTGGACAAAAATCAATAAAGCCGTTCGCCTGGGACTTCTGATGATGCTCCCTTGCAGAAAAACAAAAACTGCATAAAACACAGACACAAAAATGTATTTTAAAAAAAGGGAGTTAACTGAAATGACTGCAGTGCAGTCGGGACCAGCCACACGTGCACTTTCATAACATTGTGTTTGACAATTCAACATTTTTTGAAAGCCCAAAATGAAATGTACATCAAAACAGAGGCAGATCCTCTGCCACCCAAACTCAGCTGCGAGCTTAACAAGACATGCTGATTATTCCACAGCTTGGATAACTGGACACTGTTAACACCATGGAGTCATCCTCCCAGGGAACCCGGTTAATTCTAACCGGTCGGGGCAGAGCAGCTGCAACCTGTGTGGCTCATAGGGTGAACAGACCGCCCATCTTAGTTATCGGTATTGGCAACATCCTCTATCGCTCGACCTCTAATAAACATGATGTGCTCCAATAGGAAATGTGTTAGAGGATAATGAGCATTTCTCTTACTCTGTATTAATGCACACAATTAGCTAACTAGTTTGCCAATACGTTATTATATCACGCTAATATATTAGCTATGTGACTGGACAGCACAGTGGAGCTTTTACTTACCCAGTGAGCTAGCTAATAATAATGGCAGGGCTCAAGAATTCGAGAGTTATTACATGGAAGTAGTTGTATACGTGTGTGTGTGTGCGCGTGTGTGTGTGTGTGTGTGCACGCACAGAGGACCACACACTTTATGGGAGTGATATTTCCCTACTTGTAGACGCAATATGGTTACTGCCTCTTTACAGTGTGTAACTCCTTATAAGGACATGAGAGAGGGGTGGTACTCGTCCTCTAAGAGCTCAATGAACTAACGTCATTCAGTTAGGCACATATGCATCTCACACACGCACACACAGCCAGCCAGCCAGCCAAGGCTAGAGTGTATGAAGACAATTTTAGCTTGATCTCACACATACACACTAGTACGCACACGGTGGGGGATACGGTTACAGATGTGTGACCAGTATGTGCTCTCGCTGACGTCAAAACACAGGTCATATTCACACAGGGAACATTTTGGCTCTGGAAAAAAAAAAGAAAAGAAAAAAAAAGTTTACACGCACACACCCACTAAATCTATAACTGATCATGTGGAATATCCTTGCAAACCTGCACACACACGCTCACGTGTGTGTACGTGTGTGTGTACGTGTTTAAAACTTTGTCGTAGTATTGTGCACGAAACGCTGCATGGAGCACAGGAGGAATTCGCAGAGCACTTCTTAAAAGGTCTAAAAAAAATCCTGAAACCTCAACTGCTTGACTACACACACACACACACACACACACACACACACGAAAGCAGATCACATGTAAAAGAAATCAAAATAAAAAATAAGCTAACAATAAGGACACCTCATTTTGGGAGCTTGTGAAAACAAAGCCGCAGTATCAGTGTGTGTGTGTGTGTGTGTGTGTAGTGGGAGAGACCCTGTGTGCCAAATACCATTCCCTTTAGCAAAGGAAAAACTTCCATCTACCCCCCCACCACACACACACCAGATGTTTAGCCTACTTCAGCAAGTTGAGACACACACACACACACACACACACACACACACACACATCCTCTCATGCGCTCTTAAAATAATACAATACAGAAACAACACGCACTGACTAACACACAGACAACACTGAAGGACTGAGGTGAGACGTGTTATAGACACACACAAAGACAAAAGCGCTGGAACACACAGCAGCACGATGGCGCGTGTTGGTGGGAGAAAAAAAAAAAAAAAAAAACGAGCGAGAAGTGGCATAGACATGCCTGAGCGAACACACTTGACAAAAGTTTCCATTGCTGCTGTGACGCTCAATGATGAAGGCGCTCACATGCATATACACACACACACACGCACGCACGCACACACACACACACCATCTGAAAGTGCCATGCTGGTCGACTGTAGCTTCAGCCAAAATGTCCCCAAGAAGGTACAAGAGAGAGAGAGAGAGACAGACAATAAAATGAGAGAGAGAAGAAGAGAGACACAACAACAGGAACACACAGAGAGAGAGAGAAAGACAGGAAAGGAGGAAGAGGAAAAAAAAAAAAAAAAAAAGTGAGGGCACAGTGGTGAGGGATCTAAGTGGGCTCTGAGGAACTTCTCCAGACTAGTGGAGTAGGGTGGAGTGGAAACTCGAGGCTGTGTACACACTCGGGATGAGTCTCCTCTCTAAAAGTAATACTGGAATATCAGTAAGAGCTCATGAACACATAACTGTCTCTCTCTGCAATCATGTAGGAACGATTATATCGCCATATCTCACAATCCTAATGGCAGCTCAAGTGGTTAAGCGGGTGTTCCAATACGTGTGCATGCACACGCGCACACGAAATCCAAACAAATGTTCAAGTGCACACAGACTAAAAGCAAACAGTCCAAATTTGCTCAGAAGTGACACACAGGTTGACTAAATCTATTGACAGTCGTTCCCTTCCTGTCGGTCATGACCCTCGGAGGCCAGCGTACCTGTGCCTCAGCTGCCCGCAGATCCTCCAATCGTCCACACTCCAACACTCATATTTTAGTTTTCTCCCCTCATCCACTCACTCTTCTCAATTCCTTCAACACACATAAAAAAAAAAAAAATTTAAATGTTGAAACAAAAAGCCTGACGTAGTTGAACAGCTTCTACTCGGATCATTCCACGCTGAGCCTTTAGAGCGATCAAAAGGAAAACTGGGTCAATTCTGCATGAGTCAGAGCAAGATGACTCAGAAAAGCGAGGACGTGCATCAATGCTGAACACGCAGCTCTCGTATCAAGACCCGATGCGACGTTTTTCCTCAAAAGAAAGTCCGTCCTGTCCAATAAAAGGCTCTACGGCAGTTTTGTGGAAAACTACTCGAATTGGTGAAATTGCAATTTTGTTCTGCACGCTCTTTCGCAGTGATGTTTGTTGGCAAACAAGACCTTTCAGCTATACTCATGTTCGACGCACGTGAATCGCAGAGGGCTTCGGCTGAAAGCGTGTCGTGATGACGTCACGTGATGCGGCTCAGGCCAAATCTGCAGAAAATCTGCTGTCACTTTGAAAAACTGCAAGCTCCTCCGAATATTGCAGAGTTCGCTTGATTTTGCTTTAGTTTCTGTGATCGCAAAATCCTGTAGGGAGTGTAAAAAGGTAGTGTGTGTTAATCTTTAATAAATAAATAAAAATAGCAAGTGGGCAAATTGCTATGGTGTAAGAGGAATAAAACGCCCATGACGTGCTGTAATTGGAAATCAATCCCAAGTCAAATCGTAGCCGCCGTGTTCAATACCTGGTTTATGCTCGATTCTATACTAGCAAAAATTCTATACTAGCCTTCCAGCCATGACTCCTCCAACCGTCCACCATCTACATTCAACATCCAACCCATTAGCATGCTTGTGTCGTTTACCACACTGACTCGGTTTTCCTTTTGCCCACTGGGATGGACTGGAGTGGGCGGAGCCTGCAGTCGTCTCATCCTGACCCAGCCCACTGGAGAACTCGGTCACCCCACCCAACCCCTCCGTCCGGCCAATTGGTGTGCGGCCCCGGGTTGCTCCCAGCGACTCGCTTTTGCGGCCCCTTAATATGCTGTGACGTGAAAAAAAAAGGCAATGCTGCGGCGACAGTGTAACCATGGAGACTGGCGCCGAAGGCAACCAGCTGCAGAGTAGCATGCACCTATAATTAAAGCCGAAATATTCAAACACACACACACCTCAACAATAAAGGACAACAATTTGTTTACATCTAATAAAAACAAACTTCATTTTATAAATAAATCTCATGCTAATGCATATTATATATATATATATATATATATATATATATATATATATATATATATATATATATATACATACATATATATACACACACATACATACATACATACATACATATATGTGTGTGTGTGTGAGAGAGAGAAACAGACCGAGATAGGAAAAACGATACATGGAAAGGGTGGGACATTAACTCTTGTCACCCTGATCTGGCCCACTGAAGAACTCTCTCACCTCACGGGGGGGGGGGGGGGGGGGGGGAAGAGAGAGAGAGAGAGACAGAGAGAGAGAGAGAGAGAGACAGAGAGAGAGAGAGAGACAGAGAGCTTGAGCTGCACATCATGCTCGGCCATGTAACAAACACCTCTCAGCTCCTGTCACTGCTGTGGCCTCCATTATGGCAGGGGGTCCATAAAGGGTTCACACACACACAGCGCTTTCTCTCTCTCTCTCTCTCTCACACACACACACACACACACACACACACACACACACACACACACACAGCCACCCACCGAGTTGATCATTAGTTCCTTCTACAAAGTGCCAGGATTGTGACTGCATCTGAATTAGTAATCATCTGGCCGTCTGCTTATTGTTCGCACAGTCAATTTTGTATAAACAATACAATAACATCCAGAACACCGAGCGCCATGACGCCAAGAGACTCTCTAACCTTTTACCTGTTCCTCAATACGCTTACGGTTAGTGTTTGAGTCGGGGGAAAGTCCTCGTCGATCAGTGTGCTTGGGAAATACTACGCTGTTTTGAACCAAGAATGACTAGTACAGCCAAAGCAACCTAAATGACTTAAATGAAAACTCCACCCTGAAACACGTAAAACTAAATACATTCATATTTAAAATAAAATTGTCATGTGTTTATAGATTCTGGTGCCAAGTTTTTTCTGCAAGTTTCGCTGTTGGCCCTAGAACACAAATGGAGATATACGACGGCGTTACAGCTGCGCCGAGTTACATCGGAGACTCAGCTAGTCAGCGATCTACAAGATGACTAGCGTTATGATGTTTACGACGGTATTAGCATGAAATTTGAAGCTTCGGAAGCTGAACCGTTTGTGCAGAGTGTACAGATGAGGAGCTGAAAGAGGTGGAAAGGCGAAAAGACTAAAGTGCTGCTGCATCACTCTGTTTAGGTAGAGTTCGTAGTCAGAACTCGGTACACGTACGCATCCGTGTTCGTCTTTCGTTAGCAAAACTCTAGAAAGCTAACTAGTGAGTGAGGTATATACCTCATCAAAACAGTGAATTGTGTCAACACTAATTTATCTGTATTGATGTATTTAAAAGAACTGCTACTGTGTTTACTGTTGAAGCTGTGAGCAGCCATGTTGATTTGACGTCGCATGCTGAACTCGAGGTTGAGGAGACCTTGCAGAATTTCCGAGTCGAGGGCGTGTTTTCTAGTTTGGAGGTTGGAAATTCCAGGTGATGAGTTTTAGTTGAACGCAGATTTAATCCCACGGCACCATTATGGCGTTGTGGGTAAAGTAGCCACGAAACTGTAAAAACAGACCAACATGTCAATGAAAAAATTTCGAAACATCAAAAAAAAAAGTCATGTGTTAATTATAAAGATTAACCTGAAACTCGTTCAGGGTGGAGGTTTTTTTCGAATACTCCTAGGAAAAGATCACACACGGAGCTCACTGGCAAGAACCCTGACATTAATCAGCTGCTGTACAAGCACAACTGCATCAACACTGCTTGCTGAGTCATTCGCTGACTAAACTGTTCACGCTATCGAGGACCAACTCCGGCGCCAAGAAGCACAATATGGACTTCAGACGCAGTACGAGTCAAAGTGCTTGTCGTTGTGAGAGCAGGTCAAGTTCACTGCACTTCATTCACGCAAACATATATGCATCAGTCTACATTTGTCCGTCATGGAGAGGGCACCTGGGCTGAAGCTACACTCCTCCACCCCTCTGTTTGTGGCGTTTGAGCAAAGGGATTTTCCGCTGAAAGCTCAAACTGCACAAGTGGGAGCTGTTTTATAAACATGACATGCACATTCCTTATTGAAGGTCGTGACATGATCTCTTACACTCACTTTTTCCACACAAACATGCTCACATAAAATTCAGTGTCGAAGCCTTAAAAAGTTTTAAATCTAAAGGCGATAGAGCATACACATTGATTGAGGCTTACCTTCTCTATAAGTGAGGTTTCCTCTGGTGTCGTCTGCTTTCTGAAAGTTTATACTGGCATAGGCACCCGGTTCCTCGGCTGACCCTGCTGTCCCGAGGTCCACCTGCCGGGTCTGGAAGCTCGAGCCCCAGTCCTGAACAAGCGGCTCTCGGTTCTGAGCCAGATCCAGGTCAATGTAGTTCAGGCCATTTTGGTTCTGAGGGTCAATGCTGGATGCCGTGCCAGCAGCAGCAGGAGGAGCAGCGGCAGAAGCCTCAACAGGCTTTAGCCAAACATTCTCAAATGAAGCAGAGCTGTGGCGTTTGACATCTTCTGACTGAAAGCCCGTGGCCGTGCTTACAGCGCCTTTGTTTGTTGTGGAGGCAAACGTTTCCGAGCTGTGCCGTCTCCTGCCTTGCGGGTCCACCCGGATCACTTTGGCACCCTGGTTTCTCGTCAGAGTCGGGTTTACCCGGGAGAAGGCACTGAGATCTGTCAAAGGACCAATAAGCACAGACCTCCCTGGGGCTGCACCTACCGCGGAGATGTCATCGTTGTGTGACTCGGAGCAGAGCAAGACATCCGGGTCTTGCAGCGAAGTGTTTATAAGCATCCTCTGGGAATCAGGACAGTCTGTAGAGTAAGAGCCCAGGTGCATGCTCATGTAGTCACGTTCACGAATACTTTCACATGGCAGGTGAGGCGAGGAGGCCAAGTTTTCTGAGGGACTAACGATGATGTAGTCTGGGGAATTGGACGCTGATTTTCTAGATTGTGAGAGCAAGCTCTGTGAACCTAGCTGCATATTCATATAGTCAGAAGAAGTTGGCCCTGATTGGACATCAGCTCCGTTACCAGTGAACGCGGGTGAAAAAAGTGATGCTGAAAATGCTTTGTCATTAAACTCAATGTTGACATACTCTCCCGGACTTTTGGGCTCACCAGGGAAAGGGCTTTCACGCATTCGTGGAAGAGTGCTAGCTCTGTTAGCATCCAATAATAGCCTTGTTGGTCGTGCCAGCCTAGAGTTGACCTCTGACCTTTTGGGCCTGACAGAAGGTTGTTGTGAACTACACTGACCACCCAAACTGTCACTGCTAGCCGAGGACGAGGAAGAGTCAGCGCAAACCATGCGACCGCTGCCGAGTGACATCCGCAAGGGGCTCTTGTCCTGCTTCCCGTTGGCGTGTTTGAAGGAACGGGGCAGAGAGAAGTAGGCATACGCTGGCCTGGACGGCTCGTCTACAGGATTTAAGTAGCAGTCCGGTGGGGTGCCGGTGGTTGAGCCACTAGCAGGAGACATGTTTATATAGTCTCCACACGAGGACACTTTCCCCTCTGTGCTCTCAATGGATAGCGTGGGGTTCATGCCATTGGTCCAGATCTTTCTGTAGTTTGTAGAAACATCTGGGGAACAGCTACCACTTGGTGACATCATCATGTAGCCATTGGAGTCCACTCGTGAGTGCTGCCGTGGATTGATAATCTGCTGTGGAGCTGAAACACTTTTTGGACTCATAGGCATGTAGTCTCCGCTGTTTCCCGTTACCACTGCAGGGGCTACGCCTGGTGACATGGGCATGTAGCCGTCATCCTTGTGACTGGACTTGCTGCCACCCTCCACCGTTGGCATATCCAAGCATTCTTCAGGATACGAATTTGTGGATAAGTTCTGATATATTGACAGCGACGATGATGATACAGATTGGCTGCGATTATATGCCGGCGTCATGACCGTGTATTCATCCAGAGACACAGAAGATGACTGTGAAGGCGTTTTTTGGTGGCATGTGGCTGGGGGTGACAGGGTGCCAGAAGAATGAGTCCTTTTCCTGAAACATTTCTCCAAGTCTGGGTCATCCATGTGAGACGGCGTTCCTCTGGACTGGCTCCCCGTACTAGTTAGTGAACCAGACTTGGTCATGCATATGTAGTTATTCAACTCCTCTTCTTTGGCAGGAGGGGTATGTCCAAGTGAGTCAGGGGTCACACTGCGGAAGGAGCTTCGGAAATCGCATGGACTGGAACCGTATTCATCGGATGAGATGAAGCCTCCGTCGCTGGGCGACCCCGATATAGAGGTACTCGAGCGTCTGGGGAAAAGACTATCTGAAGTGGACCCATGTCCACTAGTGGTGCTGGAGGACAGACTTACAGGGCTGATAGCTGATGGGGAGCATCGCGATGATGGAGTAGGGATGGACCTGCTATGGTTTAGAGGTGGATGCAGTCTGGATCTACCCCTATGCCTTTGGGACTGTGGCCTAGAGGATCTTGGACTACTTGGGCTCCCATCTACAGACGCTGGCCTAGACATAGTTCCTTCTCCGTCGCTGGACGCCCTTACTCTGAACGAATGGCTGTGTCTGCCTGGGCCAGCTGGAGACGTGGCCGTCACACTCTCAGCCCTCACGCGCCTTCCCAACCCGACCTGACTCGGAGGAGGATTGTTATGATGATGCCTCGTCCTCACCGGCACAGAAATGGGGTTGGAGCAGTTGGAAGATGACTGGCTTTTGCTACGGGGACGAAACTCTTCACTCATCGCTTTCATCGCCTCCAAGATAGTTTCGTGCATGTTCTGAGCCACGACCGAGTCGTCAACCTGCATCCAGAATTCACCGGGCCCAGTCACCGCAGACCTCCCGACTTCGATGAAGAAGAAATTTTCAGAGTGACCACACCTTCGGATGTTCATTAGCTGCAAAACGACCGCTGCAGCGTCTGAATTGAGTTTCACAAAACCCAAAGTCTTATTTGTGAGACACAGTCTGTACACTCCGATCAAGTTTTTGATCTGCCCAAGTCCCTTTGGTTTCAGTATAACTTGCCATACTTCTTTGAAGGCGGGCCCGGGTGTAGTCTCTCCATAATTATCATCTCCGACGCCGTTGCTCCTGGCACTTTCGTTGACCTTCCCTCGGTTGTGGAGGTCTACTAGGGCTTGATACCATGCATCCTGCTCCAGCTCGTTGTCTGCTGCGACTGCAAAGTATTCGTCCTTGGTGTAAAGGGCGACGAGGTATTTGTTTTTGGAATCCGCCCTTTTGTTAATATTGAAGCAACTCTCAAGTGGGATTGATCTTTTTGGAGCCCCAGACTTGTGTCTCCATTTTTTCTCATTCTCGTAGTACTCCAACCTGGAAGGTCCGGTATCACTTGCAGCTCGCAGAACAAAAAACCTTTTGTGCATGCTTTTGGGTTTCCTTAAATAACCCACCTTTCTCACGTCCGAAAAACAGGCCTTCTCTGTAGACGGACTTGCCATTTTATAAGAGGGAGAAAAAAAACACTCGCTTTTTATTCTCTCTTTTTTTTTTAGAATTGCATGAATTTCTTTAAAAATGGGAGACGAAATAAAACTTTAAAAAAATAAATAAATAAAAAATAAAAAACCGCTCTCGTGATGCTTGCTCTTTCAGGAAAGTTTTTTTTTTTTTTTTCCTTCGAAATGGCTAAACTAGCTTAGTAGCCCATGCCAAAACAAGCACTCAAAGCACTTCACTAAGGTCCATTCTTTAGCAAAACTCTGCATTTTTTAAAATCTCAAATAAGCTTAAATAAACCCTTTATTAACTTGATACCTGTGTGAAAGTACCGAAGAGTTGTTTGTAAGAAGAGGGGGGGGGGAAGTCTCCTTTCAGTCCGGAGTTCCGTAAGCACAATCAAAACAAGCAGAGTCAGCGTAAGACCCCATTTATCCCACAGGGAGAGCGCGAGACCATCCCGCACACTGAAGTAACGCGTGCACAAATCCGACACAGGAAGTCAATCCAAAGCGTACCGAGTCCCGTTCAGCAGCTCTAATACATATATATACAAATATAATAAATCCTTCCCTCGGTACAAAAACAACGCCAGCGCGTGTTTGTAATCCCCGCAGTCAGCCGAGTCCCTGTCCTGCTCCGACTCCAAGCAGCCCCGAGCACGTGACGCGCCAATGCGTGGCCAGATGAAAGCGGGAGTTACAGCCTACATTACAATCGAAGCCCCGCCCACTACGCGACGACCGCCTCAACCTCGCGCTCTCATTGGACGACAGGCTTGTCCATCATCCTGACCGCTGAGAGGTGGAAAAAAACAACAACTCAAAGTTTGCTGTAGCCGTAGGCGTTGTAAAGGACACAAACAGGTAGAAATGACAATTTTGTTCATTAAAAATTAATAATAATAAACTGCATCTGTAATACATCTCTTACAGTGTAAGAATAAAAAATATCAAAATTAAACAGAAAAATACTTATTTGTTTTGGTCCGCTTGCCACCATGGCATTGTGAAACTCCGCCCACTTGGCGCACAAGTTAGAGATCTCTCTCTCTCTCTCACACTCTCTCTCTCACACACACACACACACACAGTCACACAGTCTTTCTGTGTAAATTTGTCATACAGAGATGCCAATTTTCTCTATAAACCTTATAAACCACACTTAACTACAATGTAAACACATCAAACCCCACTGTATTCTTAAAATAGTTTCCTCAAAATAAATGTTTTCTATATTTCCAATTAATAATCTCTCTAGATCAGGGGTTCCCAAACTTTTTATTTGAATATTTCTTTTTTACATTTATTATGAAATTAGGTACTTGAACTTTTCATCCATAACATTATTTATAGGCACAATAACTCTGATAATGATAATGGGTTATGATGTCCACTACTGTAATAAAATAAAGAACAAAGTTTTGGACCCCTTGGCTATGCTTTACGCTTTAAAAAACAAAACAAAAAAAACCAAACAAATCATAAAACATTTGTGATTGAACAGTTACCAAATGATTTTCCAACAAACTGTTCTGTAAAAGCCTCTCTTGAGGGCGTCTTCACGGTGAAATAAATATTTGAATCCTAACAACATTAAATTAAGATAAAAAAAATAGAATGTATTAAGTATGCAAATGTATGCATATTTAACTAGACAAAGCCTCATTTGCATAATTAAATGTACAATTTTAATTAAGTTTCAATACAATAAAAATTGATTGGGATAGCTATTGTTTTTTTTGTTTGTTTGATTGATTGTTTTTATTTATTTACTATTCACCTGTTTTGTCTTGCCTTAAACACTCCATAATTAATAATGAACAAAGTCCATGGGTGTGATTCGTAGCATCCTTGCAACAATAGTGATCACTCTCGCTCTGACATAGTCGAATACAGAGATTGCAGATTAAATGAATCTTTTACACCATGTATTTTGTGACAACGCTGCCGCCTACAGTTTTAGGTTTGTAAAAAGTGGTGTGATCTGCACATCTCTGGATAGCATTACATTACTTCTTTCCTTGCTTGAAAGACAATTAAAAATTGCAGTCGTTGACAAATTGCTGTGATGTAAGAGGAATAAAACACTTCAAGATGTGCTGTTATTAGAAAATAACTTTAGGATGGTAAAGGTAACTCACAGCTTGGCCTCATCGTTGATTATTTTCCTATAACAGCATGTCTGAAAGTGTTTTATTTCTTTATACAGGGAAAGCGCTGTGTAATTATATGGAGTTCTTATCACTGATATTGTGAAAACATTATTAATAGAGTGTTCACTGTATATCTGTTTCAGTTTAACTAATAATTCAATAAAATAACAATTACACACTACACAAATAATATAAACTATTTATCTTCGTTGAAGCAAAAACAAAAACAAAAACAAAAAAAACAACAGGGTCACTGTTAATAGTCAACATTTTTTTGATAGTACTATAGTATTTTCGCTCAGAAATATATCTCAACCTTATTGATATTATGCAAAGCAGGGCATGGTTAGAAATGTTGTTTCTAACCATGTCCTGTTTCCCTGGTGTATAAACATGAGACTGTACACATGCAATCAATTACCATGGGGAAAACTGAAGAACAGAGACAGACTGCAGTCTTAACTGAAAAGCAACCATATTATATCATCATTATTATCACTATTATGCCATCATTATAGTTGCCATAACTCTCATTTACCTCACATTGTAATACCAGAGAGGGGGGAGGGGGTGGAGTGTGATTACTACATTACATCATAGCACAACTGGGTTCAGAGAGTACAAACCTCTCTCTCACACACAGCTTCTTTCCTCTTGCTTGAACTCCTGCTGTATACTACACCAGGGACTCTCAGAGCTTCCCCCCTAAGCCAGAGGCCGCTTTAACTTCCACAGCCCCTCTCAGTACAGTTTAATCAACATAACCCTATACATGCAACTATTCAAATATTAGGCTCATTATTTAAACGTGTACTGCCATATTATCTGGAACCATAGAACTGGAACCAGTTTTTCTGCATTTGACTTACCTCAAAAGTGGGAAGTCAATGTTTATGTACTATGTTTATGATCGATGCTGTGAGCAGCCATGTTGATTTGATGTAACTTGCTGAACTCAGGGTTGAGGAGACCTTCTCGTGTTTCCAAGCAGGAATTCTGAGTTGAAGGGGTGTTTTCTTTGGTTTTTCCTAGTCAGATGGAGGAGTTGAAAATTTTAGTCATAATGCAACATTTATTCACGAAGTCTAATAATAATTTCATATATATATATATATATATATACCTGCTATAATGTCCATGAAAACAGGAGCTAGGTTGTTTCATGGATGTTCTACGACATTAAACGTAACTATAAACTGATAAAAGCATGGTGTGTTGTTCATTAATAAATAATAAATTATAATCGTTGTCAAATTGCTGTGGCTAAGTTCACACTTGGGAACACTTTCTTTTACACACACACACACACACACACACACACACACACACACACACACACACACACACCTTGCTCATTCCTGCAGCAACTCCACTGCTGCTGGCCCCAAGGTTGCTATGGCAACGCAACACAACACAGACACTGCCTGGTCTGCTTACATCATTTACAAACTCCCTAAGCACCTTTTAATCTTATAACATTTACCAAAATTCCTTTCCCAGCTCTCATTTATCCCTCTCAAACACACATTCGTGTTTACATACTGTCAGATAAGAGTGTTTCAGAATGCTGTCATAGATTCTGTATTATTGCATTTACATGCATTAACTCGTACTTGTATGCAAAGCAGTGGGTCAAACTACAAATGAAAATCTTGATAGTTGAAGAAGAACACTTACTTGCTAGTCATTGATCTTCAGTAACAAGCTTTATGCTAGTCAGGGTTGCGGTGTATCCAGAACCCAGGAACCCTATTAACACCAGGAATGAGACCTTGGAGGTGGGAGGAAACCAGAGAACCCAGAGAGAACCCAAATGGGGAGAACATGCACAGAAATGCCACACAAATAGTAACCCAAGCTCATGATTGCTCACTGAGAGAGAGAGAGAGAGACAGACAGACAGACAGACAGAGAGAGAGAGAGAGAGAGAGAGGGGGGGGGGAGCCCAGGATGCAACTGCAGTGTACTTCACTAATGATAGTGGATGTTGTAAAGGTTCAGCATAGTACGCAAACAAGACATTTCAGACAAAAGTCCAAAGCAAAGTGCTCCTGAGGCTTTGGTGAAACCAGTCAATGATGTAATAATTCTTCTCAAGATATGACGTTCATTCAAAATTCTAAGAGTCTAGACAAACTCTTTGTCCTTCTACATCCTACATCTCTACACTCCTCACTTCACTGGTCCCATAACAACAACTAGCGATGCAATGAATGTTATGTCCATCGCTGTTGAAGAATCTCACCAATGGAAAGTAGAAATCCTTCATTCTGATGGTATGAAGCCAGTTTCCTCTTGGCTTCTCCGATGTACGGCTCTTGCAGGTGATGCACAAGAAGTGTTGATTGATGATAATAAAAAAATAAAATAAAAAGAAAAAACCCAATCCTTTAGAGCAGTGGTCACCAACCCTCGTCCTTGAGATCTTCTTTCCTGAAGGTTTCATCTCCAACCAAAATCTAACAAAACCGTTTTAGTTGATAAAGAACTTCTTAAGGCAATGATTAGATGGTCAGGTGGGCACCATTATCTAGGACGGTTTGCATACAGAAGCACCATAGTTAGACCATTTAATTCACTCCTGATAAGTTATATGAGAATGATGTTTTGAGATGACTTAAGGTTCCTTCAATTAAGAAAGCAGTCTCTGGCTCATCCTGTAGGTTATTATTATTATTATTATTATTATTATTATTATTATTTTGACGTGGAAGTAGTAAAAACATAGATAGATAGATAGATAGATAGAATATAGATAGATATAAATTAAAGGGTGACAATAGAATGTGCTTAATATGTTAATATTATCTCCTATTATTTAATATTTATGCTCATAAAATTCATTTCAGCTGTGACTATTAGGAGTACTAACTACAAAAGTCCTGCCAGAGAAAATTAAAAAAATATTGTTTTGTTGGGTTTTACTTTTTTCAGAAAGCACTGAGGTTTTTGTTTTTTTTTTTTTTCTTCTTTTTTCTTTTGGTGAAGTCATGCTAACGCTAAGGTGCGCTAGCCACCATTTCGGTTTGTTTACTTCCGGTATGGCTGCTGATGAAGTGATATGAAAATTTGCTAGTATAACATGACGTGTATAGACATGACACGCATTTCGGGGATAATAAACGCGGTAAGAAACGGGTCAGGAGTGTAACGAAACACACCAGACTACTTTAAGCTCTAACTCCGAGAAGAGTGTCGGCTAACCAGCACACAGTTCCAGCCTGAGACACGGTAAGTTCCTGGGACAGGAAGTAACGCCGAAGAACTTTCAAATCGCATAGTTCCTGATCTGAAAGTTCTTCAACGTTATGTTATTTCCATTCGAGACAGTTTATAGATTGTGTAAGACGTAATTATTTCCACAAAATATCTAACCTCGATGCCTTTTCTGTAACAGAGACCAGAAAGCTCCGGTAAATTATTATATTAAACGCACAAATGAACAGTTAATGGGAAACTCTACCCTGAAACACACGCAATATGTTTGTAAGGAAATATTTCTGATGTGTTTAGTGATTGTGGTGATAATTTGCCGTGTTGACGGTGTATTTTCGTTACAGTGTGAGAAGTGAGCGGTAATGTGCCGTGCAGACGTCACAGGGAGACGCTTAATGCTTTTAAGTAAGGAGAAAACATTTCAACGACCTCAAACACGAGTCATATCTCTCAGATTTCACGGTAAACTCCTACAAAGAAAAAGAAAAAGAGCTTTTTGTTCTCACGCACCATTTTCCAGCGATGTTTTCAACGTCGTATTTTGATTAGTAGTAGCACGTTGACATGTTGGTGCAAACATTGGATTCCAAGTTCCAGAATACATTGCAGCTTTACGACGCGCTGCACAGAGTTACAGATAGTTATTATGACCTATGAGATGACAAGTGCAATATTGTTGTTTTTTTTTTGTTTGTTTTTTTTAAATTAGCATGAAAGTTTTGGACGCTAATCTGTCTGAGCAGAGTGTATGGATGAGGAGGTGAGAGCGCTGGACAGACTAAAGGACTAAAGCCCCGCTGCATCGCTCTCCTTAGGCAGAGCAGAGGGCTAAATCCCACAAATTTATATTTGTCTTGATGTTTGTTCTCACTGCATTTGGATTCGATTTTCCGCGGGTTTATCATCATCAGACCACTTAAAATCGAAAAGCCAGTTTAAAAGGAACTGTGTATGCTGGTGATTGAATATATGGCATGTTGAAGGAAAAATCCGCCCTGAATGACTTGCATGTTAACCTTTATAGTTAATATAACTGATTTTCAGTGACATCCAAGATTTATTTTGTAATGAAATTCTGAGATGACTTTCCTTTTTTTTTTTTTTTTTTTTTTAGTTTAAATGTCTTTCATTGACATGTTGGTCTATTATCACTTTCCGCATTACCCACAATGCCATTTGACTTTATCTCTTCCTAAAGAGAGCGATGCGGCGGCGCTTTAGTCCTTCAGTCTGTCCGGCTTCCTCACTTCCTCGCCTGTATTCTTCGAACGCTAACTAGCCGAGCCGAGTCTCTGCCTTAACTGTCCACTGGATTTCTCATTAATGTGACATTGAACGTCGCTGGAAAAAGGTGAACGAGAAAAGAAAAGTGAAAGGTGTTTCAGGATGGGGTTTTCAAAAAAAAAAAAAAAAAGATTTGTTAAAGGAGGAGTAGCCAAATAACCATATTTTACATTTCAGTATTGTAATATTGTGACTTTGTTGTTATTATTATTCTTTCCTGTAATGAAATATGCATTTTTACTTATTGTGGATATTGTGGGGGAATTGGAGAATCTGTGTCTGAATGCTCCACATTTGTGCTTGTATTGGGATGGTGTGTGTGTGTGTGTGTGTGTGTGTGTGTGTGTGTGTAGGACCCTCATTTACTCTCAGGGCATTTTGTGGTTTGAGCATCGCTCAGTCAGGGCATTCTTAACATTCTCAAACCCTCACAGTAAGCTGGGTGTGTTTTTATCTCTGTTTCGCGTTGTTTCCGCTGCCCTTTTGCCCTGGATGTCAGTGTTGTGTGTGTGTGTGTGTGTGTGTGTGTGTGTGACCTCTGTAGGAGTTCGGGATAATGCTCGGTATGTGCCAGGCACAGAAAGAATCCAGTGGATTGAAGAAGAAAAAAAAAAACTGGCAGAAACTCCAGGCTTCTTTGTGTGTGTGTTAATTAAAGACAGACATGTAGTACTTTTTATACATTTTTAGTTACATTTTATGTCTTGGAATGTCTCCGAAACAAGCTAGTTCCTGTTCTGACTTGCATTGTAACATATACTACATTTAGAACAATAGTTCTCTCTCTCCAGCCTCTATTTTTTCTCTCTCTTAAAGCTAAGACTTTGTCCATGACGTAGAAAACGTAAAATTACTGAGACTGGAGACTCCTTCCACACATCTAAATAAACATCTTTGAGAAAACCTCACCACCATACACTGCCAAATGAATCAGCACCTTCTAACCAATCAGAATGGATCAGAGTGATGTAATAATAAAGTGTGCGTGTGCGCGTGTGCGCGTGTGTGTGTGTGTGTGTGTGTTTCAGATGAGTAACAGACAGCGAGGAATTCCTCTCGGCCTGCTCTTCCTGGCGTCTCAGGTGTTCCAGCTCGGCACGGACAACATCCCTCCTGCTACGCTAGCAACACTCGGCCTCAATGTCTACCTCTTCCTGTTTCCTCTCAAGCCCCTCTTACAGGTAGTGCAGAAGACAGAGCTCAGATTAGATAGACAGAATAGTGTGAGAGAAGAGAATAAAGTGCAGCTGCCACCACTGATTACACCTTACTTCCATTTGCAGATAGTTTTGTGATTGCGTGGTGTGTGTGTGTGTGTGTGTTTCCAGACGTGTGTGAGCGTCCAGCAGGCATACTGGGGTGGAGACTGGCATCGTCTCCTGTTCTCCCCTTTTCACCACGTCGATGATTGGCACCTTTACTTCAACATGGTCTCCTTCCTCTGGAAGGGCATCAACCTGGAGCGCAGGCTCGGCACTGCCTGGTTCACCTACCTCCTGTCAGTCTTCTCTCTGCTTACCGGATTGGTCTATCTGCTCCTGGAGGCGGGGCTAACTGAGCTCATGGACGATTCCTCCTTTAGCGCACAGTGCGCTGTAGGGTTTTCAGGTCAGTACGTGTGTCTATGCGGTTGTTCAATTTTAAACTTAACATTAAGATGTGAGATATTTGTAGGAAATCTACTGTCTGTCGTAGGTGTTCTCTTCGGGCTGAAAGTTGTGAACAATTATTATAACCCGGGTGGGGTCAAATACATCATGGGGTTTCCGGTAGCCAAACGCTACGCCTGCTGGGTGGAGCTAGTCCTCATTCACATCCTGAACCCAGGGTAAGACACACACACACACACACGCACACACACACACAGAGTGAATATGCTCATTCCTTCCTGGGGTATAAATATGAGGTTGTGCACATACATAATCCCTTTGTCATCCACTAAGTATGTAAATCCAGTAAGTTAGAAGTTAGGAATAACACATAACAGGGTGTGCTGTTCTAGGAAAAGTGTGTGTGTGTGTGTGTTTGTGTGAGAGAGAGAGAGAGAGAGAGAGAGAGAAAGAAAGAGGGAACTTGTATTTGTGTGTGTGTTCATAATTATAACCTTCCAGACCTTTCTTCAGTGAAAACATTTTGTGTGGGAGTGTTTCTGTGTGTCTCAATGTGTAATTACAGCATATCACTGCGCAAGCATGTGAGGGTCAGTGCACATGCAGGTAGCAACTTGTGCACACAAACACACTCTCTCTCTCTCTGCAGGACCTCGTTTGTCGGGCACCTGTCTGGTATTTTGGTGGGGCTTCTCTACACTACTGGTCCCCTCAGAACACTTATGAAAACATGTGCAGGTGAGACTGTGTGTGTGTGTGTGTGTGTGTGCAACTTGAGTGCCCTCCACATGATTGCATAAAATAACCATTAAACACCATAACAGAACATTTCCACTCATATGATGGGAGAAAATATTCGTCTTTGCTGCCCAATCTTCACCATCAGCCAACATCAGCACCCACATCATATGAATGGAAAAGCCCTCATAGTAACTCGGCCTCAAAACACATTTTACTTACAAAACCGTAAACAAATCTGTTTTGGTCCCACAGATTTTGTAAGTGGTCATGGAAACTATGGCAGGCCTCGCACGTACTATAACTCTTCAGGTAGGAATTGAAACCTTTTATTAAATTTGCTTTTTGATATTAATTTTTACTCCTTCTACTCAGGAGCTGTATAGTGTGATATGATATACTACAGTATGAATGTTGGACCACTCTGGTATGAGGTTATCGCTTCAACATTCAAGTCCCTCCACTACAAAAACATCAGATGAGCCAATCACCATACAATATATGGAATGATTGACAATTGTGTAGGTGTTCTGAACTCTCTGATAATAACCCGACCCCCTGGAAGCCCCGCCCCCATCTTAGATGCTCTCGTCTCGAACTCATTCTCCTGCTTGAAAGATGCACTGACGCAGCGCCATCGCTTTCTGCCAAACTAAATGGAGAATGTTTTGAGTTCATTAACATGAAATAAAATCTAAAAATGTACTTCACTTAGTAAGCATTAATATCAGGTAACTGTATTTATGATGTATGCCAGCACTTTTTTTTTGACCCAAGAAAAAAAAAGTTGACCAAACAAATAACATTAAAGGTAATGAGAAGTAGAAAGTGATTTTTAATAAATGCTTTTTTTTGTTTTCATTGTTCTGCTGCACCAGTGAGCACTTTGAGCAGCAGATTTACAGTGAACGTACCATGTGGAAGAACTACATCAATTGTACTATGGTATATATATATATATATATATATATATATATATATATATATATATATATATATATATATATATATATATATATATATATATATATATATATATATATATTTTTTTTTTTTTTTTAACTGGTTATTTAATTTTTACTTCATGGTACCACCCTCTGATCCTTTGGAAGCACTACGTATCATTTCTCTTTGAGGTTGGCAGGTCTAAGGTTACCATGTTCCAGACCAGGATGTACTCTTGGATTTTATTCTGTGCAGGTTATAGTGGATATAGAACGCCCTACACACCAACCAGATCTCCCTACTACGGGCAGGGTCTCTATAACCGAGCCGAACCATCGGCACCCCCCCATCACCTTTATACAGCTGGTCTGTCAGAGCAGGAGCAGTATGAGGCAGCCATTAGGGCCAGTCTGCAAGACCAAGGTGAGGGGTTTTATGGGTTAAACACTTCAATAAAAACACAAGTGATTAATTTGGACATTGTTTTTGATGATGGTTGCTCCTGATTTGGTTTAATTCAAGATGATTGCAGCCGAGCAAGTTTACATACGTTTATCTAGCTTAATGGATCACCAGTTTTTAATCAAATTATAAGCTATGAAGGATATCCGAGGGGTATGCTGGTGGAAAAAAAAAAGCTATAGATTGGTGTTTCAGATATCAAGAGGAATCGGGCGTTGAATGCTTTTGAAAGGCACGGCATCTATGGTATCTGTATTAATCTCGGTGTTAGAGCTTCTGTATTTTCCATTGTGACAAAGTTTTGAGAGGACACTTTTACTAAAGTTAATATCTTGTGGGGGAACCCACTCACTCGCTCGAGTGACTATACCATGAAATGGGTTGGGCATGCGACCAGGTTGTGTCGACAAGTACGGAGAAAATTTCATTTTTAGATGATTGTAGTGTTTTGGTAGTTGTAGTGCCAAAATTTTGAAAAAGTAAATAATACTTATCCAAAAAAAAAAAAAAAAAAAAAGAGCATTTGTTAGAACATTACGTTTGTGTATGCTGCCACCTACAGGCCACATGGAGGACTGACCAAGTGTTTAAATGTGTGTCCTTCAGGACGGCGTGCTCCCAGCAGACCACTGTATGGGTTCAATGCCAACTCTGAGCCCAGCATGGAGGAAATACGTCAGTGCCGACTTCAGAGGTTTGACAATTAAAATAAATAAGCAAAAAAAAACATTTTAAAGCTTTTAAACTTTCAACAACCTTTCAGAAGGACAGGAGAGTTCTCTCAGGATCACTAATGTGTCACTTATGGACACCTAAAAACTATTTGTACAGTATCAGAGTATGTAAGAATATACAGTGTTACAGTGCAATGTATTACTAATTTACATTTATGCCAGGTTATATATCACTCAGCTGCACTTTCAGTCTAATAAAACATTATAATTGAAGATCCTTTAAAGATCTTCTTTCTCTGTCCAGAAACCTGGCCTTTATTCATCTGCTATGAAGTTAACTGGCTTTTATAAATTTTGTGTATATGCACTCCTATAAGTCATTATAAATTCAGTCATGATTATGTTATATCTCGTATGAGTCTTAATAATTTGCACTATGAAATGTAAGAAGATATCTCCAGTGGCTATGGATAAGCTGTTTTGCTGGCTGTCTTCTTTTTTTGATGAAAGTTTTTATTTTTGTAAATAAATCCTACATTTTGGGATGTACCTTTAACCTGAATAATGTCCTTTTTTCCCCATATTTTTTTCTCAATTAGTCTCTGAGCCAAAGCTATAACTGTTTTGAATGTGGTCTCATTGACGCATGGGAGCATTTCATTTATCTGCCAATACTTTGACTTCCCTACATGTATTTTTAAAAAATGTATAGCCGAATAAAAAGACATTAATTAGACATTACTCATCAAAACCAATCTACTGTTATCAGTCTTTTTGGGTAGCTCTCCACAAGGTTGGTACAACAAGGGATGATCTCCTCTTGCAGAACAGTTCGATCTGGGACAGGGCTTAGGTCAGCGAAGTTTGACTAGGCAACTCCAGAACATCCACCTTCCTAGCATGCCACTCTATAGTAGCTTTGACCTTATGCTTGAGGTCATTTCTGCATGGCTCCATCCATCCTCCTCTCAGTCTTGATAAGTTCCCAAGTCCGTGCAGGTGAGAAACATCCCTAAACCTTTATGCTGCCATCACCATGCTTCATAGTCAGGATGACAGTGCAGCCATGATGACTCAACTGGAGGTGGAAGTGCACTAGAAAACAAATAGAGAAACATAGCTGCAAGTGGCGATCTGCGGGGTCCAAACACTCCTCGCAAAAAGCGCCCCCCGGTGGCCAATAAAGAGACCATAGATGAACATGTACATAATTTTTTTTGTTTTGTTATTATAGTTCAATGCTAGTTGTGTGAAATGCCTGTTAAAATCTGATTGGCTGCAAGCAGCCATGTTTTTGAAGAAATTCAGTGATGAAATAAAAATCTGGTCACAGATTAGTGGTATTGATGCAGGACTTTTTATTCCTGAAAAAAAAAGAAAAAAAAACCTATTTGGATGAATAACAGCTAAATGAGTAAACAAGCTCTGCCTCTTTAGAATTGATTGATGTGCGGTGGCCATATTGTTTACAAATGTCAACATGTTTTTGATCATTATTGAGGATTACACTCTCTTGAGAAGTTTGATATCAATATTGTGAAGTTTGGCCAAAAATTCAAAAGACTAGTTTGTAAAAGTATGTTTAGCATATTATGCAAATTATCATACATTTCAGTTGGTGTGGCTAAATGGTAGAAAAGGCCATTTTTAAAATAGTTTCAAGCTAAAAAAAAAAAAAATTCCACTGTACACTATTATTTTCCAGAAGATGTGCTTGGTTTTGTGTGCACAAACAGAAATATTTCAGTTCCAGGTTGTAACACTACAAAACATGGAAAAGTTGAAGGGGGTGAAAACGATTACAATAAAACAAATATTAAGCATTTTTAAACATCTACAGGTATTAGATAGATGTAGACCATTTTTACTATTTTTTTTTTTACTAGCAGATATTTTTGCTTATTTTAAGCATTTATGTCTAGAAAGAAGCAACATTTTTAAAGGAACTGAAGCATCAATGAAATGTGAATATTAATAAAAACAGAACATAAAAGAAATCACAAAAGTACACAAGATGAATCTTGGAACTCAGTATCTTTTATTGGAACTGCACCGGCCGCTAATAAATGTTCACCTTGTACAAGAAACAATACAAATACTCACGCTAAAATCAAAAACAAAAACAAACAAAAAGAATTCAGCAGATCACATCAGACTCGACTTGACACAAAGGAGCGAGAAGTGAAACTTCCATGTCCTGAACATCCACAGGTGTGTGTTTGGTATTCACCTGGTTACTATTCCAACATTAGTGATAATCTGTGATGTTCAACATGTTACTGAGGACACTTTGACTTTAGTCTGTTTCTTTCAGAAAGTGCCTGTCTTCTAAGGTTCCTTATTTTGGACAGATTTAAAAAAGTGTTGCATATAAAAAAAAAAAAAAAATTTTTTTTTTTTTAAAAACGTAGCATGCAGGTAACACGACAAGCTGCGATTTTTTCCCCCCGTCTTATTAACATCGAGAGAGAAAAATGAGAGGCCAGTGAGGGAACGACTTGCGTTAAAGCTGCTATAACGTAAGTGAGAACAGGAACTAAATTGTTTGCATGACATTACATATATATATTTACGTATAAAAAGTTTCATCATACACCAGAACTTTTAGCATGCTCCTCACTATTACCTGAGGATGGATCCCGAGCTAGCCGAAGTTCTGCTGATGAACATGGTTAGGGTAGCTAGAAAGATCGGCTCTGTGGCTAGCAATTTAGCAGCTAGCAAATAAGTGGCATACGCTAAAACATTTCCTGTGATGTCGCATCGTTTTAGCTCGCTTCTGACTCTATACGAACACATAAATAGATAGGAGACAAGAAACAAGCTCATCACGACTCCTCATTCAGTGCGAGAGTTTATTCTGCAAGGTTTGTCGAAACGTTTATGATAAAATTATAAAATTATGACAGCACATCAAAAATAAATCTTTCCCCCACAACTTTTGGTTCAGGGCTTCCGTATATAAAATAAGTTCTTCCTAAATAAATTAAAAGATGATAAAGTATCACCGTTCTTTCAACAGTGAAACATATTTACATACAGTAGCATAGACAGTATAATACCTATAAGTTCCCATATCCACAGTTACTGTAAAATGTCGTATGTGATATGGTGAAGAATACTGAGCACTGGAGTTAGTTTGGTTTAATTCTGGTAATAATTAGTAATAGCACCACAAACGGAAACAGAAACTTAATCTACTTTAGGGAAGATTCTCTAACAACCATTCATGGCTGGTGCTTTTAGATTACTTTCCCAGGGAAAAAGATTTCAAAAAAAGAAAAGATGAAGCACTTGAGAATCTAAACATATTAAACAATTCCAATAAAGTGCAAATATTGAAATGTGCCGTTAAATGCAACCATGAAATATGAATATTTGCATGCACACTGAGGTCCAGTAGAGAGTAAACAGTAGTGATGCACATGAATAACAATACAGACAGATGGCTACAAGATTCCGTGGAAGCCACAGTTAAAAGGTTAGAGAAAATAAGGTAAATAATAAAGAAGAAACTGAGCATTTGATGCTCAGTAGGTAGAAATGCTACTTAATGACATTTAGCACCACACTGTTGTTGTTTTTGTTTCCGATGGTGAAGCCATATGACTGAACCCATAGTAAAATTGGCACACCACCTTTTATCAATGCTTTCCTTTCAGCATTTACAACAATTTTAAACTATAAAGTATCTGATAATTTTCTATTCTTGTTATAAGAACTAGCAAAATGCTAAGGTACATGGCATAAGTATTTAAACCCCTTGAGAAGAGAAAAGGCCATACACGTTTGCTTCAACAAATGTGGAAAAAGGTTCTTTGGTCTTATGAGATCAAAATTGAAATTTGAAGCCTTGGTACAAAGTGTTTGGGCTGGCAGAAACCCACTACTGTTCATCATCCTTGAGAACACTATGCACACAGTAAAGCTTGCTGGTGGTAGCACTATGTTATGGCGATGCTTCTCATCAGCAGGGATTGGGAAACAGGTCAGGGTTAAGAGCAAGGTCGATGGATTCAAATACAAGGCAATCCTAGAAGAAAAGTCTACAAGTGACTTTAGACTGGAGTGGAGGGTCACCTTCTAACAAGACAATAGCCCCAAGCGTACTGCCAAACCTATGCTGGAGTGGTTCAAAACCAAGAAGCTGAATGTGTTAGAATTCCCTAGACCTCAATCCTATTACGAATCTGTAGCAAGACTTGAGAATTGCTGTTCACTAACTGTCTCCATCCAGTCTGACAAAAGCTTCGGCAATTTTGCAGAGAAGAATGGCGAAAATGGTAGCCAGATGTGCAAAATTGATTGAAGCATAATCCTTGCAGCTCTAACTGCAGCCAAGGGTGATTCTACCAAGTATTGTCTCAGAGGGGCAAACAGCAAATTGTTGTCTACTTTTTATTTACTTGGTGACAATATAAATATTTTGAACTTACAAATATTAGACATATTGGGTAAATCCAATGGTAAAAATCTCAATTAAGTCCATTTCAGTTCCAGGAAGAAGTACAACAAAAGGTGTTAAGGAACAGGGGGTTGAATACTTATGCAAGGCACTCTATCTCTTAGTTTGCCTTCGCAGTGGTAAAGTACTGTGAATGGAATGTTTAAATTGTGTTTTGATGTTGAACTTTTGTGGAATTCAAAATGCCAGCGCTGACAATTGATTTTCTTTAAAAATCAGACAATAATTTGAGAAAAGGCGATCAGAATCACTAGATATAAAACACTGCTCGAACCCTCAAGTATTAAGTGTAGAGAGGAAAGGTGTGTACAAACTTGTTCACAGTTTTTCTTCAGTGTGAATAATCACAAACTGTTCAGTTCTTTCTTTTTCTTTTTTTTTTCAATATGAGTTATTATGACTCCACCCAACTCACATCCTCTGTAGCATCACAAAGGAGGGTGTGAGACCATTGCAGGCTGTAGCATTACAACCTGGAATGGTCTCACTCCCTCAGGCAGACACTGCATCGGCTAACATGATTGCGCTGCTCAGTTGCTCCTTTTAGGGTCATCGTTTCCGGGATGAGGTCCTGCTCGTTCACACGCATGAGCCAAAAGTTGTAGAGGTTGGAGAAGTAGTGGCATGTGCCTTGTGGGCCTTGGCATTCCACAAATGGATGCGTGAGGAAATCCTGTAGGCAGCTTCCTGACGATGTGAGAGACTGGCCGCCTCCTTCATCTCCTGACCCAGTGTGCTGAGGTACAGAGATGACGTCATCATATCATGTGACATTAAATTGAGGCATTCTCACAATAATTTCAAACATTGTATTTAACCTATAAAAGGCTACAGGTTATTCTTGCAAATATTATGTTCTTGACATGTTGAAATGTTAACTATGTTGAGATTCGTAGATATGAAACAAATACAAAGTACTTTCCATTTCCATCTATTTAAACCTATTTAGACACAGCTGCCATCAGGAGGAACCTAACTGGATATATACAGTATAAGAATGACATATGGTACAATATATGGGCATATGGTATATATGATTCCACCAATGTCAGTCACCAGGTAAGGATATTAGGAAAGCAAGAACACAAGGGTAACGCTCAAGGTGATGCTACCACTACCTTTCTTCACTGTGCACATGGTTGGTACCTGACTTCACTAATATTCTCGTGGTCGAATTGGCACAAATCCCCACAGCCACCCTCCATATTCTAGTGGAAAGCCTTCCTAAAGCATGGAGGTTATTATAATAGTAAAGGGGAAACTAAATCTGAAATGGGATAATCAACAAGCACATATGGGTGTGATTGGTCAGGTGTCCATATTAGCCTATTCTCAAACACGTTCAATTCCCGCTTCCATACTCCACACACACTCTAACACAAACTCTCAGACTAACCATAAGGAATGAATATCCAATCCAGAGGCTCCTCCAATTCGGCGGGCAATGGGGTATGAATGTGTCCTGGCTGTGAATGGCAATGGCCGGTGATGGAACCTCACACACCACACACCTGCTTATGTGTGGCTGGATGTCCAGCCCAGAGATGGGCATGGTGGGTAATGGAGCAGTGGTGGCAAGCCAATAGGATTTGTCATTGCGGTCGGCATAGCTGCAGGCACGCTGGTTGCAGCGTGAAAAGGGCATAGTACTGAAGACACGCATGCACGACCCTCCCTGACCTAACACACACACACAATACACAGATAGGGAGAAACAAAACTGAGACACTGAAGCATATCAGGGATAGATTAAACACCATTTAGTATGTGTAGGTATGTGTGTTGTGTTTCATACCTAGGTCTTGTGTGTGTGCTTTCTCTTGCCCCTCAAGGTACAGTAGGCTGTATCCCTCCCACAGCTTTAACATATTTTGAGGACACATAGGTACAACTGTTGATTGGCTGTGGATGACCAATAGGAAGCCAGAGCTGAAACTCTCAGAGGGGCCAGGAGGACCTTCATCTCCTGGAGGTCCTTGTTGGCCTAGAGAGAGACAGACAGCAAGAAGGCAAATTTGGATTAATCTTACTACCCCTTGCAATGTATTAGCATTTAACACCTGAAAACCCATTGATTTGTTGAACTTTTTGTCCTTGGCACAAAGCACTACGTTGGCAGAAACCAACCACTGCTCACTACTTACTCAAAGAACAAAAGTATCCCCCAAACACATTGCAATCCTAGAAAAAAAAAACCTGTTCCAGTCTGCAAGAGACTTGAGACTGGGGCAAAGGTTCCCCCTGCACTGTAATGAAATTTATCACCTGAAAACATAACTTAGCCAGATCAATTTGTTCAGTTATGCTGCTGGTCTGCAGGTAGCACACTTGTTGGAAATACATGCTGCTGTCTAATAGTGATTCAACCAGACACATCGACACACCTTGCCTGCCTTGTGAACCTCTGGCACCCTCCAGTCCTGGGTCTCCAGAGAGTCCAATATGGCCAGGTGGTCCGGGTTGACCGTCCAACCCTTTATCTCCCACTGCGCCTTTTGTCCCTGTGATGAAAAAGGAAGACTCATGAGAGAAATTTTGCAAGCATAAAGAATAAAATGTATACAGTACGTTCTTCTTGTCTCATCAGCCAGAAACCTTTATACCAGTACCCTTGGCATTTGAATTATATTGTAAATATACTACCCATGACTGAATTGCTTGGTTTTTTTTTTTTTGCATCCTCTGAGACATGTGAAGCCAGCTAACTGCATCTTTTCAAACTGCTGCATCACAGGACAGTGTAACACACTTGGATGAAATTGCTATGTGGCTGGTGGGTGGGAGCTGGGAATTCTTCCAGTCTTTTTTATTTAAGATAACTCTGATAATTGGTCTTTGTGCAAAGGAGGCCAGGACCACCCAATAATCACTACACACCCAGGGACCTTTTTCTTCTTAATTATTATTTAACTGTCACAAAAAATGGACAAATGAGGAGTCAAGCTTGATTTATACTGACAATTTGCAAGATAAGCATCCATGCCATCCAGGAAGTTGCTCACTTTTCGTGGATGTACCAATAATTAATTCATGATGAGTCATCTCCTTTGTCACCCACATAAAACTTCTATAAAGTTTTAAATACTCCTTTAAATATTCACCATCAAATGTTGAGTATGGTAACATTAGGTTTATTAAATTTGCTAGATAGCATGTTTCTGTTGGTAATGCTCTAAAAACCTTAGCATTTGTTCCAGCAGGGTTATTAAATATTGGCTAATCAGTTAAGTACAGCATATACTTTTACTTGAATATTTGAGTAGGTTTCAAGGTAGATACTCTGACTTTCACTCAAGTAGATTTTTGCTCCATCCTGCTGTAGTGAATAATCTCACTTTCACTACTTTGAAACAAATCAAGACTTCATGACAAACATTCAATATCTTTTAAAACATTTGTAGTTGTGTTTGTCTTTTATAGTTAGGACTGTTATACTCAGTGATTGTTGATATTAGATGTGAGTGCAAAAATCTAATATTTATCAACAGCCCAACAATGAAATGATTAGGGTTGAGTAATTTATTACAATTATTGATATATTTATTATTATTTATTTAGAAAGAAATCACCCCCAGCCTCATTCTTCGTACCATCCACCTTAAGACATTTGTTAACAGCTGATGTGGATGCCAAAAATGAGTCTTTCTATCAATGTCATTTTAATTTATGAAACCCAACCATCATCTAGAAGAGGAGTTTTTTCTAGTTACTGTCACCTATGGCTTGCTCATTAGGGATCTAGACCCAGATTTCTGAAAAGCTGCTTTGTAACAATGTGTGTTGACAATGTGTAAAGTGTGTGTGTGTGTGTGTGTGTGTGTGTGTGTGTGTGTGTGTGTGTGTGTGTGTGTGTGTGTGTGTGTGTGTGTGTGTGTGTGTGTATATACACACCTTTTAGCCCCTCACTGCCCTTAATTCCTATAAGTCCTGGAAAGCCAGGTTCTCCAGAACGACCAGGAGGTCCACGTGGACCTGGAATCGATCTGTAGGATTCCATATAAATAATATTCCCTGCTTCTCCAAAAGAACCTAAAGCCAAAGTGAGAGAGAGGGAGAGAGAAATAAAGGAATGCATTTCTAATACATTATATAATTTTTTTATGTTTAGATTTAGTCTATCAAACAGACTAGATTTTTTTAATGGTAATTTAATTTTAGTAGTCATCACTGATGCAAACTAATAATAACAACACTTTTGCATTTATTGCACCACACAGTCCAAAAAAAATGCCAACAAGTCTAACAAGTTTTAATTTGTACATGTGGTGTAAATGAATGTTTTATGTAAACTGTAGCTGTTAAGTACAATACAAATCTTTAAACTCCTTTAAACTCAAAATCCTGAGGCTAAGAGATGCAATATTGCACAACAATGTGTCTAAATGTGTTTATTTACTCCTGTTTGAGGAAAAGCCCTGACCTTCATCTCCTTGTAGTCCTTTAGGGCCATTGAGCCCGGGGCTGCCATTTGCTCCTGGTAAGCCAGAAGGTCCAGGATCTCCAATAAGCCCTGGGTCTCCTTGCTCACCTGATGACATAGATAATGCATCAAGCAATCCTGTATATCTGGTATAAGCTTTTCTGACATGAGATAGAATAGAAAAACAGTACATTTCAAAATTGAGACAAGCTACGATGTTTTGTCAGCTTATACTTTAAACCGTCGGCACATTTTCTTTGCAGGACATTATCAAAATCATTGGCATTATTTTATTCATCCGATGACAGAAAATAGCAAATTAAAAGCAAGATAAAATAGCATATATCCTGTGCACACTTTATGATTTCATGACCATTACTTATTATAGTATCTTGGCTTCATTAAGTTGTGCGCACAATTAAACACATCAGCGTAAACTGAAAAAAATATATCAAACGCAAATGTGCTAGATCCTATAAATTTGCTATGGAGGTGTAAAGTACATGCAGGTCATTTTAATAATTTGATGGGGGGCTCAGAAATAGCATTTGAGAAGTTATGACATAACTTTTGGGCTTATCGACTCTGAATACAGTTCCTAATTATGTTCTTTACATATGCAGTTATTCACATATTTATCCAGAATACCTTTCTGTCCTTGGAGGCCTGAAACCCCCACCTGGCCACTGGGACCACGATCACCTATTCGTCCTTTACTTCCGGGAAGACCATGTGTACCTGGGTCCCCCTCATCCCCCCGCACAGGTAGTGCCAGGCCTGCCAGTCCCATGGGTCCCCTAAGTCCTAAAATAGCCCAACAGATAAAAAGAGCAAAGACACTGTACTCTGTAATCGTGTAGATTGGTTGTCAGCAATCCCATAAATGTTGACATCACATATTATAGATACTTTAACACCCAGAATTTCCTAAATTGTTGTTAGAAAATCATGGTCATATGACCTGAAGCGAAAGTTAATCGCCTTCAATAATGACAGAATTTCTGTATGTTAATACTCTATGTTGAACATTCCTGTGTAATCAGCACAGATTTAAAGTCCAGGGCAACCCTTTATATTTACTGTTACATCCATGAAGTGCTGCATCAAAAAAATATCCTCATGCTAGTACAAACAGATCAGGGTCTAAGAATATCACCAGCCTAAAAGGTGGTTCTATTTCCCAATATATAAACAAACTAAGGTTGAATGGCATAGAAGTCTTTATCTTGTCACATTTACAGTACAGTGAAATTCTATCTTCACGTATCCTATTGTTAGGAGGCTAGGGTCAGAGCGCAGGATCAGGCATGTTACAGGACGTATGGATCAAAGAGGGTTAAGGGCCTTGCTCAAGGGCCCGACAGTGGCAGCTAGGCGGTGCTGGGGCCAGAACCCCCAACCTTCTGATCAGTAACCCACAGCCTTGAACTGTAAATGCATCGCACATCTTTGTTTGTCCCACAAGCTTCATATCTAACTGCTAACATGCGCACCTGACTTTTTTTATGTCCCATTGGAATCCCAGTCCCAATGCACACCTCATATCTGTTCAATCTGAATAACATATCTGTATTTGGTTACATCCATAAGATTTCAATTTAAAAATGATGAGGCATAGGCAAATAAGCAACACCACACACACACTCACTCACCTGGTGGGCCATCCCAACCCATAAAACCTGTTTCACCATTCTGTCCTTGTTTAGGGTTCTCACAATCACTGCCAGAAAGACCAGGAGGACCAGGACAACCAGGATCACCTAAAGAAAGACGGGGACACATTAAGAGGGAAGGAGGAAAGAATGAAATACAGAAATATAGAAAGATCCTGTGTTTATCCTATGTTCATATCAACAACAACAAACAAAAATCAATATTCTACAATATTCCACAAATATAAATGGAACTATATACACAAATTCACATCCTGTTTTCTTCCCCCTCTATTTTCCTCCCTAATTTAGTCACCTTCCAATTCCCATCCACCAGCCAGCTCTCCCCTACCAACTGGATAGGGTGAAGATTAACGCATGCTTCCTCTGAGACACACAAAGCCAGCCAACTACACCTTTTCAAACTGCTGCTCATGCTGTGTCAGAGGACAGTGTAATGCACTCAGAGGAAACCACTATCTACACTATTCCTCATACATGACCCTCACAGATACTCACAACTGGCTAGTGTCTCTGTGATAGACAGTGGGAAGAGTATGCCATCCCTCCCACCCAGAGAGAACAGCCAATTTTGCTGCCTTGGCTCCCAGCCATGGATGTCTGTGGCATCATCTGGATTCAAACTCACGATTTCCCGACTATTCCTGTTGTGCCACTCAGGAGCATTAATGTTTATTTCACCTTGGTGTTCTTAAATCAAAATGACCTGAATATGATCTATGCTATACTGTATGCATATGTACTTTACATATACTATATATACAGGTGCATCTCAATAAATTAGAATGTCGTGGAAAAGTTCGTTTATTTCAGTAATTCAACTCAAATTGTGAAACTCGTGTATTAAATAAATTCAATGCCACAGACTGAAGTAGTTTAAGTCTTTGGTTCTTTTAATTGTGATGATTTTGGCTCACATTTAACAAAAACCCACCAATTCACTATCTCAACAAATTAGAATATGGTGACATGCCAGTCAGCTAATCAACTCAAAACACCTGCAAAGGTTTCCTGAGCCTTCAAAATGGTCTCTCAGTTTGGTTCACTAGGTAAGCCACAAACATTCATTGCCAAAGAAGCTGGCTGTTCACAGAGTGCTGTATCCAAGCATGTTAACAGAAAGTTGAGTGGAAGGAAAAATTGTGGAAGAAAAAGATGCACAACCAACCGAGAGAACCGCAGCCTTATGAGGATTGTCAAGCAAAATTGATTCAAGAATTTGAATGAACTTCACAAGGAATGGACTGAGGCTGGGGTCAAGGCATCAAGAGCCACCACACACAGACGTGTCAAGGAATTTGGCTACAGTTGTCGTATTCCTCTTGTTAAGCCACTCCTGAACCACAGACAACGTCAGAGGCGTCTTACCTGGGCTAAGGAGAAGAAGAACTGGACTGTTGCCCAGTGATCCAATATCCTCTTTTCAGATGGGAGCAAGTTTTGTATTTCATTTGGAAACCAAGGTCCTAGAGTCTGGAGGAAGGGTGGAGAAGCTCATAGCCCAAGTTGCTTGAAGTCCAGTGTTCAGTTTCCACAGTCTGTGATGATTTGGGGTGCAATGTCATCTGCTGGTGTTGGTCCATTGTGTTTTTTGAAAACCAAAGTCACTGCACCCGTTTACCAAGAAATTTTGGAGCACTTCATGCTTCCTTCAGCTGACCAGCATTTTGAAGATGCTGATTTCATTTTCCAGCAGGATTTGGCACCTGCCCACACTGCCAAAAGCACCAAAAGTTGGTTAAATGACCATGGTGTTGGTGTGCTTGACTGGCCAGCAAACTCACCAGACCTGAACCCCATAGCGAATCTATGGGGTATTGTCAAGAGGAAAATGAGAAACAAGAGACCAAAAAATGCAGATGTGCTGAAGGCCACTGTCAAAGAAACCTGGGCTTCCATACCACCTCAGCAGTGCCACAAACTGATCACCTCCATGCCACGCCGAATTGAGGCAGCAATTAAAGCAAAAGGAGCCCCTACCAAGTATTGAGTACATGTACAGTAAATGAACATACTTTCCAGAAGGCCAACAATTCACTAAAAATGTTTTTTTTATTGGTCTTATGAAGTATTCTAATTTGTTGAGATAGTGAATTGGTGGGTTTTTGTTAAACGTGAGCCAAAATCATCACAATTAAAAGAACCAAAGACTTAAACTACTTCAGTCTGTGTGCATTGAATTTATTTAATACACGAGTTTCACAATTTGAGTTGAATTACTGAAATAAATGAACTTTCCCCCGACATTCTAATTTATTGAGATGCACCTGTATATATTTTTTTAAATTTTGTATTGTTTGTTGCAAATATGTGTCGCAAAAGTGTATCAGGTTTAAGGTAGCAGTAGAAGCAGCTATTGAGAACAATGGACCAGTACGACATTTTTCCTTTTAAATATAATGGATTATGCTTGTGATGAGTACACACCTGGCAATCCAGGTGGGCCCTGACAGCCTTTGACCCCTTGCTGGATAGGACCCTGTGGCCCAGGGTCTCCTGGATAACCCTTTTCACCTGTCAGACCATCAGGCCCCCTATCCCCAGGTACACCTAGTCCTGAAAGAGGAAGTAAGAGAAACACATCTCATTAGTTTATTATTATTATTATTATTATTATTATTATTATTATTATTATTATTAGTAGTAGTAGTAGTAGTAGTAGTAGTAGTAGTAATTGATATACTTTTGGACGTAAGTTGCCAACTCTGAAGCCCATAGACGCTTAATGTATAAAGACAGTTTATCATATACAAGATAACAACCACTCATACATACATCAACTATGGAAAATTATATAAACAGAAGACAAGGACACACTCAACAGACATTACAGGAACATGCACACATGCTAACATTTACCGCGTGCCCCTGGTTCACCCTTCCCACCCTTTACTCCATCCAGTCCATGCAGTCCTGGTGGCCCTGGACAACCTGAAAAAGACCCCAAAAAATATACTTTAAAAAACACAACCACATACTATATAAGTCCAGTGTAGTTTGCATTTAGACTTGGAATAAGCTGTAGACATATTGTAGGTCAATAAATAATAAAAATGTGAAAGCAGGTATATGTGTACCAGTACCTTTTGGGCCACTGTGGCCTGATGGTCCAGTAAGTCCAGGAGGTCCAGGAGGCCCCGAAGGACCCTCAGCACCACATTTTCCTCTGGGTCCCGCGGGACCAGTAACACCTTGGATATAGAGAAAGAATAGAAGGAAACAGATATCTGTGATGTCCATCAGTCTGGAATTTTTTAAACCACAATCTTAGTCTTTGGATTTGAATCCATTACCAGCATGCAATGAGGTTCAAGTTAGAAAATCTATGTTTTTCACTGCTAGCTCCTTAAAACAAAAGAGCAAAAACTTCTTTTCTTACGTGTCATATTAATGAAAAATCCAAGGTAGACATAGTGGAGAGAGCAAACATTGGACTCAAAGTCCCAGCATGTAATGGAGCTATAAGTCACAGTTGAGTTACAACAGAGACTCTGCTGTGATGGTGGTATCAGCATGAAAGTTTGAGCAGAGTGTACAGATGAGGTGGTGAGAGAGCTGGACAGACTAAAGGATTAAAGTGCTGTTGCATTCGCTCTCTTTAGGTAGAGATGAAGCAAGAGTCTAAGGCCCACTGGCAGCACTATCAGTGCACAGCTGAGCTGCATTGGGGGAGGGAGGGGTTGGGCTTGAGCATACTTATACTAGCCATCCCTGGTCTCAACAGTGGCACTTTTGTACTCAACCTCCTGACTACAACAAAACCTTGTTCGTAAAAAGGACAATAATGTAATAGCTGATTAGGATATTTTTCAGGAGCAGTATGACAAGCCTACCTGGAGGTCCACACTGTCCCTGATTTCCAACAGGACCAGGTTTGCCAGGCCGTCCACACTGACCAGGCGGACCCTCCTCTCCTGAATCTCCCTGCTCTCCTAGAGGACCTGTGAGTATGATAAACATTTGGGTGAAATTCTTACTTTTGTTATTGTGCTTTCTTATTGGCCCCTGGGCTATTTCTTTTGATTTTATAGCAGTACAGCATTACATTTTTAATGACCACTGTGTACTGTACATTAGCTTCATGTTGGTTATTTATGGAATAGACTCACAAAATTAATAAATAAATAAATATATATATATATATATATATATATATATATATATATATATATATATATATATATATATATATATATATATATATATATATAAAAATGTGAAGTTCCATAGTGGGAAGTGTACTATGTAAAGTATAAAAAGTAACTTCATTAAAGAGAACAACAATAATGCCTCTGCACTTACCAGGGAAGCCATTTTGTCCAGATGGGCCTCTCAGACCTGGAGGTCCTGGTGTACCTATAGAATCTCCTCTATCACCTAGTTAGACACAACAATTTATAGAGTTCAGACCAAAAGCATGGATCATCACTCAATCTGTAGCCACTGAAATTCATTTAACAGACATATCCTGTATAATTTCTATGTAAAGTCCTAGGGTAACACCAAAAATGCTTATTGTAACTACAGACTACAGACTTAAGCACTTATTGTAATTACTAACCCCATTTCCATAAAAGTTGGGATTTTTTCTAAAATGCAATAAAATCAAAAATCTGTGATTCGTCAAGTCTCTTGAAACTTTAATTAACTGACAAAAGTACAAAGAAAAGACATTCTATGTTTTCACTGACCAACTTAATTGTACTTTGTAAATATAAACCAATTTAGAATTTGATGCCTTCAATACACTCAAAAAAAGTTGGGACAGAGGCAAAATAAGACTGAAAAGTTTATAGAATATTCAAGTAACACCATTTTGGAGGATCAGATTAATTGGTAACAGGGGAGGGTATCAGGATTGGGCATAAAAGGAGCATCCACCAAAAGCTCAGTCTTTGCAAGGTCGTGGCTCACCACTTTGTGCCAAACTTTTTGAGAGAATTGTCAGTCAGTTCAAAAAGAACATTGCGCAACACAAGATTGCAATGAATTTAGGTCTTTCACCATCTACAGTGCATAATATTGTGAAGAGGTTCAGGGAATCCGGAGAAATCTCATTGCATAAAGGGCCCTCAGGCGGCATTGCCTGAGAAATCGTCACCACCATCCAACACACAATTGTCCACCGCTGCATCCAGAAATGCAACCCGAAACTCTATTAAGCAATGAAAAAGCCACACATCAACTATATGTGTGTTCTCTGGGCCCAAGTTCATCTCAGATAGACTGGAAACGTGTGCTGTGGTCAGATGAGTCCACGTTTTAGCTTGTTTTTGGGAAAAACGGACATCGAGTTCTCCGTGCCAAAGATGAAAAAGACCAACCAGACTGTTATAAGCGAAAGATGCAAAAGCCAGCATCTGTGATGGTATAGGGGGTCATCAGTGCCCACAGAATGGGTGACTTGCATATGTGTGAAGGTACCATTGATGTGGAGGCGTATATTGGGATTTTAGAGAGACATATGCTGCCATCAAGGCAACGTCTTTTCCCAGGAAGTCCATGGTTATTTCAGCAGGACAATGCCAGGCCTCATTCTGCACGTGCTACACCAGCGTGGCTTCGTAGACACAGAGTGCGTGTGCTTGACTGGCCTGCCAACAGTCCAGATCTGTCTCCTATGGTGCATCATGAAGAGGAGAATCAGATAATGGCGACCAAGGACTGTTGAGCAGCTGAAGTCTTGTATCAAACTGCAACAATTAGTATCCTCAGTTCCAAAACCATTAAAAAGTGTCATTAAAAGGAAGGGTGATGTAACACAGCAGTAAACTCTGTCCCAACTCTGTCCCAACTTTTTTTAAGTGTGTTGAAGGGATCAAATTTTTAAAAAATGTTATATTTACAAAATGCAATTAAGTTGGTCAGTGAAAATACTGAATATCTTTTCTTTGTACTTTTGTCAGTTAAAAGTGTCAATGGACTTGACAAATCACAGGTTTTTGTTTTTATTGCATTTGAGTGAATAATCCCAACTTTTATGGAAATGGGGTTAGTAGTTATAACTAGAGACTTAAGCGCTATTTAGACAATAGTGCAAGCAGGGCAAAGTGGTGTGTCTCAGTTTCATGTTTTTCTGAACTTCTGACTTGAGCCCATTTTTCTTGTGCGATATCTTGAGCGAGGTATTAAGTGCAGCTCAACAAATCAAAATAGCAAATTACATGTACAGTAAGTGTGATACCCTACATCCCACACAAAAATGACAATTTCATGACCTCAGTTTAGTATAACAAACAAAATAGTTTAATGTGCTGGATCAAGTGCTATTTTATACGATGCCAACTAATGAAGGTAGAAGTCATACTGTTAACTAAATTTGCAGGGAATAATGTGTTAATTGTGACCAGTACTATACATACAGCAAAACTCTGAATACGGTCCTTAGTCAGGATAATGCAATAGGATTTAAGCAAAACTTAATTCTGATGTTTTGATGCTGATGTTCATGCTTATAGGTTAAATACTTGCAAGATACCTGGAATTACATTTTACAGTATAACTTTTATTATCCCCACATTTTATTTATTTATTTATTTATTTTTTGTAAAAAGTGTTTATACTTTTTAGCATTATGTTAAATAGATTACTTTACCTTTCAGCCCATCAAATCCAGGGAAACCCGGGACTCCTGGAGATCCACTCAACCCTGGGTCACCCTAAGATCACAGAGCAACACATTTCAGAATGTGCTATAGGGCATGCTTTTTATCAGGTGGCTTTTTATTCTGGTGGGATCTGGATGGCTCACATATCTGACTAAACTTCTACACCAGAAAACTGAATAAACAGCTGAAAACTCATCATAGCTATAAAGAACTCTGAGCTCAGGATCAGAAATCATCGATTTGCTTGGGTTTACACTTTTATTTCATCTTGTTACTCTTAGGCAGGTATGAACATAACATTGTCCCTCTAATACTGTGTAAAAATTTGAATCGAACAGAATGTGAAAGTTAATTAAAATGCCTTATTAACTCACTGGATCTCCACATCCTCCAGGTAATCCACTATAGCCTTTTAACCCTGGTAAGCCCTGGGATCCAGGTTCACCAGGCTTTCCACAAAGACCTTGTGGCCCCTGAGGGCCGTTCTCACAACCTGGAGGTCCAGGATACCCTGGATAGCCATCTGGACCGTGTTCTCCCTTCACACCTTTATCACCTGAGATAGAGATACAGTTAGAGAACACACTTTCTTTATTTCAGGAACCGTTTTGTGATCAAGTTTGAATGCTTGAATGTACCAGACCAAATCCAGCCAACTGTCTATGAGGGAGGTCTGTTATTTCAATTTTGACCACTATGCTTTCATTAACAAATAAACAAATTGCAAATTTTTCTTCAAATTGCTGCATTGTGAGAGGAATAAAACACTTCAGGATGTGATATTATTGGAAAATAATTGACTTCATGGTGGTAACAGTAACTCTTTGATTACTTTCCTATAACAGTATGCCCCCAAGTGTTTTATTCGTTACTCACAGTGCATTGATCCCTCTGAAAAGAAAATAATTATAAGCACAATCATAAACTTTTCTGCAAAAAGTGCAATCAAAATGCACATCAATGGATTTAAAACAGTAAAATCCACAACACCATACACACTGATGAAAAAAGGAAATACTCAGGTTTTTCACCTCGGAGACCAGGGAATCCGCATTGCCCAGGCACTCCTGGCTGCCCCTTCTTCCCCTTTTCAGCATTCACATTAATCTCTCCTGGCATCCCAGGAATTCCACAGGGACCTGTAAGAGAGACAACACAGGTTTTGAAGTACTTCTCATTATTTATTTAAAACCAGTTCCTACTGTATCAGGCTTGAGCTCATCATCTTATAGTTCCTTAACTAGCCGAGACGAGTCCCTGCTGTAATTTAGCACAAGCACGTTATATAACTGCATTACATGCTGCAACGTTTCCTGGCTCCAATACTTCTGTGTTGGATTTCTCAATAATATGATGCTGGAAAATGGTGAGAAAAGAAGCTCTTGCTCTTCTGTTACCCCTTTCAGTCCAGGCATTACCTTGCTGAAGCCACAGGCACACCCACTTCGTGAAGTCTTACCATTGTTTCTCACTGTGCATTACCGAGCCTTGTATTCTGACTACCTGTTAGGGAATACACTGGAAGGCTGGATGTAGGTGCAGAGCAATTCCGTCACTTTATTAGGAACACGGAGAACTCAGTAAAACAGTTCCAAAACACTAGGCAGAAGAGTGGTCAATAAACAGGCAGAGTACAGAATAACAGGCAAGCAGGTATATCCAAGGTTAGACAAAGAGTAAATCCACAAATGTTAGCAAAGGTCCAGTAACACTAAACAGTAAATCCAAAGGAATGAGCATAAATCAGTAATCGTGAATGAGAGCAGGATTCAGAGCCAGAATACACAGTCCATATATAGAGTGCTCGGTAATTGTCAGAACACAGGAACAAACAAATACTTCGTGGTGCCTGAAACAAACTAAAGTCCTTAAATAATGTGAGTGTGAGCAAACTTGGAAATTGTGAACAGGTGTGTGATTAGAAGGAGGGTGACTGTGAGTGTGGGAGTGAAGGAGTGTCATGGGGAGTGTAGTCCGTGGCGGCCATGTTTGTAGGGCGCTGGGCATGCTAGGAAGTGAAGCTTGGCGTGAGTGTGGGTCTTGGCGTGAGTGTGGGTGCGAGTCCGTGTCGGCCGAGTTTGTAGGCCGCTGTGAATTCTGGGAATTGGAGTCGCGCTCGCGGCATGACTTAACAGAACCCCCCCCAAAGGGCTCACTCTGGGAGCATTACCTTGCCTGGGTCGGCCTCTGGGTCGAGGTTCTGGGTATTCAGGGTGTTGGCGGTGGAATTCGCGGATCAGTTCAAGGTCGAGAATGTCCTGGGCTGGGACCCAACTTTGCTCCTCGGGGCCGTACCCCTCCCAGTCAATAAGGTACTGGAGCCGCCCTTGGCGGCGGCGGGACTTGAGGATACAGTTGACCTGGTAGGCCAGTTGTCCGCCGACCTCCAGCGGAGGTGGTGGGGTGTCGTGAGGGTGGTCGGTAGCAAGGATACCTGGATTGACGGGCTTGAGCAGGGAAACGTGGAATGATGGTGCTATGCGCCAGTGCTGGGGAAGGGCCAGTTTGTATGTCACCTCATTGATTTGTTTAATGATTTTGAATGGACCGGTGTATCGGGGGTAGAGCTTCTTGCATGGGTGATTGGGTCTGAGGTCCCGGGTCGAGAGCCACACCCGGTCCCCTGGCCGATATTTTGGCGTAGTTTGTCAACGACGGTCAGCTTGTGACTTAGCTTGGTGGGCCACTTGTTGTAGCCGCTGGTGAGTGGCGGCCCATACCTGCTCGCTATGCTCGAACCACTCGTTAACTGCAGGGGCATCTGTGGCAGTGGCGTTCCATGGGAACAAGGGAAGTTGATACCCCAGAGTACACTGGAATGGGGTGAGTTGTGTGGCTGAGTGGCAGAGGGAATTTTGGGTGTACTCCACCCAGGGCGTGAACAGTCCGAGGGGTTTGTGCTGCAGAAGGAATGGAGCATTCATCCAATCTCCTCTATTTTGCTGTTGGATTCAGGGTGGTAGCCTGAGGTTAAGCTAACATTCATGTCCAGCTTCTCCATGAAACCTGACCAGACTTGGGAGTTGAACTGGGGCCCCCGGTCACTAACAATATCCTCGGGGATGCCAAAATAACGAAAGACATGATTAAATAGGAGTTCAGCGGCATAAAAGGCAGATGGGAGACTAGGGAGAGGAATCAAATGTAGGGATTTGGAAAAACGATCTATGATAACGAAAATGGTGGTGTTGCCTAATGAGTTGGGGAGGTCAGTAAGGAAGTCAATCGCTAGATGTGACCAGGGGCACTGTGGCGTGGGTAGCGGCATAAGCTTGCCAACTGGGAGTGCTCTGGGCACTTTAGCTTGGGCGCAAACACTGCATGATTTAACGGCCTGCTGGATATCACGTAATATGTGGGGCCACCAACATTTGGGCTCCAAGAGGTGGTAGGTGCACTGGATGCCGAGGTGGCCCGTGCCCGGGACCGTATGGGCCCATTTCATTAATCGTTCACGATGGGCCTGGGGAACAAAGAGCTTGACAGGCGGACAGTTAGCTGGAATTTGGTTGCGAGGGATTCTGGTTAGGAGGTGATCTAGCTCCCATTGTATGGCCCCGACGAGGCAGGAAGGAGGCAGAATGGGATCAGGGTGCTCAGGCTGGGGTTCTCCAGAGTGGATATGGGACAGGGCATCAGCTTTGAGGTTCTTGGTGCCGGGACGGTAGGACAGGGTAAACTGAAAACGTGTGAAAAAGAGGGACCAACGGGCTTGGCGTGGATTCAAATGTTTAGCGGTATGGAGATATTCTAGATTTTTATGGTTGGTGAAAATGTTAAAGGGGTGCTCTGCTCCTTCTAGCCAGTGTGACCACTCTTCTAATGCCAACTTAATGGCTAGCAGTTCCTGGTCCCCCACATCATAATTTCTTTCTGCCTGGGATAATTTCTTAGAAAAAAAGGCTACGGGGTGAAATTTGGGCTTCTCCCCAAAACGCTGAGACAGGACGGCCCCCACTCCTGTCTCGGAGGCGTCTACCTCTACCATAAAGGGACGAGAGGGGTCAGGGTGTTTCAGGGTGGGAGCGGTGGTAAAAGCAGTTTTCAGATGGGACAGGGCCCTCTCAGGCTCCTGGTTCCATTGGAGATGGCAGGGTCCACCGCGTAACAGAGCTGTGAGAGGTTGGGCAATTGAGCTAAAGCCCCAGATAAAGCGCCAGTAGAAGTTTGTGAACCCAAGAAACGTTGCAACTCTTTGATGGTTGTGGGAGTGGGCCATTGTGTGACTGCTGTAACTTTGCTTTGGTCCATGGCTACTCCTTCGGGGCTAATGACATATCCCAGGAAGGTGGTGGTTTTTCTGCCTTTACACAGAGCTGGTTTTTCAGGAGGCGTGCGAGGACCTGGCGCACATGGTCCACATGAGTATCATAGTTGGGGGAGTAAACCAGAATATCATCAATGTATGCGATCACAAACTTCCCCAGCATATCCCTCAGCACATCATTGATGAGGCACTGGAATATTGAGGGCGCATTGGTTAGCCCATAGAGCATCACCAAGTATTCGTAGTGCCCCATAGCTGTGCTGAACATGGTTTTCCACTTGTCCCCCTCTCATATGTGTACGAGATTGTAGGCGCTATGCAGATCCAGTTTCATGAAGTAGCGCGCTTCTCGTAGCTGTTCTAGGGCAGAGGGGACAAGTGGAAGAGGCTAGGGGTACCTGACGGAGGCTTGGTTCAGGCCCCTATTGTTAATACAGGGTCGAAGGCCCCCTCCTTTCTTAGCCACAAAGAAGAAGCTTGCTGCCACCGGGGAAGTGGAATGACGAAGTGGGCCTCCTGAATGTACTCCGTCATGGCTTTATGTTCTGCTTGGGATAAGGGATAGATGTGTCCACACGGCGGAGTCATACCTGGGAGCAGATCAATCGCGCAGTCATAAGAGCGATGAGGCGGGAGACCGCCAGCTTTGACCTTGCTGAAGACCTCCCCAAGCTCCCGGTACTCAGGGGGTATGTGGACCTTTAACTCAGTTTCAGGGCTTTCGATGGTCGTGGCTGAGACCACCAGTGTGGGCGCATGGAGGAAGTGCTGCCAGCAGAAGGACGACCAGCCCGTGATCTGACGGTCCGACCAGGAAATCTGTGGGTAGGCCCAAGATGATGGGCTTTCGAGTGGAGAAGGTGACCCAGAATGACAATTCTGCATGGTGTAGGGCGCTCACTTGAAGCCCCAAGGGTTGGGTGCAGTGAGTGACAAAGCCGCCGCCGATGGGGTTACCGTCAATGGCCTGAACCTTGAGAGGGTGCACTAGGGAGCTGGTGGGTAGGCCAAGCTGATGTACAGTTCTTTCATCTATGAAGCTGCCTGCCGCCCTGGAGTCGAGCAGAGCTTTGAACAAAAAAGAAGTGCCTGAATGTTCGAGCAAGGAACATTCACAGGGAGAGTGAAAGCATGAGAGACAACTTCAGGGTTGGAACTCACCGGGGATGAGCGGGTGCGATGTCCGCCCTTCACCAGGGAGATGTTCGAGGGGCGGACCAGGCAGTGGTGGATGAGGTGGTCAGTTTGGCCGCAGTAGAGACAGAGATGCTCTCGGCGCCTCCTCTCTCTCTCTCCGTCGTTGAGCTTGGCGTGGCCGAGTTGCATAGGCTCCGCGGGAGCGAGCGTTGCAGATGGTTCAGGGAGGCTTCAATGAAAACTGCGACTGTGAAGCAGCTGGTCTAGACGTATAGCGAGGTCGATGAGTGCGTCGAGGGATAGGGGTTCATCGCGGCATGCCATCTCGATGAGAATCATGGGATTGAGACCTTGACGGAAGGCGGCTTTAAGCACGACGTCGTTCCAGCCGCTGCCCGCCGTGATGGTGCGGAACTCCAGTGCTCCACTCGGAGGGAGCCTTGACGAAGCGTGAGTAAGCACTCCCCCACCTCCTGGTCGTCGGGAGCATGGTCAAACACTCGCTGAAACATAGTGGTGAATAGTTCATACGAGGCGAGAGCTTCTCTGCCTCGCTCTTGGACTGCCACAGCCCACTTTGGGGCTTTGCCTGTTAACAGGACCATGAAATGTGCAACCTTTTTGGTGTCCGGCATGTCTCCGTGACACGCAAAATACAGGGAACATTGTAGCAAAAATCCCTTACATAACGCAGGATCGCCGGCGTACTTGTCTGGCGTAGGCATCGGCAGACGAGCCATGGTCGAGGGAGCAGGTGCAGCGGGCCTGCAGTCCTTGCGGTGAATGCTTGAGAGAGGCGATGCAGGCTCTCGTCAACCTCTCCCAAACGCCATTGTTGCTCGCTGAGGAGCTGCCCGTGAGCTGTAATCGCTTGACGAATTGCCCCCGCTGCATCCATGGTAGGCGAAGTATTCTGTTAGGGAATACACTGGAAGGCTGGATGCAGGTGCAGAGCAATTTCTTCACTTTATTAGGAACACGGAGAACTTAGTAAAACAGTTCCAAAATGCTAGGCAGAAGAGTGGTCAATAAACAGGCAGAGTACAGAATAACAGGCAAGCAGGTATATCCAAGGTTAGACAAAGAGTAAATCCACAAACGTTAGCAAAGGTCCGGTAACACTAAACACTAAATCCAAAGGAATGAACATAAATCAGTAATCGTGAATGAGAGCAGGGTTCAGAGCCAGAATACACAGTCCATATATAGAGTGCTCGTTAATTGTCAGAACACAGGAACGAACAAACACTTTGCGGTGCCTGAAACAAACTAAAGTCCTTAAATAATGTGAGAGTGAGCAAACTTGGAAATTGTGAACAGGTGTGTGATTAGAAGGAGGGTGACTGTGAGCGTGGGAGTGAAGGAGTGTCATGGGGAGTGTAGTCCGTGGTGGCCATGTTTTTAGGCCGCTGGGCATGCTGGGAAGTGAAGTCCGGGTCTTGGCGTGAGTGTGGGTGCGAGTCCGAGTCGGCCATGTTTGTAGGCCGCTGTGAATTCTGGGAATTGGAGTCGCGCTCGAGGCGCGACCTAACACTACCTTTCATTCTCTACCGTAGCATTGTGTTTGTAAACCTTAATTAGTTTTCTGTCCTGCATAAGCCGGATTGCCTGTACCTGTTTACCATGATTGTGTCTGACAATTCAGATTTATTCAATACACACTTGCATTAGTATAGCAATCATTTGTAAACAATATTGTAATTGCACTAGCAATGTCCCCCGTGATGTGGCAAACAACCGCTATACAGCGCCAACCAACAAATTAGCACCAGAATCACTAATCATATCACAAATATTTCCAAACAAACATATATAATGTGTTTCAGGATGGAGTTTTGTTTTTCTTTTAAGTGGTCCTTCTTTAAGCATACCTTTCTCTCCTTTCTCTCCATTTTCCCCAGGACAACCTTGCCTCCCATCAAAGCCTTTCTCGCCTTTTATGCCAGATGGTCCTTGACATCCACACTCACCTAGGCGTCCAGGTAAGCCATCCCTTCCGGGTTGTCCAGGACAACCTGAGTGACATCATGAAATCATTTTCAATTTTATCATGCAAAACTGACGACTTTGCTTGCAGATGTTCATACTTCGGATTTTAATTGACAGGAACAAGGGTTCATTTCCATTTTAAACTTCATTTGCAGCCTTAAAAATATAAATATTGGATTGAACATTTTATTTTATGACCTGCTGAGGAAGAAATATATTTACCCCTCATTTTAGCACAAGAAATCAACCAATCTCCCACTGATCTGATTCAGTTTTAGAACATGGACTTTTACCTTTCAATCCATTTGGACCTGGATCTCCAGAGTCTCCTTCTGATCCTTGGCATCCCTGAGGACCACAGTATCCCCGAGCACCAGGTGGGCCTGGTTTCCCAGTATCACCTTTCAGCCCCCTTCCAGGAATGCCAGGTGGTCCGGCACATCCCTTCTCGCCACGTCCACCTAAAACATTTACACATTCAGTTTAACTCAATTTTATTTGCATAGTGCTTTAACAATAGATAGTCACAAAGCAAATTTAAAGAAATCTGGATGCAGATTTAGATCCCTAATGAACAAGCCAGAGTTAACAATGGAAAGGAAATGCTCCATGAGACAACATGAGGAAACATCTTGAGAGGTACAAGAATCAAAAGGGAAGCCTTCCTTGTCTGGGTGACACCAGATAGTAGGATTGTAAACAATTAAACTGTATGAGCATCTTTCTCCAAAATAATGTTGTTAATTTCTTATGAGTACATTCAATATGATGTTGCCATAAACAAAATTTCAAAGTGATTTTTTTTTTTTATTGCTTACAAAGCAGTTCTTTGACCCCTATGATTGCTGCTTGCTGCTATCCTATGCTGATGATACTCACATTTTTGTTAGCACTAACTCGGCCACATTTATACTGCCACCTTCTCTTATATCATGTATTCAAGATGTAAAGCAATGGATGAATGTCAATTTCCTAATACCTAACACAGATTATTCCTTATTTTCTAAAATAACCTGACATTAACATTGATGCAGTCCTTGTTGAACCCTTCTCTGTCATGCGTAAGCTGAGTATTTCACAAATATATATTTTTCCACCTTTACAATACTGCTCATTTCTACATGGTACATGCCTTTTTCATCACTTGGCTTACATTATTCAACTTATGGACTAAAGGACATGGCACACATACTCACCTGGATTTCCACTACAGCCTGGGTCTCCTGGCAGTCCTGGGATGCCCACTGCTCCAGTCTCACACTGTACTGGACATGGGCCTACAGACCCCTCTTTCCCAGGTTGACCATTTGCTCCTGGCTCTCCTTTCCTACCTCGAGCTCCAGATGCACCAGGATCGCCTGTAGAGGCACAAACCATACAGCAACCCAAATATCTAATCAAAATATACACAGATACTGTATAGTAACGTTTTTATGTTTATATTCTCTTTTTTGGTTGTAATCCATTAATGCTTGCTTGTCTCCTGCCTACCTTCTCTACCAAGTGACCCTGGGGCTCCAGGGACTCCTTTAGCTCCTGAAAGGCCATTGAATCCACAAGGGCCCACTGGCCCTCGATCTCCTACCAATGAGTCTCCAATGCATCCTTTTAACCCTGTGAGTCCAGGAGTGCCAGGCATCCCTGGTTCCCCATGCAAACTCTTGCCTTCGGGTCCAACGTCTCCTGGATCCCCCTGAGATCCACATAACCCTGATAAAGACAAACATGAGCACTATGAGGCACTAGAAACAAGACACAAGATGTATTAATTGTTGTCTAGCCTTCAATGATGTTGTTTTCTGACGACAGCTTCAGTCTTGGCAGGACATTTGTGCTTGGCACCATTCTCAACTTTCTTTTTTGTTGAAAACAGTTAGGTGCTCTGGCTTTAGTGTAGTCGCTACCTGTAGGGCCATCAGGACCAGGATTTCCAAGGTTTCCTTTGTCTCCCTTTGGTCCGTTAATTCCATCATCCCCACGAGGCCCTGGATTGCCCTCCACTCCTAACCAACCTGAACAGAACATAAAAGTCTTAGCCATAATTAGGAAATCAGTTACATGAGCAGAAACTTAATAAAATAATAGATATTCCTAATTTTCCATTAATTTATTATTTATTAACTTATTAATAATTGATTAATGTATATATTGTGTTTAGCTGCAACAGCTACCTTGGTCACCAAGCTCTCCCTTTGGTCCACGGACTCCAGGACTGCCAGGTATACAGGGTTGCATATCACCTAAACAGAAAACAAAGTCAACTCAGCATACAGTGCCTTGCATAAGTATTCAACGTTGCCACATTTTGTAGTGGTTGCTTCACTGACTAATGCCATCCTTTCCTAGTCAGTGACTTTTGTTGGACAGTCTTATGCCATCACTCCTTCATCACTCCTGACCTACACTCACCTACACATATAGTTCACATCAAATATCAAAATGGGGGGGGAAGCGGATCTTAGTGACTTTGACTCTAGCATGGTTGTTGGTGCCAGACTGCTGGTTTGAGTATTTCAGAAAGTGCTGAAATCTCCTGAGAACAGTCTCTAGAGCAGGGGTGTCCAGTCTTATCTGCAAAGAGCCAGTGTGGGTGCAGGTTTTCATTCCAATCAAGCAGGAGCCACACCTGATTCCACCTGTATAAGAACACCCATGCAAGAATGCTGTTTGTTGATTTCAGCTCAGCATTCAACACAGTCATTCCCTCCAAGTTAACCACTAAACTTGGGGATCTTGGAATCAGTACCTCCCTACGCAACTGGACCATGGACTTTCTGACCAACAGACCTCACCATGTTAGGTCAGGTCACAACTGCTCCACCACCATCACACTCAACACTGGTGTACCACAGGGCTATGTGATGAGCCCATTCCTCTACTCCCTCTTCACCTATGACTGCAGACCTATGCATGGATCTAACTCCATCAACAAGTTTGCAGATGACACCATGGTGATCGGACTCATCAGTGACAACGATGAGACTGACTACAGGGCCGAGGTTAAGCACCTGGCCACATGGTGCGCTGACAATAACCTGCTCCTGAACACCAGCAAAACTAAGGAGCTCATTGTGGACTTCAGGAAAGAGAAGGGAGACACACATGGCCCCATTCATATCAACGGCATGGCTGTTGAACGCATCTCCAGCTTCAAGTTCCTGGGGATCCATATTTCAGATAACCTGTCCTGGACGAGCAACACTTCCAGCCTGGTTAAGAAGGCCCATCAGCGCCTCTTCTTCTTGAGGACACTGAAGAAGAACCACCTGTCTGCTGACATCCTGGGTAACTTCTACCGCTGTGCAATTGAGAGCATCTTGACCAACTGTATCACAGTCTGATATGGGATTTGCTCTGTCGCTGACCGCAGGGCACTGCAGCGGGTGGTGAAAACCACCCAACGCATCATAGGGACTCCACTTCCTACTATTGAGGACGTCCAGAAGAAGAGATGTCTACGCTGGGCACGCAGCATTCTCAAGGACCCCTCCCATCCTGCCCACAGTCTCTTCCAGCTGCTACCCTCCAAAAGGCACTTCAGGAGCCTTCAGACCAAAACCAGCAGGTTTAGGAACAGCTTCTTCCCCACAGCTGTTTCCCTACTGAACTCTGTCCCCCGCTGAACCCTCTCTGTCCTCCTCCCATACGACTACACACTCCTCCTCCCTCTTCATCTCTCCAAGTGACTATGTCTGTACTCATCTATCATTCATTGTTTAGCATTTTGTTATAGTATGTTCACAGCACTTTCTCTACTACTGTATATATATTCATAGTACTCTGTATATCTGTTCAACATACATCTGTGTATATATATATATATATATATATATATGTATGTATGTATGTATGTATGTATGTATGTATGTATGTATGTATATATATATATATATATATATATATATATATATATATATATATATATATATATATATATATATATAACACATCTGTATATTTGATATTTGTCCATACTGCACCTGTATATTTGCCCTTTAATATAGAACATCTGTATATTTTTCCCATACTTCATCTGTATATTTACCCTTCTGTATATTAATGCTAATTTATCCCCACCTCTTACACTGCTAATTTATTTATTCTCACCTGTTACATTGTCCTTATCTGTACATAACTGCTCATTTAACTTATCTGTACATAACTGCACATACTGTATATATTGCACTTGCTGCTCTTGCACTTCTGATTGGATGCTAAACTGCATTTCGCTACCTTGTATTTATACATGTGTAATGACAATAAAGTTGAATCTAATCTAATCTAATCAGTTGATCTTGGCTTTCAGTAGACCCAAGTTTGACTTCTGCTTGGTTGGAATTAAAACCTGCACTTACACCTGCCCTTTCCGGATAAGACTGGACACCCCTGCTCTAGAATTTATACAGAATGGTCCAAAAAACAAAAAACATCCCATGAGTGCCAGTAACTCAAATAACCACTCTTTACAACCATGATGAGCAGAAACGCATCTCAGAACACCCAACATTTTCAACCTTAAGGCGGGTTCCAATTCTGTCAGCCAAAGAACAGGAATCTGGGGCAACAGTACTTTCATGCTCCCTGAAACTGGACAGTTGAGGATTGGACAACTTTCGTCTGGTCTTTTTTATATTAGTAATGACAATCCTGGACTAGCATTGCTGCCTCACAGCTCCAGGGTCCTGAGTTTGAGTTACTCTCCATGTGGAGTTTCACATGTTCTCCAGGTTACTTTCCACTTTCCAAAAACATGAAGATATGCAGATTGGCTACAGTAAATCAATCAAAGGTATGAGTTTGTGAATGTGTGTGTGTGAATGGTGCTGGAGTGAATTGTCCTATACCGTGTCCAGCGTTACTGGGATTGGCTCCAGATCCAGTGTGACACTTACTAGGATAAACGGGTTACTGAAGATGAATGAAGATGATGTCTTTTCACACTTAGAAAAATTGTGTCAAATTGTCTAAAATCTCTAATTTAACCACCACTATCTGATGAGAATCTGAGAAGCGTTAATAAACATTAAAAGGGGGGGTGGGGGCGGGGGAGAAAGACAAGCTTTGGATTTTACCTTTGTTTCCTTTACGCCCAACATTTCCTCTCCGTCCTGGAGGTCCCTGGTCACCTTCTTGTCCTCGATGACCTACTGGCCCAGGAATGCCTGGGCCTTGTGGTCCAAAGGGACCTCTTGTGCCTTTGAAGCCCATGTTTCCTGGACAACCTCTATCACCAGGAAAACCTGTAAAACTTTCACCCTTAAAAAGGAATAATCATCAGTTAATGAGAAGAAGAACCGCTACATCAAGCATATTTCTTTAGACATAGAGAAATCCTTGATCCAGACCTTCATAATCCCTCTCCCAAGGTATACCATCCATCCATCCATCCATCCATAAATCTACCATCTATTTGTCCATCTATTTGTCATATTTCACAAATTTCACCTATTTGTGTTGATCTCACTTTCTTACTGTTTAATCGACTTATGTTATGTTCATTGGCACCATACTTTTACCACAACCTTTAGATAACTAACCTCTAGACCACAATCACCTGGAGGCCCAGGATTCCCACAATCCCCAATCCTGCCATTGATTCCTGGATTACCCTCAGTCCCCGGTGTGCCGGCCAGTCCCTTTTGACCTTAAAGTAAATATGAACATTTTAATTTTTCAGCTTAAAATATGCACAGAACAGTGCACGAGCGCTGTGCTACATGTCTCACCCTTGATGTTCATCACAAACATGTTTCCTTTTTCTCCTTTCATCCCCTTTACACCTGGAAAACCCGGATAACCCTGAGAAACACACAACACTGTTCTGTGAAACACACATCTGTTTATTATTAGTATTAGATTATTAGATCCTTGTGAATGAGCTGTTATTATAGAAACAATAACATATTATAACAGGCGCATTAATATCAACCTGTGATTTAAATTATTCACTCCTTCTGACCAATCAGATTTGAGAATTCAACAGTGCTGTGGAATAATCCTAATTAAAATTCAAATGTATATTAATATATGGATATTAACTCTTAAGTAAGTGATTTTTTGGAGGACATTTTACTTACAAAATGTCCTTCTGGCCCAGGATCTCCATCAGGGCCAGTTTCACCTCGTGTACCAGGAAGCCCCTGCAGTCCTGGAGCACCGGGTTCACCAGGTTCACCCGGGAAACCCGTAAGGCCATAAATATTACTGGCCGCACAAGTACAGTTACCACTGTCACCTGTAAAACCACACACCCACAAAACACTTATTATATCCTGAAATCAATTTTCAAATGCAGACATTACCACTGGGATAAGTGTATAATTCTAAAATGAAATATTTCTAGAAGTAAATACAGAAATCTAACTGTTAAACAATTAAAATGTGCAACGTTTTGTGCATTGATAAATTAAATGTAAACACTGGCAAATCGCTGTGATATAAGTAGAACATGCATTATTTGCATGTTACTTCTTACTCGTTGTTGATAGAACACTGTAAGTCTTCATAAACACCTATGATCTCACGAGATGGCTTAGTGCTATTCACGTAAATTGTTACCCTGTGAAAATATTCACATCTCTGCTTATGGTTGTGAGAAGGTTGTGGTTGCATCACCTTTTCCCCCTTGATAGCCTCTTAGACCAGGTAGACCTTTATCTCCTTTGATACCAGGAGCTCCGCTTTGTCCGGGGGTGCAGTAGTATCCTACAGCACACACGCACACACACACACACAAACACACACACACATTAAACTTAACGTATCTTAACGTTAAGACATCTAAGTGAAATAGACACAGTTTGTTATAATCTTTATGGCCATACAATTAATTTTTACTATTTTTTATGGCTAATTGCAATACGATACAGCATTCTGTCACAAATTCCCAATATCAGTGCTCATTGCAGTTCCCAGTATTCATGTCATTTGTTTTTCAGTGTTTTCACCCTTGTCCTGTCTTCAGTTTGTTACCCGTTTGTGTTCACCTGCTATGTGTCAGTTCTTGATTAGTGTGTATACTATGTATATGCCGTTGTGTCAATGTATCATTCACAAAGTTTGGACAAAATTATAGTTTGGAAGCAACTAGCTCTGGTTTCAGTGCTTATATGCCATTTGACATATGCTATGTGCTTTTCTTTCTGTTCTAGTCCTGCATCCACCCCTGTCCTGTCATTGGCCTATTGCAGCTAGATTTCGTCTCTTCTCTGTTTGGTTCTTGACTAGTGGTTGATCTAATTCTCATTGATACTTAACATATGAATATGGATTTGCCTATGATTACCTCATATGCCTTTGCTCTCAGACCTGCTTTGAACTCGGGTTCTGATTCCCTAGTTTATGCACTTGTGTTCTTCCTCTAACCATAGGTTTCAGACCACTAGACATAGAAAACTAATCTGTGCCAAAGTAACTATAGGTATTTTCTCCAACTACAAAGCCAACTTAATTGTAGTCTAAAGGCAAAATTGAGTTGAATATAAGAATTTAGGCTAATGTCATGGCATCTGGATTGGATTGAGTTGGACTGAATCATCAAAAGATCAAAATGCAGAATGGTGAGAAAAACCAAAAATATCCATTGAGCAGCAGTGAGTTGATGAGAAAGGACAGAGGAGACTTGTTTGAGCTGACAGAAAGGCTAGAGCACTCTGTACAAGTGTAGAAAGCAGAAAAGCATCGGATGGAGTACAGCAGCAGAAGACCACATCGGATCACCAAAAGATTCATTTAAATCATCGAAATGCAGAATTTAATGCAAAATAATAAAGCCCAGTGAGATATAGTTTGAAAAAAAGTTTAGGTTGAGAATAAATGTTTTTTTCAGTACAAATATATATCCCAAACCAGAGAATACTACACATGTATACAGGTGCATCTCAATAAATTAGAATGTCGTGGAAAAGTTCATTTATTTCAGCAATTCAACTCAAATTGTGAAACTCGTGTATAAAATAAAATCAATGCACACAGACTGAAGTAGTTTAAGTCTTTGGTTCTTTTAATTGTGATGATTTTGGCTCACGTTTAACAAAAACCCACCAATTCACTATCTCAACAAATTAGAATACTTCATAAGACCAATAAAAAAAACATTTTTAGTGAATTGTTGGCCTTCTGGAAAGTATGTTCATTTACTGTACATGTGCTCAATACTTGGTAGGGGCTCCTTTTGCTTTAATTGCTGCCTCAATTTGGTGTGGCATGGAGGTGATCAGTTTGTGGCACGGTGGTATGGAAACCCAGGTTTCTCTGACAGTGGCCTTCAGCTCATCTGCATTTTTTGGTCTATTGTTTCTCATTTTCCTCTTGACAATACCCCATAGATTCTCTATGGGGTTCAGGTCTGGTGAGTTTGCTGGCCAGTCAAGCACACCAACACCATGGTCATTTAACCAACTTTTGGTGCTTTTGGCAGTGTGGGCAGGTGCCAAATCCTGCTAGAAAATGAAATCAGCATCTTCGAAAAGCTGGTCAGCAGAAGGAAGCATGAAGTGCTCCAAAATTTCTTGGTAAATGGGTGCAGTGACTTTGGTTTTCAAAAAACACAATGGACCAACACCAGCAGATGACATTGCACCCCAAATCATCACAGACTGTGGAAACTTAACACTGGACTTCAAGCAACTTGGGCTATGAGCTTCTCCACCCTTCCTCCAGACTCTAGGACCTTGGTTTCCAAATGAAATACAAAACTTGCTCTCATCTGAAAAGAGGATATTGGACCACTGGGCAACAGTCCAGTTCTTCTTCTCGTTAGCCCAGGTAAGACGTCTCTGACGTTGTCTGTGGTTCAGGAGTGGCTTAACAAGAGGAATACGACAACTGTAGCCAAATTCCTTGACACGTCTGTGTGTGGTGGCTCTTGATGCCTTGACCCCAGCCTCAGTCCATTCCTTGTGAAGTTCACTCAAATTCTTGAATCGATTTTGCTTGACAATCCTCATAAGGCTGCGGTTCTCTCGGTTGGTTGTGCATCTTTTTCTTCCACAATTTTTCCTTCCACTCAACTTTCTGTTAACATACTTGGATACAGCACTCTGTGAACAGCCTGCTTCTTTGGCAATGAGTGTTTGTGGCTTACCTAGTGAACCAAACTGAGAGACCATTTTGAAGGCTCAGGAAACCTTTGCAAGTGTTTTGAGTTGATTAGCTGATTGGCAGGTCACCATATTCTAATTTGTTGAGATAGTGAATTGGTGGGTTTTTGTTAAATGTGAGCCAAAATCATCACAATTAAAAGAACCAAAGACTTAAACCAGTTCAGTCTGTGGCATTGAATTTATTTTATACACAAGTTTCACAATTTGAGTTGAATTACTGAAATAAACGAACTTTTCCACGACATTCTAATTTATTGAGATGCACCTGTATGTATGAAATAGACAGGACAAAAGATATATACATGCAAGAGATAGATAAACAGATGTGCAGAGAGTACACATTTCTGTCTACTCTATGTCAACCTACCAGGGGGTCCGGGAGCCCCATGAATCCCTTTTGGCCCTTGGAGCCCTGGTTTCCCAGGTTCCCCTGGGATCTGCTCGGTGCTTCTCTTTCCTGGCTCTCCTTTCTCACCTTGAAGGCCTTGAGGGCCCACCGTTCCTGCCCTGCCTGATGGGCCTGGCGGACAAAGAGTTTTTAGAAAATAAAGCTGACATATTAGCACTTTTCTAGCACTTAACCCATACTAAAATCACTACATCCAGAACAAAGTCAGAATTATGGATCTCCAACTGCTGCTGCAATTTTAGTCTTAACTCTTGACTACGTGAACTTAGCTCTCAGGAAGAAGTTATTCAGACATACTGTATACACACCTAGTATAGATTTTCCTGGTGGACCAGGTGGGCCTGGCAGACCCATCAATCCCATGTCTCCTTTGACACCGGGGGGCCCAGGAGATCCTTGCTCACCGACACTACCTATAGTCAACAACAGCAGCAAAAACATATAATCATATACTCAGTCATACAAAGATCAAAGATACAATTTTTAAAGAAGTATTGCAATACATTAACACATTGGTGAACAGGGTTGTTTTGACCAGAAGGAATGTTAAAACGAACAGCAAATTACTCCTACAGTGTATCTCTGGTTGTTTTCATATGATCCAAGCCAAACATGACTCAATCTTTGGCAACATCATTGTAATTTAGCTCATATGTTCAAACCGTTATAATAATTTTCAATCATAATGATGCTGACTGCTATAGACTCCATTGCAGTTCATTATTTTCAGATGATTCCTTGAAAGTACCATTATTTAACATGCTGTAGTGTTTGTAGTTTCTTTTCTTGAACTGCTGATTGCTGTGACATTATGCTATTAAGCTTAAGTGGATTGCTCATCAGCTCTGTAAATGCTCTACATAATGAATCCCTTGCTAGAGAAGGCTGAAGTAAAACAACCATTTCAAATTTACTCAAATAATATTAGCCATTCAAGTCTAGTCCATGCTGTTAGAGAACCACTCGCACTCGGAGTCACTCACGAAGGCGGAGTGACTCACGTCTGCATTCCGTTGCCCGCGCTGGTCGCGAAACTGCCGAGCAGCGCATTTCCTCGCTCCCCTTCATTCACAAAAACCGCTGGACTCATTCATTCATGGACTCGTTATGTTTACCTTTGCCATGTGCCTGTGTTTTGGCTTACGTCATGTCTCTGCCCCCGTTTGTTCATTGGTTCTTTGCTTTTGGTTTATGTCATGTCTCTGCCCCCGTACATTCATTGGTTTTCCTTTCATTGTGTGATTATGAGTTTCAGGTGTTTTGTGCTAGTGCTTGTTTATGTTTGATTATTTATTTATACCGTTTCTTTTGTTCACTCCGACGCGGAGTATTAGAGTTTGTCTGGGTTAGAGCATGTATGCTCTCGTCTCGTTATTCTCTCGCCCATAGCCCATAGATCACAGTTCTTGTTCATAGACCATAGCCTCGTTCCTTGTTTCGTTTTTTTTTTTCTTGGTGGATTTACGCCTCGCTTATTTTGGATTATACCCATTCCTGTGTCTTGTGGATTATTATTTGTTTTTGACTGTGCTTCTCTTTTGTGTTTTCCCTATTTCGGTAAATAAAATAACCTTCTCCCCAGAGATTGCATCCTGGCCTCCCATGCGTTTCCTAACACATGCATCCCAATACAAAAAAAAACAAAACAAAAACACAAACTACAATACGTGGATGTTGATAGCTATACCTGCTTCATAAAAGAAATATGTTGTTTGCCCTCTTGGTCCAGGATCACCTGAGATTCCCTGTTAGACATTCACAAACACAACATTAGTAGGACAGTGTATCTACAATATACTGTACTGTATAATGTTAGAATAATCAGGGTGTATTCAGAGTTGAGTTAAGCGCACACCTTGGGCATGTTTTCTTTACAGGAGTGCACATCAAATTATTGGCAATTTATTAGACTCCTATTACATGTTTATCATCTCATTCATAGTGACGTCATTATTGACGTAACTTTTGCACCAACTCTCCCCACAGAATATTAACCCGAATAATGGTAAGGTAGGGTAAAAAACCTGTAGTCCTGGGCAGCCATATTCACCAGGGAGTCCAGGCTTTCCTTTTTCACCCTGTAGAAATAAGAAGAATACATATAACAAACATCAACAATGAACTCACTATAAATACACACACACACACACACACACACACACACACACACACACACACACACACAAACACACTGCTTTTTACCTGAATTCCTTGTCTTCCAGAATGCCCAGGATAGCCACATTCGCCCTTTGAACAAGTTGCAGTTTGAAATGAGTAAAATAAGACATCCACATGAATTATAATAAACATTATAAATCGAGTTGAGTAAAAGTCAAGAACATGCACTAAGACGCAACTGTTGTGTTAGTTATCCATCCATTTTCCGTACCGCTTATCCTACACAGGGTCGTGGGGAGCCTGGAGCCTATCCCAGGGAACACAGGGCACAAGGTACCAACCCATCACAGGGCACAATCGCACACACATTCACACACTACAAACAATTTGGAAACGCCAGTCAACCTCCAGCGCATGTCTTTGGACTGGGGGAGGAAACTGGAGTACCCAGAGGAAACCCCCGAAGCACAGGGAGAATTTGCAAACTCCATGCACACAGGGTGGAGGCGGGATACAAGCCACCAACCCCGGAGGTGCAAGGCAAACGTACTAACCACTAAGCCACATTATAAACCTATGCACCAATAATGCACAGAGACCTACTGCAAGACATGAAGTATTTGCAAGGTTTTTATGGTATTTATGGTTTGATATGAACCCTGTTTGATTGTCAAGCATTATAAAAATTCACACTCACTGTAGGTCCTGGACAACCTGCGATGCCTTTCTCTCCTGTTTCCCCAGCAGGTCCGACATTTCCCTGGAAAACAGACACATACAATGCATCAATGAACATAAAGCACATAAAATCCCTCAAAACAGAACCACAGGTCTATGTGAGTTCATTGTGTTAGTAAACAAGTGGGAAAAGTTTTTTGTATTCAGACTTGTGCTACAGTATGTGGATGTTTTACTAGGCCCATTCAGATTATTGTAAATAACTGCATGTAAAGCCTTTTGCATTCTCAGTTCACAGTTACCTGAGCCCCCCATGGTGATATTTTACATGTATGCAGCCTCATATTATTAGGGGTCCAAGCACCAAAAGTTCTAGAAGAACCCTATTGTTTTGGCTCAAGTTTTTCTTATTCTTATTAATTTCTCCCATAAAATTAATCATTCAGAATAAACCATAGATGCACAAAAGAAATGGGTGGTTTAAGCAGACAGCCAGATCGGCATGCACACACTTACATTATATCCAGGTAACCCACAGGCTCCGGCAGGCCCTTTTGACCCCTAAAATAACAAGATTATCCATTAATCCATCCATCTTCTTTTGTGAAATGTGAAATGTTATTGTATATTACTGTCTATATTCCATTACTGTTTTTTACATGTCTTCTTTTTATCAAATAATGTGTTGTAATATAATATTTACATATAAAATGCTATAGGAAATAATTTCAGTTTAAACTATACTACTGTTCAGCCCTGTAGATAGGAGAGAATGAGTGCCCTACATGCCCTTGGAATGTAGATGATGCAGCAGCAAGTATTGGGCAAATTCAAGACCTGTTACTGCCAATGCAACAGTGCAGTGAAGTACAGAGTTCGGTGTAGCTTAGTACAACCGCCTGGCATAACGACCCTGATGTACTTTCAGTTTCTGCCTTGGGAAGACTAAAGTTTGATTCTCCATTGAATCCAACAGATTTAATTGCCTGACCTATTTTGTGGTATATCAACCCAAGCAAGTGACTGAACTATTCCACAGTGGGCCAGTTTCATAAACAGCTCTTATATGCATTCAAGAGCAAAGATAATGGCTACAATGGCAAATGGGAAACCATAGAACTGAAATCAGTGCAGAAATTACAGAGACTCTAAGTAGAGAAAAAGTAGAGAGTGGTACAAATTCACAAAGCATTGCTATCAAGCCTGCACTGGACAAAACCCGAATATAGAAGAGTTGTATCACTAACACCATTTGCTTTTTGCACTCAAGGAGAAAATGCCCATGATGGGAGATTTAATGGGCAGAAAAATCTTACAGGCAGTGCTCCAAGCCATGGTATTCATAGCAAAGGGGCTTCAGAACTCATTATGTCTGTTGAAACAAATGAGAAGGTAGGTTTCACTTTCTTAAATGCTGGTAAAAACAGGGGGGGGACACGACCCCCCTCTTCAGACACACACACACACACACACACACACACACACACACACACACAAGCTTGCCTACACGCACGCACGCGCACACACACAAGCTTACCTTCCACACACAATGGAAGAATCTCTCTTGAATGTAACATGTAATTATATGTAATTATTCGATGTCCAAATAGTTAAATGTTTTCTTATTTGCATGTATTGTGTGTTTATGTAACCCAGCTATAATGATTTTGGATAATTTAATTTAGGATATTAGTTTAAATGTCTGTAACCGTGTTTCACCTTTAATATTTTTATAATTCCATCAAATTTGGTATGTAGTTAATCGTCTCTCGATGCTCTGAGTGATTATGCATATCATATTACAATGGGATACATTATTTCATGCTTTTTCTCAATCGCCTATATAATACAGTTTAAACTGGCTCCTCCAAGGACATGCAAATTCAGGTCTGAGACCAGACAAAGAGAGTTCATCCCACCAATAAATCCAACTTCCTGATTGGCCAATAGCCCAGAGAGGCGTGTGCATTGGTGTTGTCTTTAAAACAACAACACGCATTGAAACTTCTCTTCAGACTCTCTTCAGCTCTCTCTCTTCAGTTCACCCCAGTTTACTTCAGTCTTACTCTTTCCGGCTTCCCTCCCCCGGGGCCACGTGCCCCGGGAAGAGGGAGCCACTCTCTCTCTGGGACAAAGATGCAACTGCCTAACAGCCCACACCTTTTCAAACAACACGACGAACCAGCTAACTCGACACGACCTCGCGCGAATCTTGAAACCAACAACAGCTAAGCCATGCAAGTATAGTTTAATTGATCTATATATGCGTTAAAGTTGTACCCCTGTTTACAGGTAATTCTGATTCTTGCTGGTTTGAAAAAGGCTAATGGTTTGTGTTTTTGTCTGCCATTCCCTTCTATTTCATTACTTTCTTTCTATACCTTTTCTTTCCTTGTATATAGATGTACATATATATTGTTTGCTTAGAGTTAGTTGTGTGTATCCATAGTTACACTTAGTTATTAAAATCTATTATCACCACACTTGATTGTCTCTGTTTTAGTCACGTGATAAGTCCCTTCTACACTGCAAGTCTCGCTACATGTTCTATTTTTAGTAACAAAATGGAGAATCCTTCCTGGCCAGAAGGATAAACTCCCTCTTTAGAGTTCATAATTCTAAAACTAGACTACAGCTAATCCTACAAGCTGATCTAGACCACATACATAGTCATAATTAATTATAATCCATTGTAATTGATTATCTATATGTATATGTGCACGTACATTAATTCCCTTTCATGGGTGACGTATATTTATAACTGGTCATAACACGCTTTGATTAGATATATAGATATGTTTCACGGCATTTGAGCTAATTCGTTACATGAATTGTAACTGGTGGAGAATATATTTAAACGTTTCGGATTCATCTGATTCGCTACAACTGGCGGAGATAATGTTGGCACGCTTTAAAAACCTTGTCTCATGAGCAAAATGTGCTTCAAATCCAAGCATGCACCTTTTGTTTCGTTTCATTGTTAAATCTGATTTTTTACAACACACAGGTTCAGGAGGCACTGGATGATTGCTTGTCTTTGCTTGAAACATGATTTAAGCATGCCACATTTGACACATTTCCAAAGAAGTGAGTTTCAAATTCCACAACAACAGATGGAAGGAGTTAGGCAGGATGAAGCATGTGTCACACTGGTACCAAGGCAGAGGACCAGAACAACAAATGGGTTCAAGTCAGGGCAAGACTGACAAAGCTGCCAAAACACAATTCACCAGAAGTGCTAGGATTAAAACTATGCAGTCAAAGGTGGGGTGATTACCCCTTTGCAATTAAGGCATTGGCATCAGATCACTGGCTGCAGAGCACACTGTCCACATTTTCTCATTTGAGCACCGCTGAACACCCCACCCTACAGAGGACCACCCCACAGAGGACCACCCCACAGTCTCCATAGAGCCCCTGCATCACCACAGTCTGTATAAACTTCCCTGTCTGGATGATTGCCTGCTATGCAGACAGTATAAGCACCAAGCGACAAGGACAGAAATTTGACAGGAAGATGGAAGAATGAGGCTCGATATCAGTGTATCAAAATATATATCATTAATCACTAAAGGGGTCGCATGTACTACTAAGGACAGACAATACTATGTTGTTGTTTGGAATCAAACACCTTATGCTGGGCATAAACCCTTTATTTTGTGTGGTGAACAAGGTTTTAGAGTTTCTGCAATGTCAGCTAGAAGCATGTATCTATGTGTAGGGGACTGATTAACAGTTTGTTACTGGGAGCGCATAAACTAGTAAGGAAAGCCCTTAAAGGTATGGACGGTCTCTGACCTTAATGTAAAACAATGGTCTCACAATGGGACCTGGACTTGGAGCAACTTGCCGTATGTACTAATGGATATAACGTGGCTTTCACTTAAGACAGCTTAAGTCAGACGAGTCTGCATACTGGACTGGAATTCAAATGCCATGGTATTGCCAAAGCCAGGATTCCTACCAAAGGTACTGCCACTGTAGCTTATTAATAAATCCATCAATTTATCTGTGCTTGCAGATGAGAGCCTGCCCAAGACACCCTGTGTCTTGGGCAGGCTCTCAAGGGCTTTCAAACACTCTATAGAAGTGACCACCAGCTTGCGGGTCACTGACCAGATGTTTACTTCCTTTGGGGAGTGTTATGAAGGGCTGCTGCTGCCTTGACAGGGTTGCCCACTGAGTAAAGTGGGTTGCAAAGTGAAGTAAAGTGATTGCACAGGCATACTTGAACACTGGCCAAGAGGTGTCTTCTTCCATACAGTCTTCACTAGTTCTGGAAGGAAACTGTCCTGGCGGTCTGGGACTTAAGGTAGTAGAACAGTATGTTACATATGTAACCATGGTTCTACTACTAAATGGAGGACCACCATGGCATCTGGATCTTGCAGTGGGCCGTGTTATCTTAGTGGTTAAAGCAGTGGGCTACAGATCAGAAGGCCATGAGCTCAAATCCAATCATGACCAAGCTACCACTGATGGGCCAATGATGCCACTGATGGGCCCATGAGCATGGCTCTTAACCCTCAAATGCCCAGTTGTATCCTGTCTCAATTGTAATTCACCTTGAATAAAAGCATGAGGTAAATATTACAACTTCACATGTGAGGTCATGGTTACTTTGCAATTAGTACTCAGCTACACAAGCTAAACAAGCACATGGCTCCACTAAATCCAGAAGGAAACCATTTTGCTCAGATTTTCAAACAAATGACTATGCAATATCACTAGTATAATAAGATACACAGGTGTCCTGATTTAGATAAATAACTTACCTTGTCTCCCTTGGGGAACAATTCTTGTGGTGGCTCAACTATTTCAAATGGCCCTGGAATACCCTTTGGCCCTGGATCTCCCTTTAAAATAGAAAAAAGACGTTTACACACCCACTCTGCCCACCACACACACACACACACACACACACACACACACACACACACACACACACACACACACACACACAGAGAGAGAGAGAGAGAGAGAGAGAGAGAGAGAGAGAGAGAGAGAGAGAGAGAGAGATCTCATCTCCTACACACATGCACAAATACACAAAACCCACCTCATCTCCATTATCACCAGGAATCTGTTTTCTCCCTGTGTCTCCCTATGAGTAAAATGCTCATGGTAAGTGCAGTGAATTAGACATTACTTTTGTTAAATGAATGATTTATTATTAAGATAAAAGTGAAGAATGTGTATATATCTTACTGGAGGACCTCGTACACCTGGCGCACCATTTCCACCCTGGAAAGAGTGTGTGTGTGTGTGTGTGTGTGTGAGAGAGAGAGAGAGAGAGAGAGAGAGAGAGAGAGAGAGAGAGAGAGAGAGAGAGAGATTGTAACAGTATACCACAAAATATACTGAAAACTACATTTGTAAATGTAGGAAATGCACATAGAATTAGAATTTGAATCCGCTACTAAAATGATTACAGGTAATCCAGGATCTCCAGGCTTCCCCTGTGTACCCAGTTGGCCACAAGGTCCAGGAAGTCCCTAGATCACAGAGACACACACACAAACACACAATACTTAATATGTCTTGTGCCGTATTCTTAAAATGAGCCATATTCAGAGTTAATAGAGTCTTAAGGTTAAAGGTTTTTTATGCTGGGAATGTTACTCATATTCAGAGTCAAGTTATGCAGCTGCTTGGGCCAATTTTCTGGGCACATTATGAAAATTAGCTGCATGTTGTTCGTGCAACTGAGGTTGCCAGATTGAGTAGAAGTTAATGGGAAAGCAGATAATGGGATTGAGAAGAACCCCAAGATGGGAGTTTTCAGTAAAATCTAGACCACTGTCTTTAACCCCAATACTTGCCTTTAAGCTTGAAAAAGTCAAGGATAGAAAATATGCACTGAAGAAGGTAATTGTTTTTTTTGTTTTTTTTGTCTTCAGGTATAATATAATGTAATTAACATAAGTTAATATGAAGTTAAGACGTAAGTTAAAACAACTTTGGCTTAATTTAACTGTTTAATCTGGCTTCCAGCCTCATTATCAACAGTTTATAAAATAGCACAATCGATCGAGCACATCCTATAATTTTGCGTTTTATTTTTTACCATGCACTGACAGTTAATTGTGCACACAACAGCTTTCAATTCATTACTTTGATTTGTCGAATTAATAAAATAATGCCAGCCTTTTTAATGCCAATTTAATGTGTTCTCCTGTAAAGAATGTGTGGTTTGAAGGATAAACTGACCGAGCATACTTCATAATTGTATTCCTAAAAAAAATTCAGCCCTTAGAATAAGCAATGTCTCCCTTGAGTCTGAGATCTGAATACTGATGTGCCCAGTTTTGTTATTAATTCCTCAGCATGCATCCATAACACAATATGACCAAATCTGCATAAAAAAATTAAAATAAAAAAACAACAACGCTACATCACTGACAGGTTTTGCCTTTTCATTACATCATCTGACCAATAAATAAATAAATAAATAAATAAATAAATAAATAAATAAGAACAAGTTGTGTTAAAAACACTAATCTATGCGGTGTTGTAGCAGAACCAGATGATTTGGTGACGACTTACTCGAGGTCCAGGATCACCAGGAGGTCCATCGCAACCCTGTCAAACAGTAATCAGGAACAATATTACTATTCACAGTGAGCCAAACAAAAAAAAGCTTTTAGCATAGCTTCGGATTTATGTTTCACTCACACGTTGACCAGGAATCATCACATATTTGCAAGCTGGATCTCCATTTGGTCCCTTTGGTCCTCGGTAACCCTGCAGAATAAAGCATTTGAAGTGTTTTTTTTTCCCTTCAAATTTCATTCAAAATTTCTCACAGTCAATATATTTTGAATAGCCTTATATGTAGATCGTAGCCTTAGATATAATTTAAGAATATTAATTCGGGTATTAAGGTTCAGGAAAGTGGGAACTCTATCATAGGTGTAGCTAGAGATTTTGGGTTTGAACCTCTATAAGTATTTTATGACAGTTACAAATGCACATTAGTAGGTGATTAACATAGCACATGTATACAGCACAGATGATTATATAGAGCATGTTTCAAGTAACATTGGTACGTATGTGCTATAATGATGCTAATAAACAGTCAACAAAGTCATCATTAATTTGTTTCATCCCATTTTATTGACTGTTAAGGTGAGGAACAGGAACCGTGCTCCCTTTAGTCTGCCCAGCTCTCCGCTACTCCTATGTTGGACTTCTCATTAATATGATGTTTAGGAATTAACAGTTAAACCTGACTATTATCACTTACATCATTGAGGAGACATTTCAGATTCAGCTGAAATTCTCTCACTGAATAATCGTGATTAATTGTACTACAGATAAGAAGGTTAAAAAAACAAAACAAAACAAAAACACAGGTTCCTTTATGCCAAAAGAAATCTGTTTTTCTTACTCGTGGTCCGGTTCCACCATTTGGTCCTGGACAGCCATCGATTCCTGGATCTCCTCTGGCTCCTTGACAGCCATCTAATCCTGGAAGACCCGGAGGGCCAACGGGTCCAAGAGGACCCTTGTGACGAAATCAGTCAGAGTAAAACGCACAAAAGTAAAACATACCTGGCAAACAATATACTTTCAAGTCTACGTTTGATTACATTTCATTTATATCCAGTGTAATCAGTGGATTTAAAGGCAGTATAGATTTGAAAAGAAATATATTTTTACAATGCACTCACATGGGATCCATCTTGTCCAGGATTTCCAGGAAATCCTGGTGTGCCCTGAAAGCAATACAAGCAAAACATATACCATGTTACGGATAGGAGAAACACGCAAATACAATAAGTTATATACAAATGCACCTATGAGCTCATAATAATCAACATTTGTGCCTCTTTTTCAAATCAAGCAGTTTTTATTAATGTTATGCAAATTTACATGACCAGATGTGAATTGAATAGTATATAACATGGACTAGATGTGAGTGCAGACACACATTTAAACATTACTGTTGTTAAAATTTCTCATATCATGTAAATGTCTGATGTGTGTGTGTGTGTGTGTGCGTGTGTGTGTGTGTGTGTGTGTGTGTGTGTGTGTGTGTGTGTGTGTGTGCGTGTGTGTGTGTGTGTGTGTGTGTGTGTGCGTGTGTGTGTTGTGTGACTGTATGTTACTTACTACATCTCCTTTAGCTCCAGGAACCCCAGGAATTCCTTCAGATCCGCGCTGTCCTTTCTGTCCACTTTGTCCCTGAGGTCCTTGTGGACCACGAGCCCCCTTTCGACCCTCTTCCCCTAAAGCACCAGGAGGTCCCTACAATGAGATGACATGCTACAGTGCGTGTGTGTGTGTGTGTGTGTGTGTGTGTGTGTGTGTGTGTGTGTGTGTGAAAACATCATTTAGTGTGTTACAGGAACTATAGTGCAATCATGTAGGACTGTATGTTGATTAGAATCACAACATGAGTTACGCCACAGGAGAATTCAATATGCAACAAATAACAGGTAATCACGTGATCAGCTTTGTACAAGACATCAAACGCAGATCTATACACAGATATCTGGCCAATTTTATCATTCATTATGTGTCAAGACTAAATAAACTCAGTACTGTAAGTCCTACTTTTAACCACCAGGTGGTGCTGCACTCTTCTCTAAAACCGTATTCTATAATTAAACCCTGGTTTAAACTAAATCAACTCCACAATCTCTGTAATCCTGGTGTTCCCTGCTTTAAGCCTGAGGATCAAAGTCCAGCACGTTTTGGTGATACGTGATTCAACTCACCGGGTAATTAAACAGTTTTAGCAGGGAAACAAACTTTTGCTGGACTTTAGACTTCTGAGATTGGATTTGGGCTAATCAGAGGATTAGGAAAAGGTGGAATTAACTGCTTAACGTTACCATGTTGAAACATCTCGTTATTAAACTTTTACAAGAAAGAGGAATTTATTATAAATGATGAACTGAAACATGACTGCGAATTTTTAAGATGTAAATTTTAAACAAAAATATACACTTTAATGCAGATGATGATTTAAGAGGGAATGATTTAAACATATTCATGCAACAATCAGAAATCAATTAGTGGTTAGAATGAATTGCAAATCAATTATTATTATTATTATTATTATTATTATTATTATTATTATTATTATTATTATTGTTGTTGTTGTTGTTGTTATTTTCAGTGCTTAAGACAGTCTGACTGACAGATAGATCGATCGATAGATAGATAGATAGATAGATAGATAGATAGATAGATAGATAGATAGATAGATAGATAGATAGATTATATCACATCCTGAATTGTTTTATTCCTCTTATGCAACAGCCAACGATGATTTCCCAACAATGATCTTTTCCCCCCATCTATAATTATGTTTACTGTTGTGGAACATCTGTGGAAGTTAGTTCCTGTTATCACTTACTTTACAGGAGCTATAAATAGCTGTTCAATAACCAGCCTCTCTTTGTTTCTCTCTCTTAAAATGAATGAGACATAGTTAGTAAGACTTGCATGTCATGTTCTAGAGAAACACTAAAGTGCAAACTCCTCTGATGGAAGCTTACCAACCGTTACGGAGCACTGACAACAGAGACTCCTTCCATAAATGTTAAATACACATCTCTTTACAGAAAACTTCACCATAGCATTAATCTAACATCACAGTGTTTAATCTGTTTATCATTCAAGTTTATTATGTGATTTGAATTACAGCCAGCACTATTGTCGGAGCTGCTGTTATGGGAAATTAATCCACGCCTTCTGACCAATCAGATTTGAGAATTCGACAGCGCTGTGGTAGTCCAGTGTGTATTCTAGGTGATACAACTCCAGTGAGAAAATGCTGGGGAGTAGTGCACTACTATGGGATGAAATTAGTCTTAAAATTATTAACAAGTGCACAAGTGCGCATGCGTGCACAATTATCCATGAACTTGATAAATGTTGCAAATGCATCTTACTATCCACAAACAAATGCCTTACAATCTGTATCTGCGAAATTCAGAATTAAATGAATGTGCAGTGATTTGTACAAATAGAGAAGTATTTGTGGATACAAATGTTCTATTTTGTATTAATGTGTCACAATTCGTGCATGCAACAAGTAAGATGTGCGTTTGTGGATCAGGTGACTCACGTGCATTCATTGACGTCTTTTCTGAGTCGATTCTGTTCGGTTCATTTGGATTTTGAGACTTTCTTTCTTTCTGCGGTTTGCCTTGCACAATCAACACACGAATATCTCCCAATCCACACACACCTGTGCCTAAGAAAAGCAGCTACCACCAGATGGCAGTCTCAGCTTTACAGAGTTGGCGGCACCTGCCTGCTCGTGCTTGATTCCAGAACAAGTGCTACGTGTGTCACCTGATCCACAAATACGTCTCTATTTGTACAAATCACTGCACATTCATTTAATTTTGAATTTCGCAGACACAAATTGTTTTGCGTTTGTTTGTGGATAGTAAGATGCATTTGCAACATTTATCAAGTTCATGGATAATTGTGCTCGCATTTGTTAACAATTTTGAGACTAATTTCATCCCGTACACTACTGTCCACTTCAAATGAACATATCTGGATCTTGTGTTTGACACATGTGTTCAAATAGATAGTCAAATACAGTACACACACACACACACACACACACACACACACACACACACACACACACACACACACACACACGCACACACACACACACACACACACACACACACACACACACACACACACACACAGGCAAATAAAGTACATGATTACACCGGACGTTCTCATAACTAAGCACACAAAAATGCTGCCAAAAAACCCCAAAAATACCAGAAAACACACATTCCAGGCATGCTCTCTGCACACACCTTGCAAGGAGGCTGTACTGAAATCACACTAATAGCAGGTTTTCCCCACAGCTGGTTTGTGACAGTTTTAGCCTTCTTTTAATTAAAAAATACCTCTCTCCTCCTCCTCCACTCTCTCTCTCTCTCTCTGTTTTCTGTCACTCCTTGTCCTAGTCACCTACCGTAATATGTACATGGGAACGTGTGTGTGTGTGTGTGTGTGTGTGTGTGTGTGTGTGTGTGTGTGTGTGTGTGTGTGTGTGTGTATGAATGATATTTCATACTTTTTCATAGTTGATGATTAACAAATTATATGTACTGTATATATTTCTGAAGAGAAGGTGTAGAAAGATGGATTAGTTCTAAATACCAGGTGGGTGACCAGGTGTCACCAGATGATTTAGATTTTTTTTTTTTTTTAGACTGTAAGTCTTTCCAGAGTGGAGTTATCTACAAGGAAGTCAAGCCAGTGCCTTTGGGTTCTGTCTTTTCAGTTCAGTAGTATAATCTTTCTTAGTGATGGTGAGTGATATTAATATAAAGGGTTGGAAACGACAAGGTATTGATACTGAGCTTGCTTATGTACAATGCAAATAGGAGAGAGAGAGAGAGAGAGAGAGTGAGAGAGAGAGAGAGAGAGAGAGAGAGAGAGAGAGAGAGAGAGCACAAGAGAGAAGTTTGAGAGAGTTGCGCTGTTAGACAGGGCGTACTCTTAGTTGTTGTGACAGAAATTGATCCATTTGTGTGGAGTGTATTCGCAGTCTTTCAAAGAGAGCACTACGGTGTGAAAATCAGCAAATCATTAGTGGATTCCTGCACATACAGTCACACACACACACACACACACACACACACAAAGGCCAGTTTGAATGGAGGTCTACTGTTTCTGAATTTACCTTGTTTGTGAATCCATATAAGTTGATCTTTCATTTCTGAGTTGTATTTCAATTTAATTGTTGTTTGAATTGTGTACTTGAGCATCTCTTTAGGTTTTCCATATCATTTCATTGCTTTTCAGCTTAAAAAAAAAAAAAACACTTTGTCCTATGCATCCTTGCCTAAAGCACTTGACAACATGTTAAAACTGTACATTGTTCAGAGAATAATATGCTTCCATAGATTAAAACCTGGGCTCATATTATGGACAAAATGTGTGGGTGGAGTGGGAAAAGGCTGGAGAATGCAGATGCCTTTCCATTGTGTTGAACCCCCTGCTCTCTGAAATGTCAGCCTGTGTCATGTTTGTGTGTTTTTTGTCCTTGCTCTTTTTAATGAAACTGATGTCGACTCATCCTCCCTCAATAAAAGTAGTGAGATCATCTATTGAAGAATGTCTGAGAAAGCAAAACACTCTCTTAACAAGGCAAAGCCATTGAAAGCTTTCATATATCTAATAATTAGAAGGACAGCCAATACAATTCATGCTAAATCATAGAGTTGTCTCCTGAAAAGGCTTACCTCACCTCACCTTTATCTTTACCTTAACCCTTATGCTGAGCTCACATAAAAATGCCGAACATGATATTGTGGATGTTAGCTATGGAAAATGAGATGTCCCATTCAGAGATATTCCAGACATGTCAAACCTATTGCGATGTGTATTTGCACATTGCGATGTGTATTTGCACATTGAGTTTAGAGATACTTTTCATTCATTCATTTTACTTTTGCATTTCCTTGTGGGGTTTGCAGTGTCAACAGGCTGAGAAGGTCAGTCCAGACTTCCCTGTCCTGGGCCAAAGATTGCTGCTCCTACTTGGGAATCCTCAGACATTCCCAAAGCAAATTCTCTGTCCAATGGGATGTGCCTGATACATCTCTAGCAAGAGCTGACCAGGGAGCATACTCTACTCCGAGACTCTCATGCATTGCTGAGCTCTCCCCTTATCATGGAATGTTAGCCCAGCAACCCTTTGCAGGAACCTCATTTCTGCTGCCTTAATTGCAGTCACAATTGCATTTGGTCACTATCTACAGCTTCGTCTGACAACTGAGCCCTGCTTCACCACCATGGACTGATACAGCAACTGTAGCATTGCTGCTGCTAACCAATCTATTTGTCAGTCTCAGTCTCTCTTTTTCCATTTCTCATGAATAACATCCCAAGGTGCTTAAACTCCTCCTCCAGAGTCAAGTTCTCTCCTCTCACCTACAGGGAGTATCCAACTCTTGGCTTTTCCAGGAGAGAACCATGGTCTCGAACTTGGAGGTGTGGGTTTTATTCCCAGCCACTTCACACTAACTAGCAAAATGTGTGTTGGAAATCCACTTTTGGTTAGTGCAAAGATAACATCATCATCATCTGCAAATGTTCATCATCTGTTACCTCGCCTGAGCTGTCCGGATAGTGGGGAGAAATTCATTCTACCACCTGGGAGCCAGGACGGTGTAGAGTCCTAAGACATGTCTTCCTTTTACCTTCAGGGATAGTGGTTCCAGTCAAGTCATGCTAGAGACTTGACGAGAGTGTGTAATAAGAGTGTAATAAGTACCATCAGGTAGGTGAGGGCTAGCCCATTTTTCGCTTTGTAGACAAGTATCAGTGTTTTAAATCTAATGCGGGCAGATACAGGAAGTCAGTGGAAGGCACAAGGCAACGGGGTGATGTGAGAGAACTTGCAGAGAATGAAAACAAGTCTTGCAGCTGACTTTATCAGGTGAATTCATAAAGCACCTGAATGGCCTCTGTGGATAGAAATGGCAGGATCCTCCTGATGTTATATAGGAGACAAGAAAGATAGTTGGTTGTCCGCATTGCACCATGGTGTGATCTGAGAAATGCCCAGAGAAATGCCCAGAGAGATCACGAGACCTTGACCTAGAGATGCATCTCTAAGGATATACATCAGCTCAGTCTTGTTGGGATTTATGTTTAGCTGATGCACTACCAGATGTCTGCCAGACATTCTGAGATCCATGCAGAAACATGACTGTCTGAGCAAGGAAAGATGAGAATGAGTTGAGTGTCATCAACATATCAGTGGTATGAAAAACCATGAGAGGTTATGAACTCAGTGAGAGCATGGGAATAGAGAGAGAACATAAAAAGACCCAGCACTGAGCCTTGTGGGACACCAGTGCAGACTCTGCATGGAGCAGATATGGAAGGCCTCTATGTCAGCTGATATATCCAGGTAAGAAGCAAGCCACCTGCTGTGCTGTGCTACTGATTCCAAGACTCGTGAGGATGGATAGGAGAGGCAGTGGAAAGACAGTGTCGAAAGCTGCTCAGGGAAGAGGGTAAAGAAGGACAGAGAGTGTTGAGTAAAGAGAAAAAAGATGTAATGGAGGCTGTGTGGATCAGATGCAGATTCTTCCAGCTTTCCTTTGATCAGCCAGATCAGAAGAAAACTTTGACAGAAGAGAGCAGAAGACCAAAAATAAAGAAATTGTGCATTGTTCCACGGCCTGGATGGAATCTCATTTGTTCCTCGTGAATCTGAGATTCAACTCTCTACTCTCTAGAACCTTGTGAAAGACTTTTACAGGATGGCTTTTCCATTGCAAAGATCTGCCACCCAACTGGCACTGCACCTCTACATTGCTATTTTGTATGTTTTAACTTACATATACTAAACATATATCTCACAGTAAAACTGTATAGTATGGCAGGGAAAACCCCTCAACCATGTTAGCAGTACATACACTATACTGTATGGCCGAAAGTATGTGGACACCTGCCCAAACTGTTGCCACAAAGTTTGAAGCACACAATTGTATAGAATGTTTCTGTACGCTGTAGCATTACAATTTCTCTTTACTGGAACTAAGAGGCCCAAACCTGTTCCAGCATGACAATGACATGACAGTCCTGCACAGAGCCCTGACCTCAACCCCACTGAACACCTTTGGGATGAACTGGAACTGGAGCCTCCTCAACATCCTGACATCAGCACCTGACCTCAACCTCACTAATGCTCTTGTAGCTGAATGAATGCAAATCCCCAGAACTACGCCCCAAAATAGTGGAAATAGTGGAAAGCCTTCTTTAAAAAAGCACATATGGTGTGATTGGTCAGGGTTCCACATACTTTTGGCCATATAGTGTATGTTACTTTGTATAAAATCATCTTCCAAAATAAATGTAAAGTATAATGTCATTAATGTGCTATTCAGAGTAAGCTGAGATGTGCCAGTTTTTGCATTTCTCTCTCCCTCTCCCTCTCTCTCTCTCTCTCTCTCTCTCTCTCTCTCTCTCTCTCTCTCTCTCTGTATGTGTTTTTTTCTCTACGAACCTGCATTCTAATGTCCTGCGTTATATCTGAGCCACAGTTCTTTAACAAGATCATTGTAAATATGTCACTCTTAGCTTAAAGCCTATCATTTAACTACATGGCCTTTTCCAGTGACACACACACTACCCAACCCCCCCCACACACACACACACAGACACACTAGTGCACAAACACAGAACCTTTACCTTGCCTTGTTGTCAATTTATGACTAGCCTACATTTTCTTTTGTCTTATTGACTTCAAGAGAGAATAGAAAAAGAAGCTGGGGAGGAACGACTGTTTCGAGCTGCTATAATGTGATAAGAGGAACTAACTAGTCTTGTGACTGTTCCACAACATTAAATGTATCTATAAATGGTTAAATGTCATGATGTCATTCATTAATAAAGAAAATAGTGTAATTCATGGGGCAAATGTGGCACAAGCTGTGATATATGAAGTGTATACTGTAAAATGAAACGTGTCATTTTGTTTGTACTCCAAATTAATTGAATTTTCACACACTATGAATTGATGATGGTTAGCATTTAAAAAAAAAAAACAACAACATGTAATAACTTTCCCCTCATCTCACCTTGTGTTCCGAGCCTGCATGAAACAGCAGTCTGCTAATATTTAACAGGGTTGAGAGAAGTTTGCTTTTGGGTTAATGGAAGTTTGGTTGCGCACCTGGAGGGCACAACAGGTACAAGCATGTCCACCAACCCTGAACTGGGTCAGTGTGGCAGAATGTGGCAGCGAGGGGGCTGAGCTCCATGTCATTCAGTGTTCCTGGTGTATGTGTTTATATCCTGGTGAGGACCAAATGTCCCCACAAGGATAAGAATATCTGACATTTTTGACCTTGTGGGGACATTTTGGTTGCTGAGGTTAATCACCATATTACATAATTATTCATTTATTTTCCTTTATAGGATGATGCAAGGTGAGATGTGATTTGATATTGAAATAATTTACTTACTCTGGAACCTTTTATTGGAATACACGGGCACAAGCTGTTGTTGCGCTGGCCACAGTCCTCTGGGATGTCAACCTGAGGGCAAACACACAACCACATAATCACTGTTACCAGCACTCTCTCTCTCTCTCTCTCTCTCTCTCTCTCTCTCTCTCTCTCTCTCTCTCTCTCTCTCTCTCTCAACACTACATTTACTTTAAATAACTTAAAACAACGATTTTATCAATCAACCCCCAAACACTTATGTCAATACTGAAAAAAATGACTGGTTGGAACTTAAGCATGCACAATTACTAGAACCTGATTACACACACTGCTTGAGGCAACATAAACATACATTACAGTAAAATAAACACTCATTAAATTGATAGAAAGCACATTGGACTGCACTAGAGAGACGGTAGAGAGCATTCAACCTACTTAGCAAGGCTCTGCTCTCATTTCCTGTAGCATACAGTAGCTCATAGAGAAAAGCAGAAATCCTCATAATCTATTTGTTTTAATAATCTAATTAACACAAAATTAGCAAGCACCTTTGAACTCAAACTAGGACAGGAAAATCCTTTAGATCCCTTACATCTAAAGTGCTTTTATAAATGAAACTTTAACTGTTTTTATAAAAAATAAAAATAAAAAAACACCAAAACCTAAATCTGCCCATCAAAAATCAAGCTAACCCTAGTGGATACGGCTACTGTATATCGACCACATCATCTAATTGGCAGGGGATGTAGCATTGCATGCAGTTATTCATAACAATACTGTAGGCACTACACAGAAATCTCAATATGCATTTAACTCAATTGAAGTACTTTTTATTAACGTAACAAACACAGCCACAAAAAGAAGTCATTTCCAATAATTTGTATTGGAACAGGAGCTTTTTGCATCATTAGAAAAGTTATTAACTGTTGGAGACTTTAATATGCATTTTGATAATCCACAAGACCATCTCAGAGCAGCGTTCATGTCTATTTTAGACTCAATCAGTATGTAACTTGACCCACTCATTACAGCGGACACACCCTTGATTTAATGCTGACATTTAGCATAGAATCAACGTTTTGCTTCACACTAGATAATGTTGCCCCATTTAAAGGAAAAAGGGGGTAAGGGGGTACTAAGGTAGCACCCTGGTATAAGCTAGCACCCTGGTATAACGATCACACTCACACTTTAAAGCACCCAGGTTAGAACGTAAATCAACATACGTATCTCTCCAGCCTAAGAGAAGACAACAAAAACAATCCTAGATTCTAGGATTCTAGGATTTAGTACAGTAGCAAAGTTAACTAGAAATAAGAGCACCACATGACCCTTGTCAGCTGTCACGCTATAGTCCAAAATGAAACCTCCACTTGAGCTCCAAGATCCTAGAATAGGTAACAGCTAAGCTTATAATTGCACATGAATCACATCCAGGAAATCTTTCAGTCATCCTTTAGGGCTCAGCACAGTGCTGAGACTGAACTGGTTAAAGTAGTAAATTACCAACTTCTGGCCTTGGATCATGGTTGTGTCTATTTGCTTTATCTCACTTTTGATACCACAGATCACTATATTTTTCTAGACAGACTAACCCAGACATTTTGTTTTGGAGTTAAGGGAATGGCTCAGATCTTATCTGATTGAACATTATCAGTCATGGGGATGTTTGACTACCTACAAAAGTAAGTACAATTCCTCAAAAGCTTTTACTGTTTAATAAAGGGTTCAGGCTTTTGTTACCTATAGTTCTTACAAGAACTACAAAAGTTGCTTCATACATTACCCACGCTACATTGGCTCCCATTAAACTTTCACACTGATTAAAAAATATCACGAATGACCTATAAAGCACGAAATGTCTTGCTCCACAGTAACAAAGTGGCCTTTTGGTCCATTATGATCCATCAAATCTGCTTCAATCAAAAGGTGCAGATTCTTTATTAATACCTAGAAACATGACGACTACTGCAGGGAGCAGACCTCCTATGAAGCCCCCCCAGCTGTGGAACAGATATCCAATTAGTGTTCGGGACTCAGACACAGTATTAATCTTTAAGCCTACGTTTTTAAAAATCTACTTGTTTTGTCAGGAACTTTGTTAAACAGCTTTTCTCTAAGGGAAACGTGAAGATCTGGGCATAGAGAGTTATGGTAAACTGAGATGTTTTGATGCTGTCACCCCCCTCTCTCACATGAATCCCTTGGTTTGTTGATGCTGGAGTGGTGGAATTCAGATGTCCAAGGGTGCCCTCAAGCCCGTATTACATTCTGTTGTCATAGTTAGACCTGTGGGAGTCCCAGCTTGAACTCTGATCACAATGTACACCCTTTTAAACCACTGTAGGATAAGAACATACCAAGCAATCAGTTCTCGCTCTCTCGTTCTGGACCTGCCTGATTCTTCTTAATGCTTTACTTCTGCTTGTTTTTTTTCTGCAGTTTATGCCCAAGAATGATTCTTGTTTCTTACCCAATACTGTAGATTTGTACCTAAGTACTGTTGCTTTAATCATAAAGACTTTCTTGTGCTCATCCCAGGACTCTTATTCACAGTATGTTCGACTTTACTCTTCTACCTGAGGATGAGTTCCTTTTCAAATCTGGTTCCTCCCAAGGTTTCTTCCTCATGTCAGGAATATTTAGTTCCACTGTCCCTCTGGCCTGCTCATTAGGGATATAAATCAGCATCTACATCTGCAAAGCTCCTTCGTGACAACATCTACCGTTAAAAACATTATACAAATTGAATTGAATTGTTTATTCACTTATGTATCTACACAATATCCCTAAATTCTAGAAGTGATGGATATTGATGCACATCTATCTCATCTATCTCCACTTTTTTATGGAAGAGCTTGCCACTCTACTACCGTTCCTTAAAGCAAAACTAGACATTACACAAGAGGTCATCTAACCAGCGAGCATGCATCAGGTGAGACAAAGAAACATCAACATGAAAAGAAAAAAAAAGGCGACAGATGGAGAGAGAACATGGGGGAAGAAAGAGATTGAAAAAAAGAGCAAAAGATGGGGAGAGAACTTCAGCCATACAAAAAAAGAAGTTAGGGGGAGAGGCGGATAAAGATAAAGAGGGTTGTTTTGTCTTTAAAAAGTAGATTGGTATGTGGAAAGAGCCACATGAGATAAACTATGTAATCAGATGCCAGTCTTCCAGAGAACCACACCTATTTTATGTGAGCCTGTGCCCACTGTAGGCTTAGGTTCCTGTTCTTGGTTGACAGCACTGGAACCTGATGTTGTCTTCTACTGTTGTAGTCCATCCACCTCAAGGTTTGACATATTGTGCATTTTGAGATGGATTTATGATTTGTTCACCCCAAATTTGCAAGCTGCTGTAGTAAAAGAGGGATGTGATGCGCTGCTACAGGAAAATAATCCATGTTGTACTGGTAACAATAAATCTGCTTCAGTGTTATAGGATTATTTCCTTATAACAGCCCACCATCAAGTGTTTTATTCCTTACATATTCCATAATTAAATGAAAAGGTTTCTGGACTCAGCATTTTGGACCATACTTCTTTTTATCAAAAAATACATTCAAGCTGAGGTTTCTATGATGAACAATTTTCAAGGCGCATGACTTCAAACACTGCACACACATAACACACATACTTCCACGTAATGGGAAGAAAATGAAATGCACTTACAAAAACAAGGCATCATGCCAAGTTTTGCATCACTTCCTGTTGCCAGGTGAACACAGTGCAGTGGAGAAGCCTTATTAATGCGAGCAGTAATTCACACACACACACACACACACAGACACACACACACACAAAGAACCTACCTCTACAAATAATGTTTTAACACTTTAATCATATTACTCCTTGTAAATTTTAGAAATGACAAATGCTTGTGTGTGTGTGTGTGTGTGTGTGTGTGTGTGTGTGTGTGTGTGTGTGTGTGTGTGTGTGTACAGAACCTGCAAACTGTGTGAGAAACCTGTTTTCAGAGATTTACCATGATGTCATTTGGCAGCTATTTCAATGGCATAGATTTTACACGAGCTCTAATGGTTTGAGCATTTGCAATGAAATTATGAGGGTTTTAGATGAGCATGCTGATTGACTGATTAGCATACTGGCACGCTTGGCTCTCTCAGCCATATGTCACGTGTGACCGAAGCACGGGCTTCCCTTAATCAACACATCCTTCACTCTCTTTACTTTCTTTTTTTTTTGTCAATCTCCTTTAACACATAGAATTTCCTAAATAAAATGAGAGCCGAGGCATTTCCTACAAAACCTAGTGTCTATTAATTAGTTGTCCCTTCAGAGCCAGACCATATCAGTGTTTATGTCTGTACCTAAAGGGTCATGGATATAATTTGTTGGAATAAAGGAGATGATGTCATGTTTAATCATGTTGTCATAGTTCTAATAGTTTATACGAGCAGTGGGTGAATTGCAGAAGAAAATAAGACACTCGTAGAATTAATTAGTAACTACTGTAGGTCCAAATACCATTTCTAGTTGAATTTCTATTTCTATTTCTATTTCACAAAGTCCACTGATGTATTTGTAGTAAAACATAACTTGTTGCAGAACTACATCAGAGTAAGTGTTTCTACAGCTTTAAGCCCCTTAAGTCATTTCTTCTAACACCCTCACAAGGTTTTAGAATATAATTGGATCTTGGTAATACTACATGAATTGATCACACTCACTCTACATAATTAAAACTAGTAGATTAGTTACTTGTTTAAGTTAAAAATTAGTTTATATATCATGTTTTGATGAGAAACTAAATATTTTTTTGTAAACTATATGTAATATGTTCTCATAGATCTGACCGATACACATACACATGTTTTTTTTTACAGTGTATGCTTTATTTCTGACTTATCGAGGTTTGGATTAAACCATTTCACCCGAACAGTCAAATATGTGCTAAGAACTATGGAATATATACAGATGCTGGGGAAGTTACTTGTATTCAGAGTCAGGTTATGCACCTGCTTAAGTTAATTTTCTGTCAGTCCTGTTCAGATGAACTGTCTAGAAGTGTCAGTGATAGGAGTCTAGTATATTACCAATATATTGCTGCATGAATAGTCCTAGTTGTAATTAATCACTGCAAATTCACTTTATTTTTACAATATGGCTTCCACCCTCATTAAATATCATTTGATCCAGCACATCTTATTATCATTTTTTAAATTTATTTTTATAGTTAAGTCTGGGCAAAAAGCAGAATCGTAAAACCAGGAAACCAGAACAAGATCATGAACCAGAATATCGTGAGCACAAGGTACCTCAGAATGTACTGACACAGTACGCGATTTCGGACGCAGCCTTAGTGTGCGAGTCAGAACGTATAGTCCATGGCGGCCATTTTGGGAACTGGAGTTTGTTTGCGAATTCAGCATTAACACGACACTTAATGAAGCCACGGGATCAAGGTCTAATCAAATGAAATTCATGAAATCAATTTTACACTATTTTCATCATAATTTTAACTTGCTATATTGAGTTGTCAATTTAATAAAAATTACGCTAATGTTTTGGTTAATTCAATGAGCTCACCTGTAAGGAAAGCGTACCCACCGTGTAAAGGATAAGCTGACCAAGCATTTATCTGCTATCCTTACATCTGTTTCTAGTTCATAATTTTATTCATTAAAAATGGAAAGCTTCCCAGACCCCCACTGCCTTAAACAGGCTGTTCTCCCTCTGTGTATTAGCTGTAGACATGCTCCTGCTGGCTCATATGATGCTCTAGCTGGCAGCTCTGCACCCCCTGTTCTCTTTAAAACCATTTGCATGTCCTGTTTACCTTCAATGAAAAAGCCCACCTAGATGCTACAAGAGATTTTCAGACATCTACCATTACATCTCTCTTGCATGCAAGTCGCAATGAGGTCTGAAAAGGCTTATGAACTTGCAGTGAATTCCTAAATTCTTTGGTGATGCTCCAAAATGAGGGCATGCTTTTTTTGCACATTTTTTCATCGTATATACTTCCAATACAATCATTAATCAACAGTTTTTCTTGTAAATCATTTCTCAGTAAGTATCACCCAAGGGTCTGTGAAGGATGGCTAGAGAGTCTGTGATTTTTTTTGATAGGATCTTATTGTCGAAAAGTATCAATCAGGAGAGGGGTGAGTCGGGCAGGGGCGCTCAATGGCGCCCCCAATCTGGTGGCGACCGCCTAGTTCGCATATACCTAGAAACGGCCGTGTCCATTCATGTTTCTTTTGATGACGTGTAATACCCCTGTACCATTTGCAGAGAAGCAGTTCCAAATCATGATGCTCCCACCACCATGCTTCACTATGGGCATGATGTTCTTGCAATCATACACTCAAGAAATGACAAGCTGAATTATTGCCAGAATAAAAAATAGTTCTGATTTGTCTAAATGCTTTTCTGCAAATTTTAGACATGCAGCTCTGTGGGGTATTTTGTTGTTGTTGTTGTTGTTGTTGTTGTTGTTGTTTTGTGTGAGGTGTAGGAATGGAGATGATTGTGGTGCAGTTTTATTGTTCTCCATGTAACTGTTGTTACTGCTGCTTTCAAAATTTCTCAGTCAAAATGTATTTGTATAAATTTGAAGTGGATATATGCACCAGAAGTATATTCAATAACGAGAAAAGGTGTCTGAATACTTATTTTCTCTCCCTTTATGTAAAAACCCGATGCTAGGATTATTTCTACCACTAGGTGCTTTGTATATGTGTTGTCAAAAGTGTGTGGAAATGTATGCACAATTCTAAGTCGTTGATATGTGATGATAAAAAATTGTACACTACTTTAAAAAAAATACTCGGTTAGTGAAAGTACAGTGAATAAAATGATCATGCAGTAGAAAATCTGCACAACCTGGTCAGTTTCTTCATTCCCCTTTGCCTTGACTTCACCTCCCCCCCATTCTAATCATCTTCATCTGTTCATCTCTCTTTCTTTCCCACATCCCCCTGCTTTACCTTTATGCTCATGTCGGAGAGCAAAACGAACAAGATACAGAATAGACATAACTACAGACCAGCAGATACTGCATATGCACGTATATGTGCACACGTACACTCGTATGCTCTAGAATTAGAAAATTGAACTATGAAATACAGTTCCTTGCATAAGTATTCACACCCTTGAAATTTACCCACATTCTGTCCTGTTACATCCCGGAACCGAAATGAACTTAACTGGGATGTTTAACATTTGCTATACACATTATGTCTAAGATTTCACGGTGCAAACTATTTTATTATTGTGAAGCAAAGGTTAATGAAACAATTTTGTGGTTGCCCAGCAGACAAGTAGTTTCAACATACAGAAAAAGAAGAAAAATCTTATTCCTTATTTCCTTGGTATGTACCAAAAAAAATGTCTGCTGGAAAAAGACGTGGTTTTTCGTTCCAAAATTCTAACAACAAATAGCAATTTGCAGAACATAACATTACTAACATAACATAACTCCTGAACCAGATACTCTGTGGAACTTTCTGGCAAGCTTTCTAACTTCTACTTAATGTGGCTGTTCAAAACAACAATTGTCATTCCCAAATCATGGAATGTTTTTTTTATAGTTGACAACAACAGCCATTTAATAATATTATATCAGATTTATATTAGTTCTTCAGACTGTTAATTCCAAAAAGGTCAGAAAAGTTCACACGCTAGCGGAATCTACTATGATGCTGGGATGCAGTGCTGCTGCTAGTCAAAATGGGGTCCTTTATATGATAATGGCCGTATGATCTTCCAGGAGATAACGATAGAGAATGATTTTCATTTATGAATGATGAAAAAACCTGTTCAATGACTGTACAAGTTAATTTTTTTTATTTAAATTAACACATTTTGGAGACCCCAGAAGAGATGTGCTGTTTCCCCACACAAATACTCAGAAAAAAGAAGAAGAATGCAAATCACTTCTCCAATGGCCAAACTTTTCGGGCTATTTTCAAGTCTTTTTTGTGCTTTTTTGAGATGTAGCTTGGGTGTGAATTTGGCTGAAACCTGGCAACCCTGCCCTGCAATCTTCACACTCAGCAAATTTGAAGCTCCACATGAAATAATAATACACTTTGTTTGCCTGCTAGCTTCTTGTTAGAAAATGCTCAGGCCTGTTATTTTTTGTATACATTTAGAAAAACAACAACAACAAAAAAATACACTCCCGCTCCAATCACACAACTTTTTTTCTTGTTCCCTGCAGGGTCTAGACTCAAATGGATGCTGCTAAGCATTCTAAAAAACAAAACAAACAACAAAAAAAAACCCATAATAGTCATAATAGACAATAGTATGCCTGCTCATCGTGTCTGTATTCATTTAGGACAATCTACTCGATCTGAATACCGTATTCGGTTCTATCCTTATTTCTGGCTAATTTTGAGTATAAGTATTAGTACAAATAACTTGAAAGCAAAAGTGTAATTGTTTAAAGTTAGTATTTGGCTTTAAACCCTAATCAATGAAGACCAGTGAGCTAGCCCTGTACGCCCAAGCCATGATACTACCTCCACCATGCTTCACAAATGAAATGGTGTGCTTAGTCCCTTCTCCTTCTCCACATGCTTCCCTTCCCATCACCGATAAAGATTTATCTTTACCTCATCTGTCCATAAAGCCTTGCTCCAGACATCTTTTGGCTTATCTTTGTACTTTTGCAAATTCCAGTCTGGCTCTTGTTCCTGTTCTCAGCGCTGATGAGACGTTTGCGTCATGTACTTTAATCTTCTCTTGAATTCTTCCGAACACTCTCACTTTCACCCCTGAACTCTGGAGACTATCCTTTATTTCTTCTTTTTTGTTGTTTGTTTGTTTGACAATGTTCCTCTCATCAGATCCTTGTAAATTGCTTACTCCTCCAGTAGTTTCTTTCTTTTTACCAATATTCCATACAGCTTTTTTTTTTTTTTTTTTTTTTTGGAATATTACAGAGTTCAGCAGCAGTTCTGATTAATATTTATTTGATTTAATCTTATGTTCAAAACTGGCTGCTTTTCCATCATCTCTAATTTTCATCATGTTTTGAATCGTTTTACATCAAAGCAACCACCTTCATTAAAATGAATGATGCGTTCACATTAATTCATTCATACTTAGTAACTGCCTTGTCAGGGGTTGCAGTGGTTTAAATTAGGCTGCTAGTTTGTTTATATTTTGGAAACTAGAATGTTCGTATGAAATATTTTGTTTCTCGTACTAAGCTTACGTTTGACTGCATCCACTATTCTTACTAACATACTTCTATAGATTCTTCTTCAGATATACAGTGCGGTGCAAAAGTCTGAGACCACATTGAAAATATGTGAGTTTTATTTGCCTTTTTTATTTAAAATTGGAAATAAACAGAAGGTTTCAGACTTCAATATCTTGAATATTTAATATTCACCATTCTACATTATTTCTAGCTCCCTATTTAAATGTAAGTGAATGTGTGATATTGACCATGTTGTTAACTGCTTTGTATAAAAGGTCCGATTTTCCTCATGTCTCTTCTAATGAAGCACGTGTTCAAACGATACTCAGATGGATTTGATCTAAAATGGATTCTAAGGTTTGTGGAGTCCGTGCCAGCTCAAGTCCATACTGTCATTAAAGCAAAAAGGGGGACAAACAAATACTAAGAAACTCTGAAATTCATTTAAATATTTCAAAGATTCTAGTTTTCACTCCAGTTGTTACTGTTACCACCTCGAATTTGATTACTTTCTATAACAGCAAGTATTAATGAACAACACATCATACTTTTTATCTGTTTAAAGTTACTTTTAATGTTGTGGAACCTCACTTACGTTATTCACTTATATTATAGCAGGTATAAACAGTCGCTGCCTCACCAACTTCTTTTTTTCTCTCTCTCTTTAATCCAGCAAGACATGCAGAAAATGCGAAACCAGAACACTATAACCTTCTCCGTCCTGTTACAAAGCACTGACACTGGAGACTCCTTCCATACTGTAAATGTTATAAACATCTCCTTACAGAAAACCCCATTCACCCCATCAATGATTATACGTTTTTCTTTATTAAATAACAACACGATTTGAATCTGTTTATGGCTAGTCTTAGATTATGTGGAGCGTCCTCCGTACAAGTCCCTGTAAATGAGTGGTTACTATAGAAACGAAAACGTATTTGAACAAGCACAGTAATATAAACCTGCGATTTAAATTACAACTTGCACTACTGTCAGAGCTGAATCAACACCTTCTGACCAATCAGATGTGAGAATTCAACATCTGAATTCTCATATATATACATATATATATTACTAACTATACAGTATGTGTGTGTGTGTGTGTGTGTGTGTGTGTGTGTGTGTGTGTGTGTGTGTGTGTGTGTGTGTGTGTGTGTGTGTGTGTGTGTGTGTGTGTGTGTTTACATGTGTTCTGACAGCATCTGTATTCTGACACCCAGTGATTTTGGTTCAGCTTTATGTTCAGCACCTGACACATACCACACACACACACACACACACACACACACACACACACACACGCACACACACATATGCAGTCACACTAAGATGCATGGCCTAGGAATGTACTGCAAGCCAAGTCTTCTCTCATTCAACATTAAATGCCTTCTTTTTTCTTTCTCTGAGCGCTCTTACCTAATCCCTCTCCGCCTATTCTGCTATATTGTTTATACTGATAGAAGGCATGTCTGAATGCCAGCTATCTGCTTATCTTCCCTCACAACCAATGTTCTGTATCCAGCTGTGGCACCTCTATCAGCCAGACTTGCACAGCTCCATCAAGATATTTGGGTTCAAGTTCTTGCATACACACACACACACACACACACACACACACACACACACACACACACATACACACACACACACACGAGGTTCTTTCCTCCAAATATGCTTTGGTACGTTCCTCAAAAAGCCTTTCCCACAGGCAGATCATCTTTTGATCGTTTATGTCTTCATAACCCACGTGAATCATGTGCCATTGAAGTTCAAAGGAAGTTCCATGCTACTGAATCCCTAAAGGAGGCCTACATTTCAGTATCTGATGGAATCTGATTGCTATATTTTTTTTTTTATCAGAAAGCAATAAAAACTTTAATCTTGAAACACCTTATCAGCTTACTAGAGAAGTCATTTAGTTGTAAATTCAACCAGCATAAAATGCCCCTGCTTCTATAAAGTTATAATACATGGAGGTGAGATGAGAGAACACTCTAGACTACACTCCAAGGAACCAATACTAAGCAATAAGGTGGAGCAAGGGAAAATCCACCATGAATGACTTGCACAATAATCTTTATAATTAACATGTGATTACACCATCGATGGCGTCAACTATCTCTTTTGTATTTTCACTTAGGGTTCCTACATTACCCACAATGCCGTTTGACTACCAAAGCAAATTAGCCCTCACTTCATCTCTACCTACAGAGAGCGATGCAGCAGCGCTTTAGCGGCCCATTAGTCTGTCTGACTCTTTCACCACCTCATCTGTACACACTGCTCAAACAGATCAGCTTCCAAAACATCAACTTTCATGTTAATACCACGGTCAACACCATTGCGCCCGTCATCTCTTAGATCGCAAACTAGTCTTTGCTGTAATTCATTGTATACCTGAATTGAAGACAGGAGCTCTGAAAACCAACGTATTTTACCATTAATATGACGTCAAATCTTTTGTTTTTAGGAGTTAAAAGCAAAACATGACAGTTTTTGTTTATGTTTGAGATAATTCCTTTTAAACCCAATCATACCTGCGCTAGCAACGTCCTCCTGTAACATTAGCACGGCATACAACCAATGCCTACGTACAGTATGCATACGCAAGATGGATGCCGTTTCAGAGTGGAGTTTTCCTTTAAAAGTAAACGACTTACCCCTTGAACTTCCTGTCTGTACACGTGTGTCAGTAAAAGCCACCTGAAAGAAAATAGTCGGGATGACTAAAATAATACATATACAAATACAGATACAGAACTGAAGAGAAAAAAAATTACCTAAAGACAATAATGAAAATAAAAGAAAAATATTTGGACAATAAAGGAAGAACCCATCTGACTAACAATAAACATCACATATTGGTATGTAAGAGTTACACCTTACAAGCTCTGTGGTGCATTAGTAGGACATAAGACCTAGAGATTTATGTCTAGTCGTCCACTATTTATGAAAGTGTTGGTAAAGCGCTGTTGGAATAGTTAGACTAGGGCTCATCAGCTGGTGGACGCAGACCCAGTGATGTATTTCACCAGACCAAACAGAGTATTCGAAGGATTACTGTAGCAGAATCGATCAATGTATGACCAATCAAAAGTAATATCTGCTGGAGAGGGTGGGATTGGTCAAATGTTTTGTGGGCTTGACCACTTATCTGTAAAGATTACGCATTAAAAGATAACTGCCTTCACCATTCAGTCATGTTCGCTGCTTTTATCCGGATTTTATGTACCTGGACTTTTGCAAACGTTAGCGGAATTACCCCTGCTTCAAAACTTCTTCATGGACAAGAAAGTGAACTCTTACCAGAGTGGGAGGCTGAGAGAGGCAATCCGATGGGGGCGTGTCATCTCACCCGCCACTCAAGGCGCGCTCTGGTTCGAGATGTGCCCTCAGTCTCTGTGAGCCTATGACTGGTGGAGCCAAATCCCTTGTGAGTGATACTCCTGATGGCAAAGAGTACAGAATCAATAGAATATTCACAGATGGAGAAATCAGGGTGGGGTTTTTGAGCCTGCGTGGAAGATTGAATGGACCAACAAAAGACAGTAACCTTTTCCGATGATGATGTCACTAACTCTACTGTAGTAACGGTTTGGAATTTTACATGGTGAACACAGACGAGCTGAGTGATACACACAGTGAAACGTCCCAGTGTAGTTATAGGAAATTTAGGCACCCATGGAACGCTGCTCAACCAATCAGATTAGTGGACCGAAACTAACAGTTGTATAATTAGGTGTATATTGTCCTGAAAGCTGAAAGATCCAGCTATCAGCTGGACAAACTGGTATACCATCTTCCCACCATGCCAGATGGGAATTGAAGTGGTATTAAAGATACAGATGCTACATCATAGACAAGTTGTTGTTGTTTTTTTTTGTTTTTGTTTTTTAAAAATACACAATTTGAAAATCTAAAACATTTATTGATCAATTTAGTTATACACAAACTGGAAAAAAAATAGCTCACCATCTGGGAAAGATGGTCTACCAGTTTGACCAGCTGAGAATGTGTTTTGGCAACTGGTATTTAGTCAGGACAAGCTGTTCCAGCAAAAACGTGTGTAAGTAGATTTGTTTGTTTTTCACGCCTTTCTTTAAGAGGAAGGCGTGCAAAGTAGATTTCTCATCAGCTGCTCCAAATGCGCTCTGAATGCAGCACTTCGGTTTATATACTGTAGCTAATCATATATTATAATTAACATAATTAATTTGATAATAGACCAGTAAATATGAGGTACTGTGTGGTGGTGAGGGGAGGCGTGCTGTAAGTAATATGAATCAAACAGCTGTAATCAACGTGAGTAATTATATTGCCATAAGATGAAAATAAATAAAGACAGAAAGAAAGAACAGATTCTTTAGATTTAATCCGAGGTATTAAAAAACAGACTGAATAGTTACATGGAGAGAAAGTAAATTGATCAATATTACTTTTTGATCATGTGCACAACGCACTTAAGGCTCTTGACGCATTCAATAATCACACCACAGATGATAAAGCAAACAATAATAATAATAATAATAATAATAATAATAATAATAATAATAATAATAATAATAATAATAATAAAACGCCTTACCCGATTCGCGTTTCTGTGCACCACGCCGATTTCACATCACCCCTGAATTTAACACACATTGAGAGGCGAAAGCACGCGCCCAAAACGTGGACCTGTCGCCTAGAAGTGAGCCTAGAAAGAGTCGCCCATAAATCAGACTGCGTGACGCAGAAGTCACAACCTGTCCAGACTAGTCGCTGCCCACACAAACACAACCCATGCTACCCCTTCAAGTATCTAGGCAAGCAGTTTTCTCCAGAAGGACCCGTGGAGAAGTATCAATGTTCATTTCCACAAATTCCTTAATTCTCGTATTGGCCATATTTCTTTATGGGAATACGCGCAACGCGAGCACTCGAGTAGCAACGCGTAACGCGTACGCACGAGATATCCCGGTCATCTCTGCGGTTGTGGCAGGTCTACATGCTTCATCTGAACTGATCTGGTTTGGCTGAGGACAAACGGAAAGCGCGTTCACCCTGGAGCGGCGTCACGCGCAGCAGGATAGACGTCCCGAGCCGCTCCGATGCGCGCGACACTCGTGGGAATATTGTTCCTCGGATTTGTGACGCTCGCGCACGCCGAGGTGAGTACATAAACCGCGTTAAAAAAATAAAAAAAAAACAGTAAAATAAAATAAAAACCCTTAAAAAGCTCACGTCATAGGAAGCAATAAACATGAAGAAGTTAACCTGGTTTCTGACAAGGGATTACGCGTAGAGTTACATGGCACATGGAAAAGGTCAAATGTTTACATACACCAAGCCTAAAGGCATTTAGATTCAATTTCCAGCTCCAAATAATAGCTAAGAGACAGATTTATTTACTATATCAGATTTTCAATGGGTCAAAAGTCTGCATACAGTTTGGTAGTATTTGGTGGCATTGCTTTTTAACTGCTTGAACTTGAATCAAACACTTGGGGCAGCCTTCAACAAGCTTCTCACGATACTTTGCCGGATTTCTGACCATTCCTGCTGACAGAACTGGTGAAACTCGGTCAGGATTGTCTTTGCTTCGACACGCTTTTTCAATTCAGTCAGTTCAGGTCAGAGCTTTGTGATGGCCACTCCAATACTTTACTTTTTTTTTGTTGTTCTTACAACCTTGGACGTTTGGCTTTGGCTCACTTTCCTGCTGGAGGACTCAGTTGCAACCAATTTTTAGCTTTCTAACTGATGTCTTGAGGAATTGATTCAGTATTTCTGGACAATGATCCTAACAAAACATGCCCCACAGCATTATGCTGCCATCCCCATGCTTCACAGATGATTATAAGCCTTTTTCCAATGTATATTTGTTCGTGGTACCTTCAGATGTTTGGAATTTGTTCTTAATGAGGAACCAGACTTGTGGAGGCCCAAACATTTTTTTTTTTCTGAGGTCACAAAATGATCTCAGACCAGTTGTTAAATGATTTCTTCTAGTGGTTAAAACTCGGATTTATGCAATGGAAGCTGTGAAACAGGGCGACATTTTTGACAAATATAAATAACCAGGTGTGCAGATTTGACACAAAAATGCAGTCATGTTCAGCATTCAAGACATTAGTTCCTTGAGCTTCTCATACTCTTAAAGCTCGAGTTTGTTTATGTGTTTGTTTCTAAGTTTAGTCAGTTTTGGTGAATAGACTTTCACATTAGTTTCAATCTCGGGTACAATTTTCTATCATAGGAACGTTAAGAAAAAAATAAACCTACACTCACAAATCGAAAAAGAAAGAATGACAGAATTTAACACATCGTTTACCACATGAATCATTTTCATCCCTGACTGTTGCAGGTGATTTGTTGGAAGGCATGACCTGTCTTAACGCATGCTTCCTGAGTGCAACAGACACGCGAGTCGTAAATCATTTACAGGCACCACTTCAAACAGCCGAGCGTGCTACAAATGTCACGGACGTCTGTTTTGTGGTTGTAGTGAAATCACTGTATGCATTTCATCGCAGTGGATGCCTTCTGGGTGCTTCTGTAATGCACTTAACCCCAATATAATCGCCCAACAGAACTGTTAAATTGCTAGATATTTATTGACGATGTCTGGCAATGCTAGCTGTGAAAGTTGTGACCCTATTAAATGCATACATTAGCATGCTACCCCCCACCTGACTGGACAACTTTTCCAAATTATACCTTTATTCATTTAGCAGATGGTTTTATCTAGAGAGACTAAAAAATCACTCAAAAGTAACATTCTCTGGACGTCCTTGGATTTAAACTCCATCCAGTCACCTTAACCACTCAGCTACCATCGGTTAACCCTACGGCTAACCCTACATTCACACTAGCAACCGACAAGTCACTCGTGTCTCTTGTAGAAATGTAGTGGGAATAATTTGTAGCTAGGACCTAAAGTTCTGAGTAGGGAACTAAATAAATGCCATAAGATTGGTCCAAGGACTCATTGAGCAAGTGGTTTGAATTATTATTATTATTTGTTTTGCTTTACCGTCTTTATCATATCTAAAGTACTTTGCATAGAATTACGGAAATCTCAATTTAACTTCACTTGTATTTTCTCATCTCCTTTCACCTCCTCTTTTCCTGCTAATATTCTAATCACACATCCCTGTGTGATTTGTGTGATTTTAGCCTCTGTTCAGCTCATTGTCTTGATGTGGCTGTTGACTCTGAGGTGTTCTCGGAACACTGATGCGCATTTTATGCCGTGTTTTTCTTTCTGCATGATTTATTCAGTCAAAAAGGTCTGACTGAGCCCTGGCATGCCAAGCTGCAGGAAGTCAAAGTCAGTGGTAGCTGGTGTTATTGGTGTACATAAATATATGTGTGTGGGAGTGTGTATGGCATGCTGAGAAGGGCTGACATCGTTCAAGTGTTTCTCCAACCACCTCGCACACTCTCCTCTCAGTCTTTGTCTCTCCATCTGTCTGAGGATTAGTGTCTTGTTTATGAACACAAATATCTGGTTGTAGTAAAAAGACAAGGCAATTGAGTGGACTGTTTTGTGTCGGATTGGCGCAGTGGAGCGCCAAAATTGGCCGTGCTCTGAGTGGATGGGAGGGATGGCATACTCTCTCTTCCCAGTCAACCAGAGCAAAACTAGCCAATCGTGCACGTCTGTGAGCTCATGTATGCAGACGGGGGCGGAGTATTGTCAGGTATTGTCATGTTTGACTGCTTTCTTGTCGCCATCATACAAAGTTAGGATAACTGTCCATAATTAATCCAGAAATCCATAAAGTAATCTAGGCATCATTAAAAATCCAGATTAGCACAAAGCACAAGCATTGTACCAAATTTGATCTCACCGACAGTTCCTGAGATTTGCATTTAGACACATCCCATATGTATGATCATGCCCAAAACATCCTCAGAATCTTCTCCCTAACATGGCTTTCAATGTTTATGCAAATCCATGCAACCAATCATGAGTACCACTGCCTCTGGCATGAGTCCAGCATGAGCCCAGCTGTAAATCCGCTGCTTGTGTTCAGCCGACTAGGCCCGGCTGACACACAGGTTATGGCCCCCCTCCCACCAAAAAAATTATTTGGGGAAGCCCCAACTTGGGCTGATCCAGGAGAGCATTGATCCAGTCGAGCTGCCCCAGGTTCTGCCGGATTTGTTTGTTCTGGGTCAACATGCACCAAAACATGTCTACTGCATCCATAGTTGGGTCTAGCAGTTTGTCAGGGATTGGAGTCGGAGGCAGATGCAAGTGCAGATGAAGCCTTAATTAGTGCAATATGAACATAAAACACTAAGAAGATGAACCAGAGGAACAAAAACTAGGCAAAACATGAACATGAAACACACAAGAACATGAAGCGAACACAACAAACGCTAGACAAAGAGTGCTAGAAATGACAACTTAATACTAGTGCTCATTAGACATTAACGTGACTCAGGTGAGTGTGATCTCATGATATGCAGGTGCTGATGGGTAATGTAGTCATGACAGTGTTCATTAAATTGATTGTATTTATGATAACTTTTAATAATTGCCTAAATCGATTATTTCGACTAATCATTAGTCCATTTGACTGCAGTATTTGCAGATGGAGTGAATATATTATGAGTGCTGTGGCTCCAGGCTAGTGTTAAATCAATAAAATATGTCATGTGTTATTCCTGATGACTATCAGCCGACTCTGAAGTGTTTTTTTTTTCTGTATCACTTGCTTGTCAAGGGAAGTGCGTGTTCATGTCTGGATGAGAATAATGTTTTTTTTGTCAGTACTTGTCAAGTTCAGGAATTATCTGAATAGAATTGCTGTTCTAATAGAAAGCTAAGCTTCTTCTCAGAACCTCTTTCTATTGACCAGCACCTTCAATTCACCTTCCTTCAATAATATTATGAATATTAATTAATAAGGTGGAAAGTGCATGGAACCACAAACCTCACTCAGGGATGAGCCATGCAAGATGTCACAATGTTCTCTCAGACTAATGATAAGGAAGGTAAGCAAGAAGCCAGCAGTCACCCAAAAAGAGTTGCAGGATGACCTGAAAGCAGCAGGAACAACAGTTGCACAGAGAACAACAAGCAATGAACTACACTACAGTCATCTCCGTCCCTGCACCACACACAATACTCCTGTTTTAAACTCAGCTAAAATTTTCCCACAAGCAGTTAAACAAATCAGAACGCTTTTGGAACAAAATACGAATAATTTAACACATCAAGTTTGGAGAAAGAAGGGTTGTGCGCATGAACACAAGAATGCCATACCGACAGTGAAGCATGGTGGTGGGAGCATCATGATATGGAGCTGCTTCTCTGCAAATGGTACTGGGGCATTACACATGGAGCGATGTACCTGGGACATATTAGAGGAGATTTTAATCTCATCAGCCATGCAAGTGAATCTGGGGAGAAGATGGACGTTTTAACAAGACAACGACTCCAAACATACAGCCAAAATAACTCAAGACTGGTTTCTAAAAAAGAAGGTGAAAGTGTTTGAATGGCCTGACGTTATTTCTGGAGGATTATTTTTTATTTCTTTAATTATTTCTGAGTCCATTAGAGGGACCCCAATAACCTTTGAGAATTGATGGGCTTAAAAAACACAGAGCAGCTGCATTTTGATGGATGAGAGTCACATGTAGATACATGGATTGAAATGTTGATTCATGTGAATGGACTTACAAGAAAAAGTGTGTGTGTGTGTGTGTGTGTGTGTGTGTGTGTGTGTGTGTGTGTGTGTGTGTGTGTGTGTGTGTGTGTGTGTGTGTGTGTGTGTGTGTGTGTGTGTGTGTGTTTCTACTAAGTACCTGTATATTATGAATATGTGTAATGCTGGAGCATGCTTGAGTTTGTGGAATGCAATGTGTGTGTGTGTGTGTGTGTGTGTGTGTGTGTGTGTGTTTATCTCTCCAAACATGACCAGACCTGAATTGACCTGCATACTTTCAGTGCATTTTGAAAAATAAAATTATTTGTGCTTTAATCACTGTATATCCATGTGACAAAGACACCTGGATGCACCTTGTATCTTGTAAGATGGCTTTAGGTTTTCTTGTGGGTGTGTATCATCCTGTTGCGACAGCAGTATTATGACTGTAGTATGTTTAATGTGCAGCTCTAATTAACCACTTGGATGATCATTATGGTGAAGTTACAGTATACTATACCCTATGGAGTCTCAATAGATCTCACTGTGTATATATTTACAGGCGAAAGGGGTGTAACCCAAACTGTCATCACATCAGCTGGTTGTGGGGCAGTTACCGCATGTTCTGTACTCTTAGGTGAAAGTGTGCTTTAGTGTTGAAAGGCTTTCCGTGACGTGATAATCATCGTTATGATTATGGTTATGATTATGCTTCGGAGGTTTCAGTGTGAGTGTTGTTATACCATGTAATGTTTTTTTTTTTTTTATGCTACCACTGTTTAGGCAGTAAATAATCAACCTCAGTGGTTTCCACAGCTGTGAAAAAATATACCATCAGGTATTTGTTCAGATCAGATCATTTGTTCTAAACAGATGCAAATACAAATACTAATAGGAGGCATATTATTCATTTAAAACAAAAGAGAACCTTGCCAGGAAGGTTCATCTGATTGAGTGTGCTTTGGGACTGGGATCCTGCTGGATGCTAGACAAAAGTTGTGTGGATGAGGTTTTTACTTTCATGCAGGATATGAAGCTTGCAGGACAAAGAAAGACCAGGAAATGATTTTCCAATTCTAAACTATTCAGTTTCAGAGAGCCTGTGCCAACTGTAGCATCAGATTCTTGTTATCGGCTGACGTGAGTGGAACCTTCTACTGTTGTAGCCCTGTTCACCTCACGGTTTGGCGTGTTGTGCATCATGAGATGCTTTTCTTCTCACCACGGCTGCAAAGAGTGGTTATCTGAGTTACTGTAGCCTTTCTGTCAGTTCAAGCCAGCAGTCTGGCCATGCTCCTCTGATCTCTCATCAATGAGGTGTGTCTGCCTGCAGAACTGCCCATCAACAGATGTTTTTTTTTTGTTTTGTTTTTTAGCTTGCTCCACCCCTTCCTTCTCCTCTCTCCCACCTCATCTCTCTCCTTCTTTTTGACTCTTGAGCTGCATAAATGACAGCACCAATTTGGAATCACATGCTATTCTGAAATCATTAATAAATGAAATGGGTTTTTTTTGGACAGCATATTGTCAACGTACCTGGGTGCAACACCCAATGTACCACCTGTGCAGGGGAAACACTGCAACAGTGCTACAGCTACAGTATGTGAGCTTTAGGTCACGTGACATGTGTTTCATTCATTTACATACACTCTAGTTCTTAATGGACGATACTACAGTCTCCAGTCTCTTATACCACAATCTCCAATATCCTGATCTCTGTTTCATCCTCCTGATTCTTTGCACAGTATTTCTCTCTCTCTCTCTCTCTCTCTCTCTCTCTCTCTCTCTCTCTCTCTCTCTCTCTCTCTCTCTCTCTCTCTCTCTCTCTCTCTCTCTCTCTGTGTCTCTTTATCTCAGCAGTCAGCTGTTGTGGGCAGATCCAGGTGACTGCATATCAGTAAAGATGCACGTTGAAGCATATACTCGTACACACAAGAAAATCATAAAATTAAATGTACCTTCACATGAATAAAAAAATAATAATAAAATACATTCACAAACACAGAGCAGACAGAAATTCACATCATACCATACATACAAATAAAAAGAAGTGTAACACTAATTTTGAACATTCCTTGATAAAAAAATAATAATAAAGATCAGTTTATTAGACTATTCCTTCCCAGGGACATGAAAAGCATGTACCTTATTACTATAATATATCCAACATATTATATTTCTCAATTAATTTATTTATTACGGGAGTAATTATATAGTATATGTCAAATTTGATTCAATTAGATTCAATTCCACCAACCAACACAAATGTTTTGCTGGTATTGTTGTATGTGTATGGTGCTTTTATTTGGTACTCTTAATGAGCATAGACCTTGCTAATGAGCATAGACCTTGCTAATGAGCTAATATTGGTACTTAGAGTAACCTGATTAAAAATAATTGGCAGTTACTCTTTCAGAAAAAGAGAGTGGGCATCATTAATGCAGTGCTTGGCTAAAACTGATCAGAATTCCTCCTCGGAAAGTCAGGAAGGTCTCCTCAACTCGGAGTTGAGCACATGACCTCTAATCAACATGGCTGCTCACAGCATCAGCAGTAAGCAAAGTAGCACTCCTTTACTTTTAAACGAGTTATTCTGTATATACTAGATCAATCAACATGCAGGCATATTAGCTTGTTGAAGCTATAACATTAACTATACAGTTGTCTTGAGGAGGTCACACATTGTAACATCTAGCCTGGACTCCCCTTCCTCCAGACAACCAGAGCGCACCCTTCTTTATCTTGAACCATGTTCTGATGTCTTACAGTTTGTGTTTCACATTGTGTGCGTTCTAAGCTGTGTATAGGTTATGTGCATTTTGATTTGTTTTGCCTTGAATCGTTGTTGCCTTTGCCTAGTCCCTTTGTTCTTTGTCTTGACCCTGACCTGTAATACAACCCTGACATAATCCCGAATTCTGACTTCCCACTTCCAGGCTATTATCCCAAGTTATTTTTGAACATGCTGTTTGATACCCAGAGTTATCTTCTTGAAAAATGCCATATTGTTAAACCCTTAAAATATAGTATACAGTATAAATGCAGCATACGCTTCGTCCCAGTGTCCTTTGGGCTGTGTGTTAATGAATTTGCATGCCGAGCATCTAGCAAAAACTGCAGTTTCATGTTACTTCTTGGTTTTGAAGACTTTTTATAGACGGTTATATTAAAATAAAGAAGAAGGAAACTCCTGCTGTGAGAAGGGGTGTCCAAAGTCTCTTTCCCTCTTTCTCACTCACTCTCGCACACACTTTGTGTTTTCCCAGAGTGTGTGCATTGCATGCGTTAGGAAACCCAAACAACTGATGGGAACAAAGAGTCAATCAATACACAAGCTCACAGAAACAGACAAAAATGCAAACATTATGGCAGACACAGTCGTCTTCTGTTACACTGTGGGGTGAAACATCGTTGCTATCGCAAGTTTCGGCTCTGTCGTGACTGGTTAGGGGTTAAGTGAGATAACACACATCCGGGACCTGTCCCAATCAGCTACGTGCCCTTCAGACACAGGCTCCTTCAGACTCTGGTGTACTTCTGCTGATCCTGATGAACCTAGAAATGAACTTGTCAGAACAAATGTGAACTGTGATCCTTATCTCTAGATTGTTTGTCTCAAGTGAGCAAAATGCACGTGTGTGGGGGGGGGGGGGGGTTTGCATGCTTTTCAGTGAGTGCATGCTTTTCAGCTTTGTTTTGGGGTTCTCTTTGAAAATGTATCTACTTTCCTTGATTTGTAATTGACTTCAGAACAGTAAAAGGTTTTTTTTTCCCTCAGGAATATGGAGTTAATGGGAAGCCCAGTTGCGACTGCAGTGGAGTCAAAGGAGAAAGGGTACGAATCATATCAGACTTTTGATTTTGCAAATGCTATGACCAGATTTTCTTCAGTAAAAGTGTTGGGATTTTTTGATAACATCTAGAAAACTGCTTTCAAACATAAGCGCTTGACTTTAAGTTTGAAAAGAAAAAAATCAAGGATAGGAAAAAATTTTTCCTTTGTTGCCAAATGTAATAAAATAGAAAAAAAAAGAATAATATGATGATGTACAGTCTGAAAGAGAAAATTACAAGTATTGAAATAAACATCAAATAGCAATCTAGTATATTGCCTGTATATTGCTTCATGAATAGTTTTAATTTAAATTAACAATATGGCTTCCGTCCTCCTTATTTGGCAGCTTAATCCAGCACATTCTATTATTATTATTATTATTATTATTATTATTATTATTATTATTATTATTATTATTATTATTATTATTATTGTTTGCATCATTCTCTGGCAAAAGTAAAAGGCAATGACATCACATACCATTGTCCACATAGCATTTGGAGAAACTGAAGAAACTATGTACTTTAAAAAGTATCCAACTTCATCTGGTATTAAGCTAAGTGCCCCACATTTTGTACGTAAATGTTTTTGTAATCTGACTCAGTATGTTGAATAGAGTAATATTATGTAGAAGAAACTGGTGCTACAAGACACTTAGAGCTTTGCCCTGCGATGAATGAATTCCATACAAGTGTTGCCCTCTAGTGTCTATCTGAATAACTTGAATGACAGCACCACCTCCCAAAACATGCCTGGAGGTTGATTGGCTCTGCTAAAACTGTCCTGTGATAAACTGGTGTCCCAGTCAGCATGTATTCTCGCCTGAATACACGAGAATTCTGATTCTGGGATAGGCTCCGGATCCACCATGACCCTGACCAGGATAAAGCAGTTACTGAAGATGAATGATTGAATGAAGAATAGGTTTTCCCACAGACTGTGTTCTTGATCCAACATGCCTAGTGTTTTGGATTAATACCATCTAGAGTATTATGGGTAACAGATTTTGGCTGTGTTTTTGCACTGAAAATCCAACAGCACAAATAAGAGCACGCACACACACAAAAAAGCAAGTTGTTAAGAGTCCAGTGTGAATCTGGCAGTAAACTAAAAGTGAGCTATGTTAAACTGAAAGAAATCATGAGTTCTTGACATTCAGCAGGAAAAGAATACCACCATCCACATCTGGCCGGCACCACTGGAGTACATAAGCCTTCACTGGCATAAGCTGACATTTGTGGAGCTCACTGGGCCGTGTGGGTGGCCTTCTGTCATGTTCTGTATCCTCAGATTTGGTCTGTAGGCCACCCAGGTGCCCAGAGCTATCTGATGGCCTGGATTACAACACTGACATCTGATAATACAGCATGCTTTTTTTTTTTTTCAACAAGAGTCACACACCTGTAACTCTGTATGTGAACAAGTGTGCATGTTTGCCCATAAGTCTGTGAGCCTGGTTATTTGTCAATAGCACATATGTACCACACACCAGCAAATGGACCATTCAAATCAACAAAGGACATTTTCCCTCGTGAGCTTTTTTATGGAAAAAGCAATGCACATGAGTCCCTTTGAGATATGTACATTTTAACCCTCAAAACATGTATGGACACATACTAGTATTCTTTAAAATCATCCAAATGTTTCCTATAAAATCTTCAGATAGTATAGACATTCAGATATTATAGACCATACTGTACTCAAATTTGTATTTTTCTATTTTACTCCTCCTAACCACCAGGGGGTGTGAGAATCACCTGCATACCTTCTGTATGTCTTTGTATGTAAGCCTAGATCTTCATACAAATTCACAGAGGAATTTATGATTGCAATAAACACAGCTGTCATACAGCCATCTTGCCCTTTCTTCATGTCGGATCACATGTATACCACTTAGCAGCTTGCGATCATGGTCGGAGGTACAGGTAACCTGTCCTCCTGTACTCCTCTCATCTCTTTTGCTGTGGAGAGTGTATTTTTTATGCCTTGCGAAGGTTTTTACTAGAGATGGCTGATAATGACCTAGATATTGAGCTACCATGTTCAACTCCGGTCACTGCAATGTCAAAAAATGGGTCTGGGTCAGCCTCTGTCAGCTCTCAATTTGTTTGCTCTTGTACAGATGTGCAATCAAAAGGTAAACCCCAGATTAAACAAGGGTTCTACTGAACTTATTTTGCCTTCAGAAGAAGGATAGCAGTTCCCATCTAATTCTAGATTTAAGGGGGCTAAACTCAATCAGTAGCCAGTGGACATGCATCTGATCAGGCCATTTGATCCTCAGATCACATGGGGGGCCTCCCTTGTCTAAGCAAAACTATTCCACTGGGTGGGTCTATGGTCTTTGGATGTGACCAGCCCCTACCATCACATGCCACTCTACAAGGAGCAGCTTCTCTTCATGGGCATTACTTAGAGGCATGCCACTCGATGAAGTCTGATTGCTGCTACCGGGGCATCACCGTGTACCTTCTTTAGGTACTAAAAGATTACCATGGACCTTCCCAGTGTCGTTATCATGGTGATAATCTCTGACCTTTCTAGTTAGTCCTAAGGTGTGTGAGTTCCTCATGGCTTTGTAGCCACTGATCTATATATATAACTGGATATCTCATAGAATTCTAAACTGCCAGCAGAAGGTGAAGCCACCGGAAGTGCTCTGGCGGTCATTTTACTATTCCCTTCCAACAGAAGGCGCTGACGCCCAACGGACAAAATCTGACAAGATGACCTGCAAAACAATGTTCACTAAAGGATGTGCCAGAAGTGCCCACAGGATGTAATTTATACAGACCATGTACCTATTAAGCCCAATATGTCGTTATATTTTCTGTACACAAATATCCGCTGTATATTTGTTTTATGCTTCAGAGTGCCGACCACTGATCTTATATATATATATATATATATATATATATATATATATATATATATATATAGATATATAGATATATAGATCAGTGATTACGACGCACAGTGAGTTCAGAATGTTAGGGAATACAAAGATGGCGGAGCAGTAGCTTCACTGTTGGTGACATGAGCTATCCAGTTATATATTTAGATCAGTGTTTGGAGCATACATTATCCAGAGGAGTCTCTTCACCCCTGGCAATTACGAGGAGTGAAATAGAAATAATTATGCATGTAACTGTAACCCCAGATTCACCAGCATGGTCTCACAGGTCTAAGGTCCTCGGTTTGATCCTGAGTTCAGGTTAATGTCTGTGTGAAACTTCTGTGCATGTTCTATCTGTGTCTGTGTGGGTTTTCTCCTGGTTTTCTGGTTTCCGTCCACCTCCCAAAAATGTATCTGTATTTTTGCTGTAGTTGATAAAAAACGTTTGGTATTTGGACCTCGCCTCATGTATGAACTCTCTTCTTCCCTCTCTTGTTTCTCAGGGCGAGCAAGGTTTTCCAGGTCTAATTGGATCACAAGGGGTAGATGGAATTTCAGGAGATGAAGGCCAACCTGGAACCCAGGGCCCCAGGGTCTGGCACACAAAGCTTTAAATTCAACTTTAACATTGGATTTAAAAAATGCTAAACAATTTGTAAGAGGTACATTCTATGCCAAAATATGTGTGTTTTATGCCACAGGGTGACCCAGGTCTACCAGGGTTACCAGGACTGAAAGGCTCACGGGTATTTCCCCTTTGTGTGTGTGTGTGTATGGTGTGTATGGTGTATGGTAGTGTGTGCAGTATTATGTTAATAATATATAAGCCTCATGTGTTGTGTTCCTCTGTTAATACTCTCATGATTCTCCTTATTAGGGACTCCCTGGGAAGCCAGGATTCTGGAGTTCTCCAGGAATACCTGTAAGTTTTGCAATCATGCAATTTAGGCAAGACAGAATTATTTATGTAGCTGAATGTGGTGTGTTTGGCATAATGGATATCTTAAGTCTAACTGCATAAATACACTCCACGACCAAGTTTGTGGACACCTGAAAATCACATATGTGCCATATGTGGGTCTTCCTCAAACTGTTGCCACAAAGATGAAAGCAAACAATTGTATAGAATGTTTTTGTATGCTGTAGCATTACAATTTCCCTTCACTAAAACTAAGAGGCCCAAATCTATTTGAGCATGACAATGCACCTGTGCACAAAGCGAGCTCCATGAAGACATGGTGTGTTAAGGCTGGAAGATGATGGAGGAAATCGAGTGTCCTGCACAGAGCCCTGACCTCAACTCCACTGAACACCTTTTGGATGAACAGGAACTGGAGCCTCCTTACCCAACATCAGCACCTGACCTCAACCTCTAATGCTCTTGTAGCTGAATGAACACAAATCTCCACATCCACGCCCCAAAATCTAGTGGAAAGCCTTCCCAGAAGAGTGGAGCTTATTATAAAAGCAAAAGGGGAATAAATCTGGAATGGAACGTACAAACTTTTGTCCATATAATGTACTATTTAGGAGGGGTGTAACACAATGCCACTCTCTGTATCTGTATCTCTATCTGTTTATTGCTTCAGATACTTGTATTTGTATCTTTATTCACATTTAAACCCGGCATGTCGGCATGGCCTAAACAGGAAGTGGCTGGGTTTTTTCTTCTTCTTTCTGTCTTTGAATGAATTATGAATATGAATGAATGAAATGGTTATTAAAAAGATATGCTGTGTTTCCTCATGTTCTCCTTGTTCTTGTCTGATAATAATTTGGTTATGCAAAAATTGAGGAAAATAGTTTTTCCATGGCACTGTATGTATCCAATAAACATTTGGACTCCATAGTATGTAATATGGAGAGACAAAGAGACTTTTAAATGTTAAAAGTGTGAGTTATGCAGCATTTCTTTACATAAGGAATGAGAGTTTCTGTACTGAAGTCTGTGTTATGTTTTTAGGGACTCCCAGGAGATGAAGGCCCTCAGGGACCACCTGGTAGCCCTGGATGCGATGGCATAAAGGTAACAAATGCAATAATAATATTACAGTAATTCATTTCAAGCAGTATGTGTTTTAATATGGAAAAAAAAACAACAACACTGTGTGTGCTTTGTTAATAGGGTGAACGTGGTTCACCTGGACTTCCAGGAAATTGTGGAGCTGTCGGCTTACAGGTAATCCCATGACAACTGTCAGTCAGAATCGTGCAAGGTTCAAAAGAATACAAAAGATATATAAGATTATTAAGTCTATTTCTAGAAATGGTTATTGATTTCATGCTTGAATTTGTCTTGCTGTGTTGGCAAATATTTTGCTTGAAATAAGTAAAAATGACTAAAAAAATGGTAATAATCTTACAATAAGAAATATTGGGTAATATTTAAGATAGTTTTGCTTGATAAGATATGTTTTTTTACAGTGTAAGCAATCATTAAGGTGGTTCTGGTTATTTATGATTTATTGATCTTTCCTTATCCAAATCTAAAATTGCCTGTTTAAATGTTAATTTTGTAAACTGATTTTTTTTTTTCCAGGGTGAAAATGGTCCCCCTGGCCCTAAGGTGTGCATTTTGCTCAGTATTTCGTAATAATTTCCTATTAATATTTGTTGCATAAATAATAAATGGTTGTTATTATTTTTAGAGAGACATTAAGAAGTTTTACATTGATGTGCACAAATGATTCTGCATGCTAATAATTGCTATTCATGCTTTGCATCAAAGGTACAGTACTGTATGTGTGAGGGATATCTGCTATGAAAACAAATTTACCATATCCATAAACATCATTTTGAGAAACTTTCCATTAGTAAGATTTGTTCAATGATATAACTTTTTATGTCTTTAACTCCTGGACTTCCACAAATGTAATACCTGCCCTTTGGTTGTACTAATTTGCACATGCTGGCACCTTTCCCAGCGTGACTTTCAGGTTTAGTAAACAGCATTGTGGGTGCAAAATGAATCTATTTACATACACACCACTGTGTATTTTGAAAGATGCAATCCTCCATAGATCCTGCTAGAACAGCTTCTATGGTTTTTCTGTATGTTCCTGTACATAGTCGCAGAGATCCACACCTAAAGTAAAGGTGTATTTTACTCTCTCAGGGGGACACATGCTACTTCCCATATCCTAAAGATGTGATGGGAGAAAAAGGTTTGCCAGGTAGAGATGGGCCAAAGGTAAGAGTACAGTAAGGATACTGTATACTTATATATTATATGCTGTGTGCTACATACAGTAACTGAATGTTCTTAATTAATTTTCTTAATTTCATTGTCTATGCTTTTGTACAGTACCACTTCTTTTGATTGAGGTTTGTATTACAGGGTGAGTCTGGACAGCAAGGTGACTGTGGACCACCTGGACCAATGGGATGTGAGGGACCTAGAGTAAGAAACCAAACCTACTAGGACTTAATTATTCATTTGTTGTACCTCAGAAAATGAATGAGAGAGAGTTACAATCCATGTTTTGTGGTAGACCAAATTGAATCGGAAGTTTTAATCAATATTCAATGCCCACAGGGTGAAAGAGGATTCCCTGGCATTCCAGGAGAAAAGGTTAGTCATAAGAGAACTTTTGTTATTTTTTCCCCACAAAAATCATGATTACAGTTTATGGCTTAGATAAAAATAAATAAATAATTGACTTCAATAAATGGGGAAATTAGCCAAGATAACTAACTGGTTAATGTTAGATGTTTATATACTGTAGACTCTGTTGTACTGCATGACAAGCTTCCTCATCATATGCATTTAACTTTATATTTAATATACTGTATAAAGGATTTATATTAATGTAGCTAATGCATTTTATGTTAACTGAAATATTTATATATTTCAAGAATATATGCTTATAATGTGCAGTGTTGATGTAAAATAATAAAGAGCAGTTAAAAGATTTGTTCCTAAATTGGCTAAGAAATACAGATCTTATTATCATATAGGGTATCATGCAGTGCTATTGGTGTGTGTACATTTTTTAAGACTATGATGTTCTGGCAGGGTGTAGAGGGACAACGAACGAATGGCCCCCGAGGTACAAAAGTAAGTGCACCCCCTGACACATTCTTTGGAGAACCTTATGTAAAAATTTTTTTAAAAATCTACATACTGTACTGTAAGCTCCCAAACCAACTGTAAAATATGGTGGTGGATTGTTGATGCTTTGCGACAGATTTTCAAACCTAGACCACACTAACGCAAGTAAATTTAACTTTTCCACTCACACTGAAATTGTGTAGTAAGTAAAAATGCATCTTTTCAAACCCACTGTGCAAAGTGGACAGATTTTTCACTTTGCAGTGTAGATAAGGTGGCTTTTCAAAAGAGTTGGCATTGTCATGTAATATGATGTGATCTCCATAGATCTCCAAGACGGCGGATGCTGAGATGCTGTTTTCTGTATTATGTATTGAAGTTTTATGCTTGACTGTTTTTTGCATAGTATACAAGAAATGATTGGAAAAGAAAGCATGTTTAACATGTTTGAAAATGACCTGTGTAAATGCAGACTATGCTACAAAAAAATATATCTTAGCAAGTGAAGATACGTTGAATAAAACAAAAGCCATCTAATATTTCTTATTATAAGTTTATCATATAACAAATATGGTAAACCATTAAGCCTATTTCTGGACATACAGTATTTAGTCATTTTAAGCTTGTCTTGTTTATTGCTTCATCCTAGAAATAAATGTTTAAAATAAATTATCTGCCAGCTGAATAAGACAATTCCAAGATTGACATGGGGGAAAATATCAAGAAATAGGCTTAATACTCTTATATTTGTTTAAACACAATCTAATAAAGAGGAATATTATTCAAATTAGCCTATTGTCAAGAGATTTTCACTTCCTAAGATATAATTTATTTGCACTGTAGGCCTTAGTTCTGGGCCTCTTATAAAATGTCCTCATGAATTCTGTCCCAGGACAGAAAGTCCCAGGATTATTTTAGCCAAACTCTTCTGTCAGGAGGTACAGACTTGGGTGTAGATTCATATTTAGAACCTAATTGTGTTCTGAATTGAAGAGCATAGTCCATGTGCACAAAACATGAGAATATACAAGAGTTTGAAATGTTCTGCATGGAGGAGATCCAAAGGTTCCTCTCAAACCTCGTTAGATATAATAAGAACATTATTGTGCTTCTGTTCTCTTCAGGTAGAAATTGTAGGGTTGCTGATAAATCTAATTTAAAAAATGTTCTCATGCGCTCATTCTGATAAATGAGAAAAACAAATTGTGCTATTTTTTTAAGTGTAATATTGGTTCCTGAAAGATAGACACCAATGCTGCGTTTGACCCAATCGAATAACCCTAAAGAGTATGAAAACCCTGAGTTGATTGTCACAGTGGAGTAGAGCCAGGCGATGGTGGATTTGTACATCAAATGATATTAACTGATATAGTTATTATTCAGTACAATTCATGCAGTTGGGATTATTTTGCAGGGCGTGAGAGGTTTTCCTGGCGTACCTGGTGAGAGGGGTGTCAAACAGTATTCAACATTACACAGAGAGCTCAAAGTAAGCAATCAGAAGAACAGACATTCACTATCTACTGTATACAGATACAGATACAGTCAGTAGGACAGATTTGTTCTGTGACTCAGTGCTGCCTTGTTAAATAATCTCTCACTGGCTACAGGGAGAACCAGGGGATCCGGGAGACAGAGGCAGCAATGGACTTCCAGTGAGTCCAAATACATCCAAACAAACAAACAAACATACATACATGTGCATCAAATACAGACATAACACCCACAGATGAAAAACTGGATTTTGACTAAAACTGAGTTTGTCGGTCAGTAACACACTTTGATACTTGTACTTTCAGAAAACATAAATACATTTTCACCAAAACAATGAGGAAATGTTTTGATTTAGTCTAAGATGTCTAAAACCTCAATAAAAGTGTGATCAAGTCGTAGGATATTTATGTGGCAGAGCAAAATAGACATGATCCTAATCAATTCAGTTTTCAGTTTATAATCAGATACCAACTTTGAAAATGTCTGCCCTCACATCGTCATCAAAACAAAGAAGAGCGCTTACACGCTCTGTAAAGTTTTTAAACGTTTTATTGACCTAATAAAAGACATTAATAACAAGAAATTTAGCCACGGAATGAATCAGCGGGCGATTATTTGCCCAGCAAATGCTGCATGAACATCACTATCACTTTTATGGAATGCAGTAGTATTTGAAATTATGCCGATGATATAAATAATAAAACAAATAAATGCAACAGTAAATATGCAAATGAGTCAATATATTGTGAAATTATTCAATAACTAAATAATATTGAACTCATTATTGTAAAATATTATTTTATCATTCTCATTCTCAAAGATCCTGATAAAACCAGATAAAACCAAACGTAACAAATCTGTTAGATTATATATATCTTCAATGTTTATTTTTTTCCTGCATTTACCTCATAAGACTTTCTACTTGACTTTTGCAAGTCTGGTGACATTTTTGTTCCCTATTTCACAGATTGAGTCTATACTATAGAATGCAGTAAAGTAGAAGTGCTTCTACTTTATTCATTTGATTTAATTTTGCACTGAAACTACACACTTTGTAACATGTAATGTTACGTAACTGAATTTGGAGCAGTGTGTTTCATTGCTAGTTTCCACTAACTAATCAAATATCATGATGTCATGAAGTCATTATGACTGAGGAGTTGATGGCTTGTTAAAATATTAAATGATCCTGTTTCATAAAATTCTTTGTAACATTTCACTTATTCATTGTTTCAAGGGCGAGCAAGGACCTTGTGGCTCTAAAGGACAGAAGGGAGGCACAGGAGATCCAGGACCTCTGGTGAATTATTCAGATTATTATTCAGAGTGTTTCTCAGTTCTTTTCAATTCATTTCCAAACAGAGATGACTGCTTTCTCAGTTAACAATTCTAGTTAATGTAAACATAAATGTGAATGTTAATAAAAGGAACATCCAGTGTTTAGTTATCGCATCACTTCCCAAATGAAACCTCCTAGTGTGGTTATGAATTTACTGTTTCTTACAGGTTGGCACTTATTTTCTTATATCAGGTTGCTTCTTTTTTCATGTTCTTCTTATTCTTCTTGTGGTCCTCCTCCTCCTCCTCCTCCTCCTCCTCTTCCTCCTCCTCCTCTTCCTCCTTCTTCTTCTTTTTCTTCTTCTTCTTCTTCTTCTTCTTCTTCTTCTTCTTCTTCTTCTATGTTCTTCTTGTGCTTCTTCTTTTTATTCTTTCTTGTTTTTCATTTTCTTCTTCACCATCTCCTTATTCTTTGTTTTCTTCAGTCTTGTTTTTTGTTTTCTTCTTGGTCTTCTTGTTTTTTCATTGTTGTTGTTGTTGTTGTTGTTGTTGTTGTTGTTCTTCTTCTTCTTCTTCTTCTTCTTCTTCTTCTTCTTCCTTGTTCTTCATCTTCAATTCATTATTCCACAGAGTGAATATTGACTGATGCACTGATTAGAAGAAAAATTCTTCCTCTTCTTTCTTGTTGTTATTGTTCTTCTTCGTCTTTCTTGTTCTTCTTGTTCTTCCTGTACCTTCGTCCACAGAGTGAATATTGGCTGATGCACTGATTAGAAGAAGAATTCTTCTTTTTTTCTTGTTAATCTTCTTCTTCTTCTTCTTCTTCTTCTTCTTCTTCTTCTTCTTCTTCTTCTTCTTCATCTTCAATTCATTATTCCACAGAGTGAATATTGACTGATGCACTCATTTCTATTGAGAATATACAGTACATAAGAGTCTCTTCTGGATGCACGCTTGTGTATATTTTGATAGTTATTAGTTTTAATGATACAGCTTTTTATTCTTAGGGGGAAACTGGGCTGAACGGGCTTGAGGGAGAGTACGGTCCTAATGTAAGTACTAACCTATTTTAAAATAGGAATTGCCATTTCTGCTACACACCTTAAATAATGTAATTACCCAAAGATAGTATATGAATCCTCTCATGGTTCCCTTTTCAGTTTTTCATCTGTATATATCAACTGGAATTTATTTATTTATTATTTTTTTTAAGATTACTTTTTCAATCTTCTGTCAGTTTTAATTGAGTGTTTGTTATTGTCAATCTTTGCTACTTTGTCATTTACCCTTTTCAGAAAAGGCCAATGAAAATGGCAAAGAAAGTTCCAGAAAATGATAACATAGTTCACATTGCCAATTTACACTGAAAAATAGCAAAAACGTTATTTAAAATCCATTTTAAAATTAAAATGGGGGGGAATTTTTTTTTAAATTCATTAAAAAAAAACTACATTAATGAAAAGTTAAATATAATATAGTATTGCTCTTTCACATCTACTTTTGACACACACACACAAAAAAAACAACAACTACGTATTGCACTACTAAGAGGTAAATAGAAATATACCAGTAGTGTGTATTACCTGTTTTTTTATTTATTTATTTATATTGTTTCCAGGGCTCTCCTGGGGACAGGGGATGCAAAGGGCCTCCTGGGATCCCTGGTTCAAAGGTCAGCAAACTATTGTCATCTTTATTAGAAAACACAATAACACATTACTTTGTCAAAAAAAGTACTCTATGATACTGCAGTGTACTGCTGTTGTACTACACTGCTCTATAGTGATACTGCACCATACTACAATTGTATTACACTGTACTATAGTTGTACTGCACCATACTACAGTGATAATGCACTATACTACTGTAAAGCTGTACTGTAATGTGCTATATTTAGACTGCACCATACTGCTTTGACATTTCACTGTACTTCAGTGGTACTGTCCCATACTGCAATGGTACTGCATTAAACTGCAGTTTTACTACAGTACTTTTTTGTAAGTCTTTGCTAAAAGTCTGTACACTTTTATTTTTGACCAACATAATATAGTCACAACTGTGTGTGTGTGTGTGTGTGTGTGTGTGTGTGTGTGTGTGTGTGTGTGTGTGTGTGTGTGTGTGTGTGTGTGTGTTTATATAGGGGGAGAAAGGTGACCGTGGTTGCACTGGCCCTCCGGGAGAAGTGAGTCAGTTTCCAAACACCTGCAGCTGAAGACTAATGAAAAGCTTAAATCTAAATGGATTTTCACCTTGATTAATGTCTTTTAAACACGTACAAATGCTTTTGCTCGGTCATTGTGTTTCAACTTTTTTTAAAAATTCAGTATTTTTCAGCCATCATAAAGCACCTGTCATCCACTGGGTTCAATATCAGTAATATCAGTAATAATTAATAATCACTGCAGCTGGCAGAAATATGATTAGTGTTACAATAATAGAGTCATGTATGGTTGAGGGTGAATGTGTTGCTAAATATACAGTGCCTTGCATAAGTATTCACTCTTCCCTTGAACTTTTTTCACATTTTGTAGTGTTACTGGAACTGAAATTGACTTATTTATGTTATGAATATAAACAGAAATAACCCACAATATTTAATTCATGGGGAAAACAATATAGTTCACAAAATGATTTGCAAAAAAAAAATAATTAAATGCTTCGATTGCTTAAGTATTCACCCATGTTTCTGTGAAACCCCTAAATTAGTTTTGGTGCTACCAGTTGCCACCAGAAGTCGCATAATTACTTGAATAGAGACAACCTTTGTGTACTTAAAGTGTCACATGACCACAATACACCTGTTCCTTGACTGACTGCCCTGTTGTTTGTTAGATAACACACTTAAACAGTAACATGAAGACTAAGGATTAAGTTTCTTTTTGTTCATATCAAACCAGAGAATTTAGCATTGTTCATCCCTCTGAGAACACCATCCCCACAGTGAAACAAAGTGTGGTAGCAACATGTTGTGGGGACGCTTTTCACCAGCAGAGACTTGGAAACTGGTCGGAGTTAAGTGCAAGTTTATGCCACCAATAATTGTCTGTTTGGGGGGGGATCTTATGCAAGGCACTGCAGATGTATTTTACTGATCTCCAAAATGAACACAGCACTCAGTGCAAAGATCAGTGAACAAGGAGGACAAAATTCAAAAACTGACAGTGAAGTGGTTTATCTCTATTTGTGTAGAGTCTTGCAGGCAATACACCCGAGAAAGGCCAAAGAGGACATCATGGCTACTCTGGACCTCCTGGCAATACAGGGTTTCAAGGTAAGGTGTTGACAAGCTACAAATTAATATTTAACTTAATATAATTTTTCTGAGACTACATTATCTAGTGAAGCTTTAGATATTAGAAGACTACTGACTGTAGAGGTATTGTGTCTTTTTAATAGGTCTAAGTGGCTTTCCTGGAAAATCAGGCGATCCAGGTAAAGGTTCTCTCAATTTATGTGTTGTATACCATTACAAATTCACTAAGCATTAAATAGGTTTGTCATTGGGACACAACACACAACATAGAAACCATGCATTTTTTTTCTGTCAAACCAGGAACAGGTATACCTGGAAACCTTGGGGATCCTGGTCCCCCAGGCTTTAGCGGAATTAAGGGTGAAAAGGGAGAATCAGCATCTCAAATGGTAGGACCAATAGGACCTGATGGCTCTCAGGGAAAACCTGGGTCTCCTGGTGACCGTGGTCCTAAAGGACTACCAGGTAATAATCAAACTGGCAAACTACACCAATCTTCATTGTACAAAATGTTTTTTCAATAACTTATGGTGAAAAGCTAGGCTCATAACATGTATGCAAGGAAAGTTCTCCATGTTCAGACTCCGCCTTATGAGATGCTTAACTTGACTTTCTGGATGGCACATTTATATTACTAATAAAATATTTTACTACAAGGTTGACAGATTGTGCCTGGACCTCCCCTTAAAATATTAATTTCTTCTAATAATTCACATGCTATATGGCATAAATAAATATGCCTCCTTTATATATTTAATTCCATGTTTGAAATGTTCAAAATTTCCATGTATCTAAACTTCAGTGCATGATCTACAGAAATTCATGAACGTCAGGGCCCGTTGGGGTTGAGAGGAGAGAAAGGCTTGCAAGGGCCTGTGGGTAAAACTGGAGAATGTGGGGAACAAGGTAAGAGTCTCAAGATTGTACCTTTATGGTTAATTTATTATCAATTTGTATGGATTGTGTTGAACGACATGGCTAGTCAGCATTCTGTGAATGTGGAAATATGTTATTGGCAATGCTAGAAATATTTTTCATTTTAAGTTTATTAAGACTTTTTTAAAAATTATTTTACCCTGAAAAACAGTAACCAGGATCATTTGAGATGCAAAAACTCACCGAACATATGGGTTTGCAGTCATCAATTTTATACTTGTCCCAAAACATGACACAAATGTAAACTAAATGAATATTTTTTTGTGTATTTTAAGTGATTCTGTAAAATATAGAGCAGAAAAGACCTAGATTATTTCCAAAATCTGGTGTAAAGTCTTCCCAGAGGTTCTAAATCTGGAATGGGAAGTTCAAACAGCCCTTATGAGTGTGATGGTCAGGTGTCCACAAACTTTTGGCCATATAATGAATTAATGAAGAAATAGGCTTGTTTTTTTATCATTGAGCCATAGAAAACCCATGTAAAGATTAGAGGGATAACAGTTCTTAAGTCACAGAGCCAACTTACCTCTCAGATAACGGTGGCATCACTTTCTACAAACCTTCAAAGAGTAGGTGAGAAACTTGTTGCTGTTCAGTCTCTTTGTGCCAGTCGGTATTGAGAGACAGAGATAAAGTCAGTTAGTGGTTGATGGACCATCAACAAACACTGTTCTTCTCCCTCGTCTTTTTCAGCAGGTTACACTTTATTTTTTAATAGTTCTGCAAAGCCATAAACCACCTGGTGACATGGATGTACATAATCCATGTGAACACCCTTTTCCAGCTAATATACAGAATACTAATAGGTTCTCCTCAACTGCCACAAGGTGTTCTAACCAGCATTTTGAGTGAATGGTGGCATCATGGTTTGTTTTGGTTTGAGCTTCTGGCACAAGGGGCACTGGTCAATAGCTTTGTAAGATCCAGGGTTGAGAGGTACTGTGACCTCTAAAGGTGCTTGATGACCTCTTCCACTTGTGGTCTTGGGTAGTTGTCAATATTAGTGCTGATACTGATCTGACACAAAGTGTTTTTTATTGTTCTGGGCTTAGCCAGTGGCACCAATGTGGCCAGTGCTGTGTCCCTCATATCTCCATCCATCCACTGTTGTGGTGTCTGAAACAGCAAGAAGAGTTTTTTGGCTAGATAAAGTCAGGTGACAAATTAAAGAGACCCAAAATGTCTTAATAAGGTGTGGGGGCACAATGTACCTTGGCATAGTATATTCTACAAGGATTTGTAGTGAAGGGATGAACACCATGATAGCTTTAGCAAGCACTCTCAATCACACTGGTTCAAAACCTCCCAAATGTATTTACTTAGTTTGAGATCTGGTGATTACCTATAGCTTTGTTGGCGATGTACTGTGATCTACTCAGATTCTCGATCAGTTCATGCATAGTTATCAAACTCAGAGACCTGGAGAGATCATTGCAGAACTTCATGGTCCTGACTTGGATTTCACCAAAGGTTACCCTCTAAAATCATTGGTCCAAAATCTCCCAAATGTGTTCCATAGGGTTGAGATATATAATAAAATTAGAATAAATATATTTCATCAGAACATTTTATATAACTTTGGAAGACAATATCCCATAAATTGGCTAAGCCTCTGATATGTTTTATTTACAGGTGAGAAAGGAGACCTCTGCAGCGTGTGCCATTACACAGGCCCTAGAAATGGACCTTCAGGGCCACCTGGTAAACGTGGTCCACATGGAGAGCCAGGTACAGAGAGAATTAATAAGTGAGCGAGTGAGAGTGAAACGCTTATCCAATGTACACAGTAGCTTATAGAGCCAGATAAAGAGAATGTATGCCACAGTGGTTTTGTTTTCTTGAACTGTAATTTTCTGGTTTTGTATAATAATAGAGAAGAATAAAAATTGGAGCCATGGTCTGAAGCATAAATCTGATCATTTTTATGTCTTTTTCTTGTCTATTGTACTTCCATTGCCTATGTGCAGGTGCTAATGGAGAACCTGGCAAAAGAGGATCAATGGGTATTAAGGGGCAGGAAGGTGCACGTGGCAATCTGGTAGTTTATAAGCAATTTATACATTTTTGAGCATAACCAATTCTTAGTACTCAAGCAAATTGTTTATTAACATAAATATTCTAAAATACAGGGTTTGCTTGGTGCTCCAGGCAGTCAAGGGAAACAGGGACCAAAAGGAGACCCTGGCTTTATAGGACCTGGGGCTAATGGGGACCAAGGTGATCCAGGATTTCAGGGGTTCCCAGGGAAGAATGGACAGGATGGGATACCAGGAAAACCAGGACTTAAAGGCCCAAGGGGAGACAAGGGCAATCCGGTCAGTATGGATGTGTCTCAGATGTCTACAGAGCAGACTTTTGATGTTGGCATAAATTTAAATAGAGGTTCTAGTTCATTTTGATGTTTTGGAATACAGTACTTTCAGGTAAAAGTTCAAGCTTATGGTACACTACAAAATATTTAATAATGTCTTCATACGGAATCAACAAAAAAAAAAAGATTGTTGTCAAATGGTTGTATTTATTTGTCTTTATGTTTCATTTTCCTTCAGGGTCCTTTTGGGGCTAAGGGCGACCAGGGTGAGCCTGGATCAAAGGGATTACCAGGATTCCCTGGTGAAATGGGAGTTCAGGGCTGCCCTGGGGTTGGAGCACCAGGGGGACCTGGTGAGAAGGGCAGCTTTGGTGTACATGGCCTGCCAGGGGATCCTGGAGATCCAGGTATGAGGGGAATATGAGAAAAGCATGTGTGTACAAGTACTGGGATCCGGGTGGTTAGATATGACCAAGGACCAAGAAAGGCAAAGTTTATTAACATGAGCGCATATATGGTGCTTGTGCAGAACTGTGTGACATATTTCCTACATATTTCCTACATATTTCCTGCTAGTAATTTTGACTAGTAGAACCAATAAGTTTGTCAGAAAATATTGTGCAAACAATCATAACTGCAGGAGGGACAGAACTTGACAAGAGGGTCTGTGGATATATGTGACAGGTGAGAAAGGTGACCCTGGTATGGTGATCGTAACACCTGGAGACCCAGGGAAGTGTGGAACAAAGGGTCCTAAAGGTCCACCTGGGCAACCAGGTAAGTTAAAGGTGTGATTGTTTTGTGTGTGGAAAGGAGGGATGGGCATGGATGAGAAAAATATGGTCATGTGCTGTATATTTTTAATACATTGTGTTAATTATCTTCCTGTAGCATGTTTGGCTTTTACCCCAGCCCTTCTCACATCTTCTTTCTATTCTTCTTTCTCACTCAGTCTCTCTCTGTGTATATTTGAACATGGTTGATTTAGGGTGTCTGGGACCCAAAGGGTTATGTGGGCATCCAGGACCTTGTGGCGTAAAAGGCGAAAAAGGATTGTCACAACCAGGTTTACAAGGACTGCCTGGTTGTAAAGGTTAGGGTGTGTTTGTGTGTGCATGCATAACTGTAATACACCTGTGGTTACAAATGTGTATCCTAACTAATCAACATACCTCTGTCTCAAACTGTTTCAGGTGAAAAAGGCTTTCAAGGTTGTCGAGGTCCACCTGGCATTGGAGAACCTGGTTGTCCAGGACCCATAGGACAATGTGGAATGCCAGGGTTAAAGGTCAGAATGATGATTTCCTACATTATTTACATAGAACAAGGGATTAGCAAATATTGAGATTACAGCTGAAGAATCTACAGCATGGTGATGCGGTGGATAGCATTGTCTCCTCACAGCTACAAGGTCCTCTCGGGTTAGTCCTGAGCTTGGATTGTTGTCTGTATGGAATTCCTCCATATTCTTTAGTTTCCTCCCATATACCAAAAGCATTTCGATAGATTTGGCCAGATTGTCTAGGCTAAATTGTCCCCTTGGGGGTGGGGGTGAACTGTGATGGTGCACCCAATGTTCCTGGGATTGGTTCATTTGGATAAAGTGGTTACAGAAGATGAATGATTGAATGATTCTAAAGGATCTATTTTGATATTGTAAAACTGAAAAACAATTAAAATTACTTGAAGCACTTGATCTTATGAAGCATTTAAAGTTTGGGATGTAATCTCATGCATACATGCACAGTGTATTCTGATTCTAGGTCAGCATATCTTCCCTGAGATTATTACATTTGGGCACTAACAGGTCACTTTTCACTCCATTTGCTTGTATAAGGGCAATAGAGGTTGTGGAAATCCAGGGCCCACTGGCAGACGAGGGCCTCCAGGGGATGATGGAATGATTGGGCCTACTGGTGAATCAGGTTGGCCAGGAATCCCTGGAGTTTTTGGACAGCCAGGGAAAGATGGATGCCCAGGGCCTAGGGGTAAGTGCAAATCATAAGCTCACACACTGACTCCTTATTTGGAATGTTAGATGCTTGTGATAGATGAGTTTCTTTTGAGATGAGTTTGTAGGGTTTTGGTAATGGTAAGGCATTTTGGAACTGATGTTCTCAAGAGTTTTTCTGAACAACTAGACAGCTAGATCGTTGAACTGTGGCCGAGTTCTTTTTTTTCACGGGTTTATCATCTTTGCTACAGTATTTCTTCAAGTATTCTCTTCTGTCTGCTGAAATACTTTGCTGGGTCTGCATCCAGACTGCAGTTTGTCAGTGGAAAACTTGACAAGCTAACATTTTTGACAGAAAACTTTAAAAAATGTGAAGACTGGGACCACTTTGTTTTCACACGGCATGAATCAATTGGACCACAAAATGAACCACAAGCAAACTGTACTCATGGCTCCTGAGCTGTATCATCTGGAGATTTGATCTTGTGAGTGCAGGCATAATAAAGTGGGCAAATTCCACTGTCTTCCAAGTGTGTAGCTCAAACATAAGCATGTAGTTTGCTTGTGACTAACATCAGGGAGGTCTGATTTCATTATTGATCCATTGAGTATGTGTCAGAATGCAAAAACAAACTACATGTGAAAATTATTCCTTTGCCCTTCTATTGTCGACATCAGGTGCCGCAGGATGTGATGGACCACCAGGGGTGACTGGTCCCGCAGGAGTCTGTACTTCTGGGTGGCCAGGTACAATAGGAGTCCAAGGTCAGAAAGGAATGCCTGGAATTACAGGTAAGATCTTTTACAGGAGGAACTTTCATCAGCTCAGTTTGAGTGTCTGAATGAGTAATTGTGAGTATATGACACTTGTAAAAAATATTTGTATGGTATATGTAAAAATTGTTCTGTTCAGGATTTCAGGGTCAGAAAGGTATTCAGGGTGAGCCTGGATGCCAGGGGCAAGGTTTGCCTGGTCTTGCCGGGTCATTTGGGAGACCTGGTTTAAATGGAGAAACTGGTCCACCTGGTCTAGCTGGACCAAAGGGATTGAAGGGGAATAATGGCATGCCTGGTGGCACAGGTACTCAATAAGCACATGTACAACACACACACTCACACACATATTCTACCTGGTCACAAAATAATAATAATATTTCTAATAAGCTTACATTAACATTTATTTGGCATAATGATGATATGGTTATGGTTAGTTCTGATTTTGATATATGGCTCTGTACATTCAGGCCCACGGGGAAACGACGGGTCTCCTGGGAAACCTGGATATCCTGGATCTTCTGGAAACCCTGGATGTCCTGGACCACCTGGGCCTAAAGGTAACGCACCAATGCACACACTTGCACATTGTGATGATGATAATCATGATATCATGACAATGCTTGTAATCATGAACATTTAGATTTACATAAGAATAAAAGTAGAAAAGGTGAGTGAAATTCTTAAAAATTATTATGACACCTCTGCTTAGGTGTTGCTGGCATTGATGGCCTACCAGGTTGCAGAGGTCCACAAGGCCAGAAAGGGAATCAGGGAGATCCAGGTCCTAAAGGAGAACCGCAAACTGTCTGCAATCCTGGTGACCCAGGAGACCCTGGAGACATAGGTGACTAATAGTCCCCTAAAGCAGAATTTTCTAACCCTGGTATTGGAGTACATCTGAGTGTTTTTCCTAAAATACAAATACTAAAATGTGCAGGACATGGGGTACTCCAGGACCATAGTTGGGGATCTGTGCAGTAAACTAGGGAACACTCTTACATTTCTTGATGATCTTGAAACGGGTTTGCTTCATATGTGCTGTATATGTTCAGTAAAGTTGTCTTTACTCTGTACAATGTTTTGAGATTGGTGACTTTCAAAACGGCTTTAGACATTCTCAGGGAAATTGTGACCAAAGATGGTTGATAACAAAGTGTGAGTGCATCTACAATGCCCATCTAAAAGCTACCAATAGGAGGACGGCATGGCATTACACAAAATTCAAAGACAGCTTTAAATACAGTAGTGGCAATGGAAAAACTTAAATGAAACATGTTGGATCTTTTACAAACTGACTAGTTCACATTCATTAATATAATGTTACCAGCCTACATGCTTGGCCCGTTGTATTGTGCAGTGAGTTGTAAAGCTACCATGCATGCTCATGGGTAGAAAAAAATATAATATCCTTATCACCTCAAGCTTACTTTGAAGAATGGACATTCCATGATGTCCTCTACTTCCCCGAACAGGTCTTCGCCTTTTAAAATATTTTCTTTAGGCATGATATTGCTACTATTATTAAGTGGGCGTGTTTCTGTTTATGTATCTGTTCTGTTTACTCCATTTTCTAGACCAGCCCAGATCACGCTGATTGATAATGTAAGCAGAATGTAGTCATTTTCTTTACTCACAGGTCTAATCTGAGGTGGAGAACTTCGCACAAGCCAAGTTTGTATTGTGATCATCTCATATAATGTGAGAAGTAATAATCTTAAAAGACAGCTGACATTGTACAGTCTAATTAATTTTGTCATGTAAAGCATTCACAGATTCTTGCTTCCAATGTTTTCCAGGGAAGCAAATGCTGAAAAATAGATCTTCAGCCTTCTTTTTGGTAACTTTTAGGTCTTACTGGTCTGACTGGGCTTAAAGGGGACAGAGGAATCCAGGGACCAACTGGCAGCTGTGGGGAAAATGGATTACAAGGCAGCCCAGGGCCACCGGGTAAAACAGTTCAAAAAACAGTCAAATGAGAGACTTAAGACCACTGACTGTCTCTCTGACTCTCAGCCTGTTGCTTGCTTCTTCCCTTTCTCACTCTTTCTTCTTGTATTCTTGCTCCACTGCCTATCTTGTTTTTATTTTCTGAGCATTACTACTTTTTAGTGTCTCGTGACTTGCTTGATCATTTCACTTGCTCTTTCTCTCTCTTTGTACACCTAATTATTACCCAATGTTTTAACATATTACAATTTTGTATGGGTGTTATGATACATCATGACAAGATGCATCACAATGCAAAAAAATATATGATGTGCATTGTGGGCATGTGCGATTAATGTCTTGCAAATCAGCATTATATGAATTATGCATGCAATGCACTTGCACTGTTTGAGCACCAGAGCATGCTGATCATGTGATCTCGTTCTTTCTGCACTTGTGAAGTCCGATAGCCCGCTGACTCCAGAATGCAACAAACAACAGCTTTATATGTTATAAGGTTACACAACCACATAATACCAGTTAGAAAAAGCTTTCACACAACACCAGAGGCCACGGAAAGCGGGCATTTTGGCCGACTTTGGAGCTCTATTTCTGCTACAGAGCTCATTATGTTTCCCTGAGTCAATTATTGGATGAATTTTTTATTTTATTTATTTTTAAGATATGGTGAACCTGCTAGTACATTTTGTTTACAATATTAAACCTCTGTTTGTAGAAAATTTTAATTAATTTAGTGTTATACAGAGAGAAATGCGCATTGCTTTGCATGGAGTGTATCATTACACCCCTACAATTTTGCTCTCTTCTCAGGTCCTCCTGGAGAACGAGGCCGTGACGGATTACCAGGTGAGCCTGGTGTCCCTGGCTGTGTTGGAGAAGTTGGACCTTTGGGTCCCCCAGGTAACACACACACACACACACACACACACACACACACACACACACACACACACACACACACACACACACACACACTTGTAGTCAGTAGTTCTTAAGCTCTTGTGCTTGCCGACTCTCAAATCAAAGCAAGACACAGTCACTTCATCTCCAATATCAGTTTCTTTTTTCCTTTCTGTGTACAGGTCCCAAAGGTGCCAAGGGGACACCTGGTCAAAGTGGAACACCAGGAGACCCTGGTACTTCAGGCACAAATGGCCCAAAAGGGGTCAAAGGTGCACCAAGTTATCCTGGACCAGGAGAGCAAGGACACCCTGGAGAGAAGGTGCACTCACCACTTCTTATAGTCGACTCCAGAATATTTTTACTCTTCAAGAGAACAGACAAAAAATTATGGCATCAAATTAACATCAGAGGAGACAGCGTCTTAATCAGAGATGTTGCTTAGCTTGAGGATTTGCATAGGATTTGCATAAAGACACGCTCCAATTTCCACTTAAGTAAAATAAGCAGCTTTTAAATATCAATATAATGTCCATGTTACTGCAATAAATGATGTTTAACATATGGAAAGAGTCTCCAGTATCAGCACTTTCTAACAGTCAGTAAGTTTTATATCACAGGAGAGAAACTAGAGGTGACAGTAATGCCACTTCTCATCAGGCCACATCACACCACCCTGTTATTGGTTAATTTTCCTATTACAGCATGCATCAAGTGTTTTCTTTCTTACTTAATATACTGTACTGACATTGTGGTGTAAAAAAATTTTAATGGCATTAAAACTAGTTAAGAAATGCATTCTCTGTCAGGGCGAGCCAGGCATACAAGGCCTTAAAGGAAAGAAAGGAGAAAGAGGAATGTGTGGCCCTGTGGGTATTCCAGGATCAGAAGGGCTTTGCGGAGCGGTTGGACAGACAGGACTACCAGGACTACCAGGCACTTTTTTTCTAGTCTTACTTTCTTTGATATCTTTCTTCTAATAGATAAATTCATTTATTTAATCGTTGTGTTTTTTGGCCATTCAATACATTGAACGTAGTATTAATAGGATCTCTTTCTCTTTCTTTCAGGACCCCCAGGATTTCCTGGAGAAAAAGGTTTAGATGGACAGCCAGGCCCCCCAGGTTGTGCGGGAGCAATAGGCCCACCAGGTTCTCCCTTCAGTTAACATGCTTAATGTTTTTAACATCTGCACTCCTGTAGCTGTTTATATATTTTTTTGGTAGATGTTTAAATCACAGGTCATTATTAGCTACAAAGGTTGTGCAGTACATTACATACTTTTATAATGAATACTGACAATGCATAACAACATGATTACAGTTATTTATCGAACATTCTAAAAGCTTTATAATGGATTATTTAAGGTTAATTAAATTACTAACTTACAAAGAGAGCATTTCAAAAACTATTTAAATTGGACATTTGTGAATTGAAAATGTATTCACCACAATACATTATTAGTCTCAGTAAGCATATGCATTGGAAGTATGTTCAAAATATTCCATCCAAACTTTTGACTAGTAATGTAGAGGTTAGTAGTAGGTTTAGCAGGTTTGTCTCATTTCTAGTTCTTGTTCTTTGTATCTCAGGTTGTTCTGGGTCACCGGGCGATCCAGGTCCACAAGGTCTAAAAGGAGTACAGGGCAAGGACGGCTTTCCCGGATTCAATGGACAAAAAGGGAATGCAGGAGGTAAAAGACATACATGCAGGATCGTTAAAACAATCATTTTGTCTTGATGAACAACAGCAAACAACGCTTCAGTCCACGCAAGCTACAGATTATATATCCAGGATCAGTGCTTGTTTAAGCTAGACTGTTAATGATGAAAATAAATAAATAAATAAATCAGTGCAATACATGTGCAAAATAATAAATTTGTGTGTGATATTACACTATTTAAAAACACACTTAGGATAATGTCCTGGCAGATGTGGCTCATCTGAAATGATTGATTCTGGAAGTGAGAGTGCGCAGCATGGAAGTTTGTGTCCATCCATCACCAGATCCATCCTTATATAGTAGCTCAGTTCATCCTATCAATCATCCAGTTTTTCTTTGGATGGAGGATGCTATGTCTACAGCAACGTCTGGGAGATATTTAACACCCCTGCCTTAGGAGCTGGATGTGAAAAATACAACTCTACACTTTATACAAAGAGTTATTAAAGTGACATTCCATTAAAGCAAAAGAAAAGTGTAGTCTCACGTAATATACAGTTGTCTGTTGAATTCACTAAATCATCTAGTCAGGAACAACTGCTTTCCTTATCGTCTGTCTCACTCTTTTTTCTATTCCCCTGTCTAGTTGAAATCCCCACAGCGGCAAATGTATTATTCAACTAGTCTATGCAACACCTAAGTGTGTATATGTACACCCATAGTATATATTGTATGTGTAACTATTATATTGAATATTAATTTCTTCTTATAAAGCTCCTGGATATGGACCTCCAGGGCCAGCTGGTACCAGAGGTAAACCAGGTGAGTGTCCATTAAAAATAAAGCCTACTAACTAGCATAACATATGGAACCAGTACACCTTTGATGTGTGATCTTTAACACAAATGTTGGATGGTTATGATTATGTGTTCACATTACTTTTGTAATGAACGTGCAGATGGTGTTCAAGAACATTCTGAACTGCATGACACACTTGAAACAACAGAATAAATAGGCAAACTTTCAAAATTAAGGGCTGAACACAGAACAGGTGAACACAATAGGGCAGTCAAACAGTGACGGGACATGGATGGGGACAATAACAAAACTAAAACAACGCCATATGTCAAAACATAAACAAAGCACATGGAGCTGTGCTCACTGTTCTGGGAAACCTAAATTACACGTGTTCTATGTATATAAATTATATTACAAGGGTAAGCTAGGTAGCTAAATTCACACAAAAGTTATGTCTAGATACGTAGCCAGTGTTTCTGTTCATAGGGAATTCACAGGCAATGTAATCAGCAAATGACACTTGGTGCAGTGCAAAACTTTAATTATTACTTTTAATTCATTTGTAATTTCTAGGTTATAAAGGGGAACCAGGAGCTATGGGGGAAACTGGACCTCCAGGACAATGTGGTACAGCAGGAGACCCAGGGCCCTGTGGTGTACCAGGGCCACCAGGACCCCCTGGGAATCTTGGTGCGCAGGGTTTGTGCGTGGATGGCCCCAAGGGAGAGCGAGGACCTACTGGAGAACCAGGACCACAAGGTTAAACTTTTTATATGAAACAGTTGCACTTTATAATTTATTTCCTATGTGACAGGCTGAAAAGCACTAGTTGCTATGGTTTTATGAATGACTTCTCATAAAAACTAGATGGTTTTTGTAGGGCCCAGAGGGATATGTGGTCCACCAGGACAGCCTGGCCTAGGCTTCAAGGGAGATAAGGGCAACACTGGGACTTCCGGACCAAGGGGAGTGTGTGGTTATCCAGGAGACACTGGCCCACAAGGGTTTCCAGTGAGTAAGAGAAAACTTTCAATCTAACTGCACTGGCTTGGTGTTAAGAGTGTTGCAAAATATAGCTGAGAAGTGCCACTCAGTTTGAACTTAAACGCATTAATTAATACCATGAAGAAATAGTATTTTTTAATATTGCTAAAGTTACATTTGGTTGATGAATTGGTTGATGAGCATTCATGGCTGATGAGAGAAGATCATAAATAGTGTAATATTTGTCAGTTTGTCAGTTTTCAAAACCAAGGCCTAGTAGAAATGTCACGCATTTTACAGGGTTATGCTGGGATTGAAGGTTACTCTGGTGCCAAAGGAGAAAGAGGACTAAATGGTGAAACTGGACCTCGAGGTAAGAAGTGGAAGTGCTTCTGTTACTCAGTACAAATAATACATGATCAAATCTTTTCAGTAAATCCATAAAAATAAAAATGATGATAATAACAAATGACAAATAAAGATCCATTAACCAATAACTCAACAGTTAGGCTTCTGAACTCCCAGCACTGTCTGTCAAATCTCCTGAAATGTCTGCCAAAAGAACAAAGACAAATAAATACAGAAGCCATGTACTGACCTGGTCAGGTCTGAGAGATTATAAGATCTACATTTCCATTGGAATTGGCTGAGCATTCCCGTTTCCTATAGTACCTATAGCAAAGTTCTGTCCGAGCTACATAAAAGCTCCCAGCTACTCCACACTTGTCAATTTTCCCCTTCTCATCTTGTCCAGGAAGTGGATACTAGATGTTACGTATAGCCCTTGGATAAATCCTTGGAGCTTGCTAATTTTGTTATTGTTGTATGAATGCTGCCAATGAGGTGTAATTAATTTAATAGTTTGCACCATACATTGTGTGCGGCCTGATTATGAAGACCGACACTGTTGTGCACATTGAAAGGCTGGAAAACTCCAGCTCTGAGACCTCTTAGCATCTGGAAATATATAGATGTTTGGGGTGTAACATAATGCCACTATGTCTATTTTGTCTCGTCTCACCATGATAAGCTTTAAGGTTTTCTGATAAGGAAAAAAAGTGGGCTTCTGCCATTGCGTCCATTATGCATATCAGATGTATTACGAGTGCCCAAAGTGTGTGCATCACCTTTGAGCCCCTGTGGTGCCAGGATGTGCGCATACTCATTTATCATCCCACCCATCTTAAAAATACATGCACCTGCATAAGCCTCCTGCTGCCCTGTGACTGCCCATAGGTCAAAGAGGAAGGGATGGCTCACATGGCCCACCAGGATTTCAAGGACAAAAGGGGCAAAAAGGACCACCAGGTGAGAGTTTGTGCCAGTTGTTATTTTTAATTAGAAAAAAAGAAAAAGTAGAAATATAAACATTTTACTGATAATATTGAGCAATTTAGGTATACCAGGGGCTGTTGCTTACTACCAAAGCATACCTATTCCCGGAGACCGTGGTCTGCCTGGAGCTCCAGGAAAGCGTGGACCTCCTGGAGTAACCGGTCCACCAGGACTTGAAGGGGCAGCAGGTAAACATACACACCTGAATGCTTTGATGTATGCAGTGTTTAGTCTATTTCAATCAAACACTGGTGGATTTTCTGCTTCTTAATGTAAGTGAGAAACACAGTCAACCAATCACACTCAACTGGTCTGAGAGCATCTAATAGGTTGATCTCTTAAATTACTGTAAGCTGCGAGAAAGTGATTCAGTTGATCCTAAATCAATTGACTGCAGGACATGAACCAACCATGCCATGTATTTTGGGTTGCTGCTTTTTTTGTGTGGATGTGAGCTGCTAAACTGAGCCATGAGTCACCAAAGGCCAAAGCTGTAGCACTGCAGAAATCCCATGTGCTCCGGATATTTAACCCGACAAACGAAAAACACTGGATTTGATGCAAAATGTTTTAAACTAGTTACTTAATATAATCATCAGATCATTTATTTAGCATCATGTCCCTGTTCTCTTAGAATGGGTTTCCCACCAGTAAATGAAAGAGTTTTACACTGATTCAGATGCTGAAAATGGACACTTCGCAAGTAATAATGACCCACTGTACAGCTTGTCTTAAGGTCAAACAATACTAAAGAATCATGATCTATACATGAAACATAATACCCATGATATTTTTGTCTAATTAAATCCTACAAGGAATCCCTGGCCCTAAAGGACCCCCTGGCCAAGATGGGAGCAACGGTCTTCAAGGTTTACGTGGACAGAAAGGGAACAGAGGACTACCAGGGCTGCCAGGTAGGAATGTGTCTATTATTGTATAAGGATTCACCTATTTGTAATCAGAAAGCCTATTTTATTCCCACACAGTACTGTGCAAAAGTTTTACTCACATGCAAAGAAATGCTGTAAAGTAAAGATGCGTTCTAAAATAATGAGGTTTCTATATTGACATAAAATACTATAAAGAGTGATAAACTAAACAGTGTCAATATTTTAGTGGTCTCAGGTACAACATGTGCACTTTTAGATTAGATTAGATGGTTAGAAGTTAAAAGTAGTGTGTATGGAAATATCAAATGTTTTTGACTTAATAATGCCAAAGTCATCTATAATAGAAATGTCTATAGAGTGCCTAAGACTTCTGCACAGTACTATACATCTTCCTAGAAGTATTTAACTTGAATCTATTTCTTGAAGTTTAACTGAAAGTATTAAAATATTCAAACTTGAAGAGTAAATGAAGTTTGTTATGGGCTGTGTTCCAGTGTGTAAGCGTGTAAAGTGTTTGTGTGTGTTAATGCGTTTGTAATTTTTCAGGAGCTTCGGGTTTTATTGGTGAAGATGGTCGTAAGGGTTCCAGGGGTCTACCGGGACCCTTCGTGGCCAACAATGCCAGAGATACCTTCCTATTCACCAAGCACAGTCAGACACAGTACATCCCTGAATGCCCTTCTGGATCCAGTAAAATCTACTCTGGGTACTCACTCCTTTTTATCAACGCCAATAAACGGGGACATGGCCAAGATCTTGGTATGGTATATACACATGTACACATCAAGTTATCTGAAACTAACTACACATAGAATATGACTGCATGTTTTGTTTTTTTGTTTTGTTTTTTTGTATTCTTTTATTTCTCTCTCTCTTTTTTTTTTTTTTTTTTTTAAAAGAGGGGCACATCAAAACATCTGCACAATACAATAATTGGAGAACAGAAATCACTAACACAGCTGGTGTGGATTGAACCTCCAATTAAATGGAAGCATAATTGCCGGGTGTGACGCATTAAAACAAAAACAAAACAAAAACAAACAAAAAACAGAGAAATGCTTTAGGAGCGCATCTGGTCTGAATTGGCCTCTAGAGATCGTCAGACATTTTGTGAGGTCATTAATTCGTGTCAATGCTAAAACACGCCAGGTGCAACTTTATTCATTTTGGGCTGGTTGATTCATAGTGATTATATGGATTTGTTTATTTGTTCAGGATGGATCTATGTGTATATATATTTATAAATATAGCTTTTAATTAAAGCTGACCTATTCGAGTTCTAACATGAATAAAGCTCTAGCTTTGAATAGAATTCGGTTGTTTACCTCATTATGCCTTAGACAGTTTTTGGGACACATCTCGCACACAAACACCTCACTGAAATTTTTCTCCCCTCTCCGTCTTTCTTTTTTTCGGAAATAAAATGCAGGCAATACACGCATCTTAATCATTTGTGCTTGTTTTTTGCTTGTGTATGTGTACGTGTATATACTATACCATATGTATATTTATGTATACGTACGTGTGTGTGTGTGTGTGTGTGTGTGTGTGTGTGTGTGTGTGTGTGTGTGTGTGTGTGTGTGTGTGTGTGTGTGTGTGTGACACCAAGGCACTCTGGGGAGCTGTCTACAGATGTTCTCCACCATGCCATTCCTTTTCTGTAATAGTGATAACACCTGTCTCTATGCCTCCCGAAACGACTACTCCTATTGGCTGTCTACTGCCACACCCATGCCCAGTGATCTGCCCTTAATCGCAGGTGATTCACTGGCGCAGTATGTTAGCAGGTACGCTCAGAAATCTGTCATTTATACTGTACAGTAAATACTTACTCATTCACTCAGTCACTCACCCAAACAAGCACTTAAAAAAAGCATCCACTTACCCATTGACTGTCTCACTCATTCGTTCATTTACCCAATTACTCAAACAGGCATTTACTCATTCTCTTACTCACTCACTCACTCACTCACTCACTCACCCAAACAATCAAACACACACTCATTTACTCACTCACTCACTCAAACATTCACTCACTCATTCAAACAAACATTCACTCACTCACTCAAACAAACACTCACTTAGTCACTGACTACTCACTTACACTCTTTCATTCAGACACTCATTCACTCAGTCACTGACTCACTGATTTACTCACTCACTCACTCACTCACTCACTCACTCACTCACTCACTCACTCACTCACCCAAACTAGCATTCAACCTAGCACTCACTCACTCAATTTTACTCTCACACTCATTCTCTTACTCTCACACACACACTCATTCACACTCACTCAGATACTCAGTCTTTCACTCAAGTACATGCTCTCTCATTCTCTAACACTTTCACTCACTCACTCACTCACTCATTTTCTGACACACTGTCTTACTTACTCTCATTTTCTCACTTTGTTCCAATTTAGAAGTTGTCAATTAAAACCCACTAGTTTATCTTTTATTGAAACCTTACCAGTCTGGGGCGTTGAGTGCACGCACATGCTTGCTGAATGCAGTTAGAGGAGACAAACGACTCTCTTCTGTATATACAGTGGATACACACGAGTCTACACACCCCTGTTAAAATGGCAGGTTTTTGTGATGTAAAAAAAAAACAATCCAAGTTAAATCAATACCCAGCTTGCATAAGTGTATAATTTTATAATTAAGGTTTAATTTTATAAATAGCTTTATAATTGGGAATGTGGCAGTGTTCAGAATCAAACAATCACATTCAAACTCATGTTAAATACTAATTAGTATACACCTGCCATCAATAAAGTGAATGATTAACCCCAAATAAAGTCCAGCTGTTCCTATGGGATTTTCCTGACATCTTCCTGGTAGCATCCAACTGGAAAAGCCATGGGCCACAAAGAGCGTACAAAGCAGGTACGGGATCTCATTGTTGAAAAAATATCAATCAGGAGAGGGTTACAAAAAATTTCCAAGGCATTGGATTTACAATGGAACACTGTAAAGACAATAACCAACAAGTCGAGAAAATATGGCATGACAGTGACACTACCAAAAACAGGATGTCCCTCTAAAATTGATGAGAAGATCAGGAGAAAACTGGTCAGGGAGGCAGCCAAGAGACCAACAGCAACATTAAAAGAATTGCAGCAATTTCTGGCAAGTACTGGTTGCTCCTTACATGTGACAACAATCCCCCGAATTCTTCATATCTCTGGGGTAGGGTGGCAAGACGGAAGCCTTTTTAACCATAAATTAAATAAATAAATAAATACATCCAATCTCCCAAAACCATGTGGAATAATGTGTTGTGGTCTGATAAGACCAAAGCTGTATAATAATACCAAAAGATAAAAAACACAGCACATCACCAAAAGAACACCATACCCACGGGGTATTATAGGGGGAAGCATGGTCGTGGCAGCATCATACTTTGGGGCTGTTTTTCTTCAGCTGGAACTGGGGCTTTAATCAAGGTGGAGGGAATAATGAACAGCTCGAAATACCAGTCAATGTGGGTGCAAAACCTTAAGACTTCTGCTAAAACACTTAAGATGAAGAGGAATTTCACCTTTCAGCATGACAACGACCCGAAGCAAACCTCCAAATCAACAAAGGATGATCTGGGTGTACCAAAACAAGATCAGAGTTTTGGAATGGCTGAGTCCAGATCTTAATCCAATCAAAAATCTGTGGGGTGACCTGAAGAGGGTTGTGTACAGGAGACGCCCAGCCAATCTGACAGAGTTAAAATGCTTTTACCTGCCATTTTAACCGGGGTGTTTAGACTTTTTATATCCATGTATAAGCACACAGATATGAATGATTGGCTGTGACTGACATAAAGGAATAATACTATTCTATTATTGCTATCCAATTGTTAATCTCTCTCTCTCTCTCTCTCTCTCTCTCTCTCTTTCTCTCTCTCTCTCTCTCTCTCTCTCTCTCTCTCTCTCTCTCTCTCTCTCTCTCTCTCTCTCTTTCCAGGTGCTCAGTATGTGAGGCCCCAGGTAACGTGATAGCGTTTCACAGCCAGAACTATACAGTCCCATCATGCCCCATCGGATGGCAGTCTTTGTGGCAGGGCTACTCTTTCGTCATGGTAACAACCACAAACCATTACTGAAAGACATATACCTTATTTCATGAAGAGATATTTTAGCAATTTTGTAGAATTTCTTGTGAATACTCATGCAACAAATTAGAAATTGGAGCACAGCATAAATTTGCCATTAATATTTCATGAGTTTTGGAATTCAGTTTCCAATTCATTTATTTTATTGATTTTAGAGCAAAGTGTAAGACAGCACTCTGTACCATCATAATCAAAACACCAACTGAGGGAATATACAGTACAGTATTTCAGAAAAACAGTTTTATTAACTCACAAGTATTGTTCCATACTTGAGACAAGGCACCATGTTATGTCACGTTAGGGTGACTTTTCCTTTAATTTGTCACCTGTCTGTATATATACTGGGCACATAAGATAAACACAAAGATTGTCAAACCTTTGAATAGATAGAATATTTTTCACAATGTCCACATGTAAATTTATTTCTGAATTGAAACATTTTTATTAAGTCATTTTTACTTAAAACAAGCTTTTTTAAAATTATTAAATTGTTAAATTAAATTACTCTGAAGCTGGTTGAGAAGATGCAAAGCTCAGATGAAGACTTTTCCCAGATGAAGACTTTTCCCACTGTGGAAAACTTGAAGTTGCAGATTTGTCTCAGACTGTTACGAAGCATCGACACGGGAGACTCCTTCTAGAAATGCTAATGACAAGTCTCTTCGTAGAACATTTCAATAAATCAGTGATTACGCACGTTTTTTAAACCATACAAGTTACTATTAGAACATTAGAACTAGCACATTAATATAAACCTCTGGTTTGCAGCTGCACTAGAGTCAGAGCTGCTGTCATAGAAAATTAATCAACACCTTCTGACCCTTCTGACCAATCAGAATCGAGCGCTCAACAGCATTGTGGTGATATAAGTGTGTGTGTATGCAGTATATTGCATGTTTACTTGTGTCTCAATAGCAAACTGGTGTGGGTTCTGAGGGCTCGGGACAGCCCCTGTCCTCTCCTGGCTCCTGTCTGGAGAATTTCCGGAGGATTCCCTTTATCGAGTGTCATGGGCGCGGCACTTGTAACTACTACTCAGATGCCTACAGCTACTGGCTGGCCGCTCTGGATCCTAGCCAGATGTTCAGGTATTTCTCTCAGATGTCTACTTTGAGAACAAGTTATATTTGTGAAGGTGGATATTAAAAAAGAAGAGATGTCTACCTGAAACAGAAACGGAAATGACTTCAGAAGGTTTAATCAAATAAAGAATTTAGATCTTAGTGACAATATATATACGCAAGTTAGCATTTTCCCAGCCACATGCCTGATGTGTGTTTGTGTTTTGTTTCACAGTAAACCATCCCCACAAGTAGTAAAAGAAGACTATCCGAGCATCATCAGTCGCTGTCAGGTGTGCATGAAGGAGCCGTCTTATAATCAGTCCTCCTGAACTTCAGAGACCTTTTATTCAGCCGATGTCGAGACGGAAATTTTTGTCCTTGAACTTTGACTTTTGTTTCCTTCTCACTCTAAATCCTATTTCTGAGATCTTCAAGAAGGTTCTTGAAGGATGGAAAACAAATGTTGAACTAATGGACTAATTTACAGACTTAATAACCCGTATGTACTATGCTTTCTAACAGTGCTGATGTAAATGTGGCACGTGGGGACATTGTCCTATAGAATTAAGTGCAACAATAACGACTACGCCACCCTGGGAGCAACACCCAGGGACCACCCAGTGAAAGGACATAAATTCGTGGACACAATGAAAAGCCAGAGACACATGTTCCCCATAAACAAAAATAAAGTTTTTATTTCTCACTTGAATCAAACTTGCTGGTAATTCACAAAATGATTAAAAAAAAGAAAGAAAACAGATTATACAACTACCACAACATAATTTAAATCATAAATTATATAAATTCTAATAAAGTCACTAATAACCAGGAAGTAACTAGGAACAAACTAGGCTCAATATCATTGATGTGGTGAAATCGGAGTCATTTATTTAACATTTATGGAAGACGTCTTGGTTGTAAACGCTTTATAACAGTCAAAGTTTCCTTCCAGTCTACTTATTTAATCCCCCAGGTGTTAACTGTTATTGTACGATTTATAAGTACAGACCCCAAAAAAACTTATGACGTTATAAGAAAATAATCAACAACTGTCGTGACACTCGACGCGACTGGAAGAGCATTTACTGTTACCACCTCGTTGTTCGTTGTTGAATAACACCACATTTTTATGTTTACGTAGATTACGTAGCACGTCCGCCGTACAAGTCCCTGCCAATGAGCTGTTAGTATAGAAACCATAGGTAACGTAGTAGAATGAACACGTTAATATAAACCTGTGATTTGAATTACAGCTTGGACTAGTGTCAGAGCTGTTTTTGTAGAAAATGAACCATCTGACCAATCAGAATGGAGAACTCGTGAGAGACCTGTATAAAGTTCAGAGCACTTGTTGTTATGTCGCTGTTACATATCATGCACTGTCGTCATGCCTTGTGCAGACACGACAACGAGCGACCAGAACTCGTTCAGCAAGACTAGCCTTGTGTTTGTAGCAGGGTTGCACGGTATACCGGGTACTACGGTAGTATCGCGATACTAAAGCTTCAAAATACCACCGATGCCACTGTATTTTTTTAAACGGTAGTATCAAGTCAATACGGTAGTACCGTAAGTAATGTTGTATGTGCGGCAGTTAATACTATTTTCGCTAAAACGACACATCTCACTGCTTGTGCAGAATACACAGAAGGTGTAGAAGGTTAGTGACACTTCATTTAACCTAAATTCTTTACCTTAATCTTTAAAGATTTCCTGTTTGCTACCAAGCGAGCTAACGTTATGCTAACCGCTGTGTGTAAATAATAAAATTAGCCGTGTTTGCTAATGTAAGCGAGCTAACGTTCCCAATTTTATGATTTGTTTTGGAGGTCATTTCCAAATTACAAACTCTGAGGACGATTTCCATTCGCTTGAGGGAACAATAGATGAAATATGTGGCACACTGAATTAGTTGTGTGTGTGTGATTTTTCTTGAGTTTTTCCAACAGCCATTCATTCTCATTAATTACGTATTCAGAGGAAAATCTGGTTTGTCTGTTTTCACTTATATCTATATATTTCTGTAAATTTGGTTCATTTTGTAAATTAGAATAATGAATTAACACAATATTGCATGGTATCGTGATACTTCAGCTGGTATAGTATCGCATGATATGTGTATGGTATCGTGACAACCCTAGTTTGTAGAGACAGTAAAATAAAGTTTACAAAGTTTACAGGCTCCACTCGGAAACATGTTAAATATGTTTTGTATTAAGGATCGTAGTATTTCTGATGTGTTCAGTTACTCTGGTGCTAATTTGTTGGACGGTGCTGTATTTTTCTTGATCCCTTGAGAAGTGTAAATGTTAACTCAGAATTACATCACAAAATAAATCTTGGACGCTACTTAGGATCACATGTTAATGATAAATGTTACTATGCAAGTCCTTCAGGGTGGATTTAGCCTATAAGATAAGATACAATGTGAGCTTATGTTTTTGTTTACGTAGCAAAAAAGACTAAAGTGATAAGATATTGATAGCTGTTCATTACGTGTGTATTGTAGCAGTGCATAGTTTTAAACCAATAAATCAGCAAGTTTATCCTGAATTTATCTCTTTAATATTTAATCCAAAAATTAGGTTTAACACAATCCTTTAGCTTCTGAACGTTTGCCTCTGCTAACTTCTAGTAACTATAGCTACTGAGTTTATAAAGACAGATAATATCATTAATGCATTTTTGCTAGCCAGTTTTTGTTGTTGTTGTTGTTGTTGTTGTTTTTGTTTGTTTGTTTGTAAAGTATATGATTGTACAGATTTCACGATTTATGGTTTGTACTAAGGATTTGTGATTTGTATTTAATTTATGACAAGTTTTGTATATCAAGTGTCATAGCTTTGGAAATTGGCATATGTTATATATTATATTAGTATGCAAAAAAAAATGAAATAGAAACTTACATTTTACACTTTTACTTTTTTTAAGCATCTCGAGCACCGTGTGAGTTTTTTTTTTTGTTTGTTTGTTTGTTCAGGTTTTTTTGTTTTGTTTTGTTTTTTGTAGCACTAAAATTCTTATTTACTTTTTATCCATGTGACCACAAGGTGACAGTACAGAGCTACTTGAACAACAGACTATCACAGGCATGGGGAAATACAAACTAAATACTTTTACTTAAGCCATGGTCCTGAATGAATTGAATTTTTAATGCTGTGTGTAGCCGGTGGATTGCATTATGTCTGTTTTCTGAAAATATAACAGCAAAGTATATAACGGCTTTGCTTTCATGATTATCGGATAGAGAATTGGACATTTAACTTATGGAAATATTTCACATATTAACAAAGTAAATTAAGGCTGCATTATTCTTACTTAAATGCTAATATCTGAGTTTCTCAAATAAGATTCTTTGATGCACTAATTTTGTTCAGAAGAATGTGTTTACATTGCAATGGTGTCCTACCTTGTAAAACAAGCCTTATTATGCACTCCATTATGAACTTCTAAATAAATGTACAAAATACACATAAATTACATTTAAGCAATATTGGGGGGGTGGGGGGGTGGGGGGTGATATAGCAGGAATAGTGGCACTCTGTGCAAGGTGCATTGAAAAATGAGGTTTTTAATACAATTTATTTAATACAAAGTATATTTGAGTAGCATAGCCCTGAACACTCTGTGTTTTGGTGCACAGAATAAAACATAACACATTAGAAAAATATTAGAATAATATGAATTAGAAAAATATACAGTACACTGTCCACTAGAAATTCGTTTATTTGTATTGTAGTTTTTTTTTGTTGTTGTTGTTGTTTTTATGGACATCAGTCTCCATGATTCATGCATGGGCCATGAACCAAGAAGGACAAAGAAGCCATGTAGTGGCAGAGGGTAAAACTTTTACAACTGTTACAAAATTAGCAAAAAGTGCAAAATTGTCACTAAACTTTTATTATTATATTTTATTGAATAAAAGTAAAATATCAAATAAATGAAACAACTGCGGTAGAAAATTCAACCTAAATTGGAAATCAAAAAAGGAAAATTATAGTAAATAGTGACAGACAGCAAATCCCACCCTGCACTGTTGATAAAGTAAAAATAAAATTTTCTCTTTTTTTTATTTTTTATTTTAATTTCCTACATGCAGATTTATTTATTTATTTATTTATTTATTTATTTATTTAGGTGGCATGTACACTGACAGGTTACACACATTCGCAGTATGTTGGTTCTGGTGGATGTTGTTTTATTAGAGAATGTAACTAGGTAGCTATTATTTCTTGTTTCTTTTCTAAATGTGAACTATTCAAACAAGAAAAAAAGGTGTAAGAGCTACTTAATCATTAGTGAAGGAGTTTGCAAACTAGTGGACGTGACGTCGCTTGATTTCATCATAAGAGAAATTTTTATTTATTTCAATTCATTTTATGAATATCAGTCTGACTATGAATACGTGTTCTGTGCGCTCGCATTGAAACGAGCGGGAAATGAAATCTGCACCCTTTCAGAAACACCTCCTGACTGTTTGAAAAGCCGTGTCAAGAAATAAAAAAAGAGATATACTGTGTACCGAAGGAATATTCCTTTGGTTTTAAGTCAAAGGAATGATTAGGCCAAATCAGAGGTCAGAGGTACCATTTTTCCTAATTCCTGTTCCTCACTGCACTCCGAACTTCCGGCTCGTCAACAATCTACGCACCATCTGTACAAAATAAAAAATTTGACTGATTAAGACTTGATAGAGGCAGAATACTGGAACATGTCAGTCAGCCAAGCAGAGTTACACATCTTTTTTTATTATTATTCAACCTACAGAAAGAAAATACCAAGAGGCTTTCAGTAAGAATCCATTAAGGCTGAGTTTGTGAGGCTTTTATTATTAATTAAACCACTGTGTGCATGCTGGAGAGACAAAGGCAGACACGGCAACATTTCTCGGTTGTATTTGCCGTAGATTAGCTGAGAGGACCTGAGTCCGTTCACGCAAATTGTTTCATTGTCCTCATCATTGTAAAGTCAATACTCTTTCACTCACGTAATCTTAACAAAAGCGTGCATCATTGCCGTGAACAAAGGAAATCAGCAACGTTTTACGACATCGCATTCCGGCTTCGCCCCGGCAACCGGGCAGCTGTCAGTCATCCGATGAGTTTAAAAAGAGCTCCGCAGAGTCCCAAGCTACCAGAACTCAACCTTCAGAGCTCTTTACCGCACAATCGGAGGTGCTCCAGAAACTTGACTCAACAACCGAGAAGAAGATGAGGACGTTTGTGTTGCAGTGTTGTCTGACCCTGCTGGGTTTGTCTCTGGTGCTGTGCAGTAATGGCGTCTCTTCTCAGCCGGACCTGGATCTGCGACACCGCAGACTTCTGCAAAGAGTTCAGGCCCTTGGCGTGGCTGCACAGGTTAGACTGCATGAACACAGGCACACACACACACAAAAAAACAACCATTATATGCAAATACACACTTGCTAATTCTTGTGGTGATAGGATGCCAAGGCCTAGCCTTACCTTTATTACTAATAGTGAATTACCAGCTGTATGTTATTACACATGTATCTCATAGCTAAAATAATAGTGTGTGATATGAAGTAACTTTATACTTTGGCTATTTATATAGCACTTTAAACAATAGACATTGTCGCAAGGCAGCTTCTCAGATGATTTAGATCCCTATTGAGAGGCAACAGCGGCAAGGAAAAACTCCCTGAGAAGAAATGAGGAACAAACCTTAAGAGGAACGGAATTCAAAAGCAAATTTTCTGGGTGACGTCAGATAGTTTGATTATAAATGGATGATCAGTATGAACAGATGAGAATGAGAGTCCTGGGATGAGCACAAGACAAGTCTTTCTGATTACAGCAGCAGTTCTTAGGACAAATTTATCGTATCTGAGGGAGAGTTTCCCCTGAAACAAGGGTCAGACTTGGAATATTTGGTTTTTCTGGGGGGAAGTGCATATCTAAGCTCCAAGCAGAAGAAGTATCACGATGAATCAGGCTGATTCAGAGCACATAGAGTGAGAGAACAGATTATTGTTCCCTTGATTTTACATTCTCATGAGAACTCCAGTTTTACGGGATAAATTGAGGTGCCAGTCATTTCGTTAGCTGAGTATTAGATTAGCAGGAATAGCCATGGGAATGAAAACTGCAATGAAATACATTTGCTGTCAATCATTTCAGCCTGGGAAAGGGCTGATCATGACAAGCACAGCTGAGATGTCAGTCAACTTCAACTTGCCTTCTCAGTCTATTTAGGCATGTTTCCTAAAATACTCATTTTCAAAAGAAGGAAAAATATAATAATATTATTATATTATTAATATATGTTCCCTAATATATGTTTCATTAGCATTGTCTTTCCAGGATTCTCACTCTTTCCCCAAAATCTCTAACCTCTATCCTCAAACTATCTGCCTTCTCTATCCTGTCTTGCCTTTCAGGAGTGGACTAAGAATGATCTGAAGGACATTCTAACCCAGCTCATCATGCCAGAGTCAGAGTTTCAGGAGAGCGACATTTCTACTCTGGGGACAAAACAAGATCTCACAGTGGAATTAGAGCGATCGGCAGAAGATCCCAACAGCCTCCCACCTCGAGAGCGAAAAGCAGGCTGCAAGAACTTCTACTGGAAAGGATTCACTTCCTGCTGAAGTCCTGCCTCCTGGGTCACTGCTGCTCTCCCTGCCCTCACCTGTGACCCACCAGTGAGGTCGAATCAGTAGCTGATTTCTATCAATTAATCATATCAATCAGCTTCAACTGTAACTTATAAAACTGTAATTTATTTTAAAAATAAAGACTAATGCTTTATTTGATTTAAACTGAGTGTATGCGTGTAAATGTGAAACGTGACACAATATGTAGCAAACTCAGGACAAATAGCAAAGACACACAGCTGACACAGAGGTGCCAACACTTATGATTTTTAACCCATTGCTAAGGCAGTGTGCTAATTTTTCTGCTTTTTTCAGACCAAACATGAATAATAATAATAATAATAATAATAATAATAATAATAATAATAATAATAATAATAGTTCACCTAAAGGGAACTTCACGCCAGATTTGTCTAGGTGAACTTTGCCTTGTGAATTCACAAGTCTCGCTTTCGTGAGTATAGAAATCATGTGGATGGGACTGTGGTCTCTTTGGTTGGTAAAAATACACCAAAAAAATGGAGACGCTGCTAATTATTAAGTAGCTCCATTTTGGACATTGGTATCACTTCAATTTCAATGCACGTTTAAAAAAAAAAAAATAGCTATCTCATCCACCGACTGATGGTTTATGGATTTTTTTTCCCTCTACCAACTAGATTTTTCTTGCTAGCAATGGCACCTCTACAGTTTAGTGGACACTTTGCTTTAACACACTTATTCCAATATAAGATGGATTTCTGAGGTATAGCTCACATGAAATAAGCGTAGCCCTGTGACATAGCATGAGCAGCAGTTTGAAAAGATTTGGCGACTGGCTTCATGTGTCTCGGAGACAGCTAGCCTTCACCCTCCCTGGTTGTTAGCAGTCGCGTGAAAGGGGAGAGCTAGCTAGTGCCTGGGAATTGCCAAATTACCAAATTGGGAGAAATCACCAACAACAAAACAGGATTCCAGCACTTGTGGTGCTTGGACCCCTAAAAAAGTAAGAAAACAAAATGGGATAAAATAGGCAAAACTAAACATTGCTGTACCTCTGTGTACTAATCTGTGGATAAAATAGAACTGCGTCGCTGTCTTTACCTCATTAAATGTCACTATTTTAACACTTAGCTACTTAATTCCAAGCTGTGCTTTAAGAGCACCAAAAGGTCACAAAAACATAGAAGTATGTGGGTGTGTTTGTGTGTAAGTGTGGTGAATACAGCCACTTTTAATATGATTAGTGAAAATTGTTGGACATGACAGACTTATCCCATGCCTTCAAAATAGCAGGGAGAGAGTATGGAAGGTGACTCGCAAGATGGAAAAAGAAAGAGTCAGAGTGAGAGTAAGAGACGAGGGACAGTTACCATTAATGGTCATCCATAGCAACGTCTCGTCGTGTCAGCAGACGGGGTAATGGACCCTGAGAACTGAGCACGGGCGAGGTGTGTGGACTCACACATCAGTCTGATGTATTTTTCATTAGTGCGTTATTAGCTGTGAAAGCTGTGCCGGGCTTTGGTGCTCCGTCTCCAGAGGCTCACGCAGAGACGTGGAAAAGCCTGTTAGTCAGCAGTAATTGTTATTTAATTATGCTCCTGAAAGCAGCGCAAATATTTAAGCTCATCTGGCCTGTTTGATTAACAAGCTTGAGGAGAGACTTTGTCAGGCATTAAAAATCACTTTCCACTGGGTTGTTTACAAAGCAGAGGTTTTTATCTTTCTGTGTGTGTGTGTGTGTGTGTGTGTGTGTGTGTGTGTGTGTGTGTGTGTGTGTGTGTTAGTTAGTATAGGTTAAACAATCCAGCGGTGGCTTAACGGATCTGAACTAGTATATCACAGCTTCCAGACCAAGTCCAGTTACATCAAATTCTTTGCTTTAAAAGACAGGCGACTAACATGACAGAATAGAGACACCTTTTTGTTTAATGCCTAACTATTACTGATTGTTTGTCTAAACCATTTGATTTAGTTGCTATGTTTTGTTTCGCAGTTACCACTTTTGACCCATCGACATTGGACAGATGAGACACAGTGGATTTTGGAAGTTACTGTACGTGGGAAGAATAATCACGTTCTTCTCTGATCTTGTGTCTTTAAACATTGTTTTCATTGTTGACAAGTCATGTCTTCATACTTGACTGAAAGAGTCAATATTCCAATGTTAATGGAAAAAAATCAAATATTTAAAAAAATAAATAGATCAAAATGTCTAACAGACAGGAAGGAAGGATTAAAATTTCAAAATGGCTGTCAACTGGAGAAATATAAATGACTATATTGGATACATTTGCTTGTGAAGACAATCACAGAATTTCTCTCCTAAAGTCTACTCTTAACACTTAACGTATTTCCACACTAACATTTCCCTGCTTCAAATACAGAACTCATTAATTCTCTCTCTCTCTCTCTCTCTCTCTCTCTCTCTCTCTCTCTCTCTCGGACCTAATGAGCAATGCAGCCTATCTCTCCTGTCCACGCTGTCTTTGCAGTAAAATCTCACTGACAGTTATGTGTGGATATATGTGCCTGTGTGTGTGTACAAAAAAAAAAACAAAACCTTATTACCTCCGTGACTGCCCTCGTCTCGGTGCGTTACGGTTAAGAGGGGAAAATATCTACATGGAAGCCACAAAGGCACATTCTTTGACGTCTATTTCATATGATAATGCGCAGCTTTCGGGACTTCATTGTGAAGAAACGGTGTCTGTTAGGTCTCATTGTTTAAAAATGTTCGCCTGTGTCTGTCTGCTCAGATGGAGATAAGCCCTTACTGTCCGCCAGCTGTTGAGCCGTCAATCAAACAGCCTGCTGGTATGCTAATGCTAATGCCATAGTCATGAGTCATAGTTCCAGCATAATAAACTGATGGTTAAAAGGCATATTTCTTCCAAAACGTCACTAAAATTGGCGATATTGTAAAAAAGTATCTATATGAAGTACCTGTATGAGTTTGAATTTTTTTAAATAAGCATTCTGAATCATTGTGTGTGCATACCCATTAACCTCTCTGTGTGAGACTGATTCTTGTGGAGCCATCAGTCTAAGCACGGCACCAGGCATAACTAATCAACCATCACAAAATTAGCCAAACAGCACAAGCAACAAACAACCAATCAGCCAGTTCAAAGACAAACAGCAGGACATCCTCTCTCCAAGTGTGCATTTGCATGTGTATGTTCTCAATAAAACAGCATGGTGTCAACACACCACGCGAGTCTATTAGCCCATGTGGCCCTCTTCACGATTCATCCCATTAAACACCATTTACCACTCTCCCTACTGCTGCGTGTGTGTGTGTGTGTCTGTACATGTGTGTATTTATCCCTTTGCAAGGACCAAAAGTGTCCAAATACTCTTAAAGAGATATAGGATAGTGGAAAGCATCCTTTGTGTGAGGACGATGATAGGATATAGTGCAATGTCCTCACAATGACAGGACATTGAAAGAACAGAGTCCAATGTCCTCACAATAATAGGATAGTGTCAAATGACCTCATGATGATAGGATAGAGTCCAATGTCCTCACGATGATAGGATAGAGTCCAATGTCCTCACAATGATAGGATAGAGTCCACTGTCCTCACGATGATAGGATAGAGTCCAATGTCCTCACGATGATAGAATAGAGTCCAATGTCCTCATGATGATAGAATAGAGTTCAATGTCCTCACAACGATAGGATAGAGTCCAATGTCCTCACGATGATAGGATAGAGTCCAATGTCCTCATGATGATAGGATAGAGTCCAATGTCCTCACGATGATAGGATAGAGTCCAATGTCCTCATAATGATAGGATAGTGTCAAATGACCTCACAATGATACGATAGAGTTCAATGTCCTCACAATGATAGGATAGAGTCCAATGTCCTCACAATGATAGGATAATGTCAAATGTCCTCACAATAATAGGATAGAGTCCAATGTCCTCACAATGATAGGATAATGTCAAATGTCCTCACAATAATAGGATAGTGTCAAATGACCTTACAATGATAGGATAGTGTCCAATGTCCTCACAATGATAAATTAGTGTCAAATGCCCTCCCAATGATAGGATAGTGTCCAATGTCCTCTCAATGGCAGGATAGAGTGCAATGTCTTCACAATAATAGGATAGTGTCAAATGACCTCACAATAATAGAACAGTGTCAAATGACCTGACAATGATAGAACAGTGTCCAGAGTCTTCACAATCACCCAATCCACACAAGGATACAATGGTATCACATGAGCACACAATGATAGATTGGTGCTAAATCTATCTCATCACAGTGATAGCATAGTGTCAAATGTCTTCACAATAATATGATAGTGCCAGATGTCCTGAAAATGATATGAGAGTGTCAAATGTCCTCATAAAAAGAAGGTCGTGTCAAATGTCCTCATAATGACAGGACAGCTCCAAATGTCTTTGCAATGACAAGATAGTGTCTAAAGTCTTCACCATCACTCGACAGGATAGTGCCAAATGTCCTCACAATGAATGTCTTCACATTCACCTGTTTTGGTATTTACAGCTTTTATTTAAAAAAGAAAATAGACAATATTTCGTTCTGGTTACTGATGTTAAGGTTAGATAATAATTATGTCAATGGAAGGTCTTCACAAAAATAGAAAAACCAACATTTGTGGGAGTGTTTGTGTGTGTGTGTGTGTGTGTGTGTGTGTGTGTGTGTGTGTGTGTGTGTGTGTGTGTGTGTGTGTGTGTGTGTGTGTGTGTAATAAAGTTTAAAATATTTATATAATATACTATAATATTCATAGTAAAGCAACTGGGAATAATGCCTTCAGTTAAATATAATACAATCCATCCTGCACATTAACTTAATTTCATCAACAGTACTGCATACTATTAACCAGGAAAATGCATTAGAGAAATGAACCGGTTCAAATGGAGAATCCTGCATTTTTATCTCCATTAAGTTCATTTCAGCAGTCATTTAAAAATCACACTTCTCCTGCACCATGCTGAAAGACAAAATGAGCTGTACCATCAGCTGGATTAATAAAACCACATTATGGCTTTCCTTTTTTTCTTCTTCTTCTTAAGGCATTTCTACATGGACAGTGATCACCAGGGTTTCTCATTAGCACATAGTCATATCTATAGTCATATCTAAAACATGTGTACATATCTAACAGCCTAGAGGACTAAAATTACAACTTTAACATCTGATTGATGTAATGCTTCTTTTTCGAGAGTTCAGGGTTTTCTGTCCAAATCATTAGATGAACTATTCAAACAGAATGGGCCAATTAAACAGGTGCACACAACCAGGTAATATGCAAATGACAGGACAGGCCCTAAGCCAAGACTAGAATCACAACAAAAGACAGATTTCACACATAATCACATGATATAAACAAAATCATATGACATGAACTCAAAACAAAACATGCATGTGCTGAGAGTGCTGTGAACTGTACCACACAGAGGCGAAATCCATGACACGACCCTCCATTAAAGAGTGGCTCCAGACAGGCAACACTATAATCAAAAGGAGTTCTTGGACCCTTGGGTGGAATGTCCATGATTTTCTGGAGGTCTTGAGGTGGGCTCAAAACGACTTCCTCTGAATTGACACACTGTGGAGACAGGAGGCAGAGTGATGTCCTCCATGAAGCCAGGAGGTGGACAACCTGGTCAAGGGTCAGGTGGCTCAGAAGACCAGCATATCAGCTGGTGAGTATCAAAGTCAGGCTGTGGAATGATGACATCATCTGCAAAGTCAGCAGGGGGCAGAATGATGTCATCATCCACAAAGGTCGGTGACATAGTGACAATGTCCTCTGTGGAGCCAGGAGGTCCTCACCAGGGTCAGGAGGCATAACAACGATGTCCTTGCCAGGGTCAAGAGGAAGATCAGCAACGTCCTTGCCAGAGTCAAGAGGAAGATCTGCAACATTCTTGCCAGGGTCAAGAGGAAGATCTGCAACATCCTTGCCAGGGTCAAGAGGAAGATCTGCAATATCCTTGCCAGGGTCAAGAGGAAGATCGCCAACATCCTTGCCAGAGTCAAGAGAAAGATCTGCAACATCCTTGCCAGGGTCAAGAGGAAGATCGGTAACATCCTTGCCAGAATCAAGAGGAAGATCGGCAACATCCTTGCCAGGGTCAAGAGGATGAAGTGACAATGTCCTTGATGGGGTCGGGAGAGGTCTCGGCACTGGCCTTGGGCTTGACTGGAGATGCCTCAGCATAGGTCTCAGGCTAGGCTGGGGAGGACTTGGCACAGGTTTTGAGCAGGGCTGGTGAAGCTGTGCCGTCGGCCTCAGGCAAGGCAGCCTCTATTTTCCATCTCCATCTCCAGAACAAGGAAATGTGGCTCAGAACTTAAACAATACAAATGCACAATAAGAGTTCACATTCCTGGACACGATGGGGTATAAATGGGCAAACTATCCCCATATGGGCAATATGGGCAAATTATCCCCATTCACAGTCACCTTCTACTGGAACTCATCTGTTAACTATTTTTTCCCCCTTACCTCGACAAATAATCTGGAACTTATGTAGAACATGTTTAATTAAATTGCCATGGCCTCAGAACAAGGGTGTTATTATGTCACTGAGAAAATCTGTTTGTGTGACGATATGGAGTGCTTGTTTGTGTTTGCAGAGGCCTCTTGTCAGTTATTTTATAGACACTCCCCAGTGCTCCTTGGTATGTAAACACAATCTTTGAATTGTTTGGACGGCCAGTTTTATCTAACAAATCAAATATATACTGTATGTTTGTTTGTTTTTTTTCATTACAAAGACAAACAGGACAGTTAAGGCACTCTAGATCAGTCTCATAAATCTTCAAATTTAGTATTATAACTTGGCTTTCAAGCAGATGAATGGCCTATCGGTTAGTTTACACTGCTAACAATGCTGAAGTTGAAAAACTGATTACAAAGAAAAACAGGACAGCGAAGGCACTCTTGACCATACTCATCTGATAAATCATGAGAGTGAGTTGAATTTCTGTGTTTATAGTGTTATAACTATAATGCCTCATCCCTCATTTCCTACCCCTTTTGATTTTTTTGCCACATTGGTTGAAAAAAAAAAAAAAAACAGAAAAGCTTCACTTGGCTGTCTGTCTTCTTCATTTATTTGTTTCATGCGTCTGGCCTTTTTCTTTTTATAAGCAGTGTAGGAGTAACACTGGATTCAGATGACATAGAAGCTTTGTTGTGCCTACATTTAAAGCGTGTGCGTGCGTGTGTGTGTGTGTGTGTGTGTGTGTGTGTGTGTGTGTGTGTTTGGTAACAGTGTCATATTGAAAGTGTCAGTAGAAGCTGATTGTGGCACTGTAGCCGGGTTCGTTAGGGTTATATTTGACTCATTGAAAATATCTCTGGTTGAGCTGAGTGTGGATGCGCATCAGTAGGCGCTGATTGTGAGCTAGGCGGCGTGTGTGTGTGCGTGTGTGTGTGTGTGTGTGTGTGTGTGTGTGTGTGGTCAAGTTTGTCAATAGGCGATGATTCTGATGGCAGGTGCTCTTTTCTCTTTTCACTGCCTCACTGAGATACTTCTGAATACCACTGATTCTGTACCTCGCTTTTTAGATACGACTCACACAGAGACGCGCATCGCGCCAGTCGCATGCTCACTCATATGCACACATACCTTGGATTCGAGTTGTTTGTGTGATAAAGCCGTGAGAGTGTGGATTGAGAAATGTGCTGATTGAAAATTTTAATGCAGCTTAATTGCAGGTACAGAATCGTACATAGTCTATGAAACTTCATAGGTCAGCTACGAAGTGTTGTTTTTTTTTTTTTAAGAAGTGTAATTTTTTTCTTTTTTCATTTAATTATCTAAAATAGATGGAATGAGATGATGAGTGACACTCTAGCTATGATAGGAGATGAGAGCTAGAAGATGAGAGAGAGTGACAAACAAAGAAGACGGGGTGAAAAAAGATGAAGAGATAAAAAATGTTTGATTTCAGTTTGAGAAGTGGATCGCCTTTACCATTACACACAAAATGTATGCACAGCAGTTTTTTTTGTCCAATTAGCCAGTCAGGATCATGATGATGATAATGATGATGAATCGCGGATTGACATACTTAGTACCAGCTTCTCAGACTGCTTTATACAATGCGTATATTTAAAGTTAAGCATTTGTAGTAAGGATATACTAACCCCTTTTCCATAAAAGTTGGGATTTTTTTCTAAAATGCAATAAAAACTAAAATCTGTGATTTGTCAAGTCTCTTGAAACTTTAATTAACTGACAAAAGTAAAAAGAAAAGATTTTCAATGTTTTCACTGACCAACTTAATTGTTTTTTGTAAATATAAACACATTTAGAATTTGATGCCTTCAACACACTCAAAAAAAAGTTGGGACAGAGGCAAAATAAGACTGAAAAGTTTATAAAATATTCAAGTAGCACCATTTTGGAGGATCAGGTTAATTGGTAACAGGGGAGGGTATCAGGATTGGGCATAAAAGGAGCATCCACCAAAAGCTCGGTCTTTGCAAGCAAGGATGGATCGTGGCTCACCACTTTGTGCCAAACTTCGTGAGAGAATTGTCAGTCAGTTCAAAAAGACCATTGCTCAACGCAAGATTGCAAAGAATTTAGGTCTTTCACCATCTACAGTGCATAATATTGTGAAAAGATTCGGGGAATCTGGAGAAATCTCATTGTGTAAAGGGCAAGGACGGAAACCACAGTTGAATGTGCGTGACCTTCAAGCCCTCAGGCGGCATTGCCTGAGAAATCGTCATGCTACTGTGATAAAAATAACCACATGGGCTCGGGAGTACTTCAGAAAACTGTTGTCACTTACCACAGTCATCCAGAAATGTAACCCGAAGCTCTATTATGCAAGGAAGAAGCCAAACATCAACTCTATGCAGAAGTGCCGGTGAGTTCTCTGGGCCCAAGCTCATCTCAGATGGACTGAAAGTTTTATGTGATGGAGGCAAAGACAGATGCAAGTGCAGATAAAGATTTAATAATAAAGAAAACAAAACACAAAACAGGATCTATGGTACTCAGGCAAAAAACACAAAGAGTAGGAAAAATAAAACAATGAACATAACGCAGCAACAGGAAACAACAGCAAAGAAAGACAAATGAAAGACAATGAGTCCAGTGCAAAACATGACTTATATACAAGTGCTCATTAACCCCAAATGAGAATCAGGTCATGTGACATGATCAGGTGAGGTGCAGTGGCTGATGGGAACTGTAGTCTCTAGTCCTTTACCGGTATTTACATGAAAGATAGGCAGTGGAAATGTGTGCTGTGGTCAGATGAGTCCATGTTTCAGCTTGTTTTCGGGAAAAATGGACGTCGAGTTCAACAAAAAAAAATTCAACAATTAGTATCCTCAGTTCCCAAACGATTAAAAAGTGTAATTAAAAGGAACATAACAGTAAACATGCCTCTGTCCCAACTTTTTTTGAGTGTGTTGAAGGCATCAAATTCTAAATGTGTTTATATTTACAAAATACAATTAAGTTAGTCAGTGAAAACACTGAATATCTTTTCTTTGTACTTTTGTCAGTTAGTTAATGTTTCAAGAGACTTGACAACTCACAGATTTTTGTTTTTATATATACAGTATCTCACAAAAGTAAGTACACCCCTCACATTTTGTAAATATTTTATTATATCTTTTCATGGAACAACACTGATGAAATGACACTTTGCTACAATGTACAGTAGTGAGTGTACAGCTTGTATAACAGTGTAAATTTGCTGTCCCCTCAAAATAACTCAACACACAGCCATTAATGTCTAAACCGCTGGCAAGTGAGTACACCCCTAAGTGAAAATTTCCTTATAAAACTGCACACATTGTACCAGAGACTATTATTTTTAGTTTTAGTTTTTTGTCACACCAAATATTGACTTTGTTTCATTTACTACTGTTTACTGTTTTAAAATGTATAAACGTTTAATTTCATTATTTTGAAGGCATCTTTGCTCTACAGCATTTCTTTGCATGTGCCTAAAACTTTTGCACAGTACTGTATTTATATATAATATAATTTTTCTTGAATTATCTTTTACTGATTTCCATCTGTCTGTATTTTATCCTGCAGGGTCTCCAGGTCGATCCTGAGCTTGTGTTACTGTCTGTGTGGAATTTTGCGAGGTTTAGTTATTTAAAATGTGTAAGCTTTTGTCAAATCAGAACATTGTAACAGAGGCACATTTTGTTTTAAGATATTGTGGATGCGTAGTCTGTGTTTTTTTTGTTGTTGTTGTTTTGTTTTTGTTTTTTTGTTTTGTTTTTTTTTTCAAATCTAACTTAATGGGGCTCGTAAAGAACTGTTAAAAATGTGAAAAAGTGAGACACATTAGCTGTGAAGACAGTGTACCATGAACTTTATTAGAGTAAAACTTTCCCTAAACTGCATGGAATAGTAGTTAGAAAACCAAACTCATTCACTGTAAAAGCACTCCAAGGAAGTGTAGAGCCGTTTATTGGATATTCATACACTTTAATATTTCCCATCCTGCTCTCTGGCTTCAGAGTCGGTCGTCCAATCAGAGTGCATTTACTCCCACTTTGATCCCTTTTCTCATTAAAACTAGGAGACACGTCAATTCATCAGCTTATCAAATCCCAGCATTGGTTTCTGAGTTCTCGCATCAACAACTTTGAATCTGAACAGAACAGCTCTGTGTGTGTGTATGTGTGTGTATGTGTGTGTGTGTGTGTGTGTGTGTGTGTGTGTGTGTGTGTGTGTGTGTGTGTGTGTGTGTGTGTGTGTGTGTGTGTGTGTGTGTGTGTTATTTATTGTCTAACTCCAGACACACTTTCCTCACTCCATTACAGTAGTTAGTTAAACCTCCTATTAGTGATAAAATATCTATGTAGCTGGAACACTTAACACTGCAGCAAGCATCATAAGAGGTTCACAGAATAATAAGAACTCTATCATCTGACATGCATATAAACATTGCACATTACACACACACACACACACACACACACACACACACACACACACACACACACACACACAATCCTCCATCCTAAATCCTCCACTTCTGTACATAACACTACACATTTGCCTGCCCTTTGTCCAAGCTTCAACTGTCCAGTTTCGGTGAGTCTGTACCCACTGTAGTTTCAGATTCCTGTTCTTGGTCTTCTGCCTCATGTTGTGATGCTTTGTGCAAATCCCAGGAGATCAGCACTTCCTGAAATACTCAAAGCAGCCATTCTGCCATTCCTGAAATCATGGATTCAACAGTCCCTGAAACAAGTTCGTCAAGATGAGAATCGGAAAGATGCAACACAAAAAGTCAAAAGACTTTTTTTTTTAAATAAATAAATAAATAAAAAGAAATACTAATTTGATTATATATAAATGAGAAGATGTCAAGCATTGAAATAAACATCTAATAAGAGTCTGGTATGTTGCTAAAATATTGCTGCATTAATAGGCCTAGTCCTAGTAATTATCACATTAATCACTGCAAATTTGTCTTAATTCAACAATATGGCTTCCGAACTTCATTATTCAGCGGCTTACGAATGAATGTTTCTTTTCTCCTGTTTGCAAAGTCCTGTAATCTGTCTTTTTAATGACATGAAAAGGCAATGTTCAGACTACAATTACTTTTTTTTATTTTTTTACTTTCAGCAAAATGCTTTTAGAATACTTCTCCACTAATTGCTAAAGTAATCTCTTTAAAAGAAACACCACTAATACCAGTTTATTGACTTTTTTTTTTTTTTAAATAAAACACACACACGCACATTCTTGAGAGCAGTGGCAATGAGGTAAACACACACAAGCATGACAGACATTGGCACCTTGGGTTGTACTATTGTGTAAGTTTTTGGTGTCGGATTCACGTTACCGCTCAGTATAGCTCAGTAGATTGGATTTCCCACTTGTCTGACAGAATGTTAAGTATGTAGGGATTGATTCATGCACAGAATGTCTGTTTTTAATTTGGTTTGAGAAGCATGTTGTTTTTTTCTGAATTCAAAGCTTTATGCAAAGTAATGTAAGCATACTGTATACTAGGCCATTTTAATATTTTTTTCATATATTTTATATCTTATTATATCTTTTATACGCGTTATTTTATACTATGTAAGATATGACAGTACTTTACTGTAAATATGTTTACAGTTGTTTAGTGTAAACATTTACAGTACTTTACTGGCAACCCTTCTGCCTGTAAATTACTGTAAAATTTACAGTAAATATTTTACAGTGTGTGTTTCCTTGCCTTTGTAGTTGTATGACGAAACATACGTTCAACCTACAACGCAAGTCTTTGGACTGGGGGAGGAAACCGGAGTACCCGGAGGAAACCCCCTAAGCACGGGGAGAACATACAAACTCCGCACACACAGGGTTCCTCTGCTTATCAAACCAGAAAATAGATGCCACTAAGCTAAACTGTCCTAATATCCCTGAATACATCCTATTATACCTGAGAAATAAACACCTTGTCACCTGGGTGTGGGTCCGTATGTTCTGTTCCCCTTTTCGCTCCATCTTAAACAACTTAAATAACTTTCCACTTTGTATATGTTGGTGTTGTTAACTATCAACACGGCTGACTTTTTCCATCTTCCAGGACCTTCTGAATGGGAACAGAAGCACAGCAGTCCGCCAGTGTGCGTGACTCTGCGTGGTCGGGGTTCTATCAACATTCATCATAAAGAGTAAAAAAAAATATATATATAGCAGCTCATGCTGCGTCTTAAGCCAGAGCCTTTAATCATACGCTCTGTCACCGGGTCCAAGTCCGAGCGGACGTGACACTAATTAATTAACGAGTTTTCCTCAAACACCGGATAACGAGCGTCTGTTGGCGACGCGCAAAAACCAGAATCGAGAACCCCTGCTGCGGTAAACGCTCACGCAGCCGTGGCCCGAGGGACTTCTCAGAAGAGTGACCAACGCACGTGCACTCACTCACTCACTCACTCACTGTTAATTCCTCATCTCTTTATTTGCATATAGTTTCCACGTAGTGAAAAGGTGATCTGGCAATTAATTTATAGATCTGAAATCCTGCAAGCGCCGAAAAGCCTATCATGTGCAATAAATTGGTGGATTTTGGTCACGCACTGTGCGTAAATTATCTTATAGCGTTCTTGGAGGGATTTTAAAGACGTCAATTATTTTCAGTACAGTGTCACTCACACGTATGCACACAAACACACACACACACACACACACACACACACACACACAGATATGTATGTATGTATGTATGTATGTATGTATGTATGCATATTAAACAAGTGCAGGTAAGCGATCATTTGTCCATGTCAGTTCCCACGCGCGCGAAGGAAACCCCCCTCTCCTTTGACGTCAGACTGAGAGTTTAAAAAGATGGGTTTCAGGGGTGGGGGGAAGACCTGCGGCAACGGACAGAAGAAGTCACCCTAAAAGCTACAGCAGAAAGAACTGACGCTTCGGTGTGTTTTGTCCTCCTCTCCACCAACTTTCCACCAAATCCAGATTTTCTTGAAGATGCCCTCCACGCGGATCCACTGCGCCCTGGCTCTCCTGGCCGTCGCGCTCGCTGTCTGCAGCGTCTCAGGCGCGCCGTCTGATGCCAAACTGCGCCAGTTTCTTCAGAGGTCGATTCTTGCACCGTCCGGAAAACAGGTAAGGTGGGGGGGAAAAAACAATAAGAAATTTAAAAAGAAAGAAATACGCACATGCTATATTGGAAAGAAAGGTTTCTAGAGCTGTCCAAGGTGCTGAAATCTGAGCCGCGCGTGCACAACCGTATTACATTCATATCATTGGATTTGGTTTGGAAAAAATGCTCTCACACATTTAATAGAAGGGTATTTGTAGGAATTGAAGCCCACACTGAAGATATAATGCGTCTCTGAGTTGCAGCGCCAAAGTTTAGAATTGCCATTTAAAATGAGCTTTTTTTCTTCTTCTTTTTCTACGCAGGAGCTCACCAGGTACACGCTCGCAGAGCTGCTCGGAGAGCTCGCGCAAGCCGAAAACGAGGTGCTGGACTCGGACGAGATGTCTCGCGGCGCGGAGAGCGAGGGCGCGCGCCTGGAGATGGAGCGAGCCGCCGGTCCCATGCTGGCTCCCCGCGAGCGCAAAGCCGGCTGCAAGAATTTCTTCTGGAAAACTTTCACGTCGTGTTAATCGTTTTGTCGAAATACTATCCTCATAGTCTACAAACATATTTTTTTTCTTTTCCCCACATATGTTTTCTTTCTTTAGTTTTCACGCTCACATCATGATGTCTACATAAAATGTAAATAAAATAATAATAATAATTAAAAAAAAGATGTTCCATTTATTAAGTGTTATCAGTTTAAGGTTTTATGAAGGAATGTTTTATGGATGTATGGAAATTCTGTTAGAGATCTGTACTTTAGATGGAAGAAAAATATTTTTAATTGTTTGAATAAAATATATGTTTCACAGCCAATGAATAATGCAGATTTTTTTTTTTTAGTAAATGTTTTCTCTCCACAGAAAGAGAGAGATTAAAGTTTTTAAAGTTTTTTAAAGTTCACAGTGTAGCTTTAGTCCAAGTCTTGGTGTAATATTATGTGGAGCCTGTAACAATGAGAATTAATATCTGTTTAAGTAAAAGTAAGAGAAAGAAAGTGAGAAGAAAGGTTTTATGGTTTGGAGAGCTGGTAAACTAGCAACTGATTTTATTAAGTTAAAAGTCACTGTGATTGAATATGACGGTTTAGTTGGATGGCTCTTCTCCGTACACAGATTTATCAACATAAAAGTTCCAATGAACTGTAATCAAATCATTAATCAACTTTCACACATGCCCCCGGAGGAGGGACCTGGTTTTCAGACAGATTTTGTCTGATGTTTTATGAGATGATAATGATGATGCAAGGCTTGAATGAAGAATTTATGAGGCTGTAGGGAAAAGTCTGATCCTGTTTGCAGACTAGAAAATGGCTGTGTTATACTAACACTTTGCATAACTTAACACTAAACTAACATTTCTATATTAAAACCTGATCTCCACTGTAGCTGTAGTGTATAATTTGGCCCAGAGATTTTGCTGTGTACATAAAATATAAACGGCGGACTTGGGAAACTTGGGAAAAATCAGGTTTTGGCTAAAACTGAGGATTTCTGTACTTTGCTATCTCTACTTTAATACAACATAAATACATTTCATCAAAATGATGAGGACATTTTATTTAGGTTGCTTTCTACTTTCTAACCTTGGCTGTCTTCCTGCAAAGATCATGTTGTGTAAAGTGCCTAATGATGTGTAAAACCTCACTAGCTAATTGTGCTTGACTGATGACATTTTGGATACTTATATGCCAGGACAAGAGTACCTTCTTACATTAAATGGCATTTGATGCATGCTATGGAGACCTCCATGGGCATGGGCAGCACTAAGATTGGGGAGAATTGTGAAGCATGGCGCTGATTGAAGGCCTTGACCAGATTTTATTAAAATAATTGTTGATTCAGAGCAGACCATGTGCTCTGTGGTGTGTCTCTGATTCTCACCCTCGAAAGCCAAAATGGTTCTCTTGTCTGATGACACCTTGGCACAGAGATAGAATCCCAGCACTGCTCAGTTCTGCCCTGAGAACACCATCCCCATAGTGAAGCATGGTGGTGGCAGCATCATGTTATGAGGATGCTATGCAATGAATGGAGTCAAATACAGGGCAATCCTAGAAGAAAACATGTTCCCGTCTACAAAAGACTTGAGACTGGGGCGGAGATAGCTACACATTTTGGCAAGACAACATACAACCAGGACCAGGACAACCAAGCATACAACCAAAGCTACACAACCTGAATACGTTAGAATGGCCCAGTCAAAGCCAGGATTTTAGACATTTTGGACATAAAATAATCTATTATGCCAAACTTTAAGTACAGAGTGAAGTGTGAAGGTTTTTGGCAACGAATGATGCTTGTTAGCAAATGAGAAAAACACTGTAATCAGACTTTAAGATGAAGCTCTTAGCAACACAATGTTTCAAAGATTCCAAAGCAAAAATGATTCTGTGATTGCTGGAATTGTTAAAAACATGGCAAATCGTGCCCCTTGTTCAGCCGATCTGGATTGAAACAATGTTTAAATAAGAGGTGTCTGAGATGAAGAACCGGGGTTGCCAGGTTTAGGGTTTTGACGTCAAATTGGGATACATCTTTGAACATGAGTGAAAACAAGTCATGGGAAGTTTGCAGACTACTTTTAATATTCTACATGTTTGACAAAAGCTGTTATTATAGGCATATAAAAAATTTCAATCCTGGTGTGGGCACAGCGGGTAGAGAAGACCCCCAGCTCCAGGGTCTTTGGTTCAATCCTGAGCTCAGGTAACTGTCTGTGTGGTGCTTTTGTGCATGTTCTCCGCTTGTTTGTGTGGGTTTCCTCTAGGTTCCTCCCACTGTCCAAAAAACGCAAAGTGTATTAACTACACTAAATCAATGCATGAGCAAACCCAAATGAAATCCATCATTATATCTGACATTTTCCTAAAATGGTTTTAAAAGTGCAAAAGGGAAACAGGTCACTGTACGTTTACTCTTTCCTTCTCTTCCTCTTTCTCTTTCAACACACTCTCGCTTTTTGACCGTTTATTTATCTCTTTCTCTCCCACACACACACACACACACACACACACATACACACACACACACACACACACACACACACGCAGAACATTTTGTGCTTTCTCCTATAACTACTTGTACTTTTATTTCTACACCTGTGCCCTCTGTAGTCGATTTCCAACATCAGTCATGCTTCATGCCTCTGAAAAGTCTCTGATCTTCCACCAAGACTGCATCCATGTGACTCTGCCCCTGGATCTCTGCACTTCTTCCTTTAAATGATTAGATATCTCTATGTAAATGTATGCTTGTAAGAGCTTTTCCGTATTGGGCATGGTAATACGGGTAACGATGAGTAGGAACTCTAAAAACATGCTACTAAAGAGTCCTAAGAAATCCAACAAGACTGATCCCAGTGACAGTTATGCTGAGTAACTTATGTCTTCATCAAGCAGTTCAAGAAATTACAGAAAATATACAGTATTTTATCAAAATGACAATTATGCCAAACACTTCAGGTTCACACTTTAGAGCTGCAGAGATAGAAATGCAAGGTCTCGGCTAAAATCTCATGTGTCTGACCTTGAGAATATAGCGGCCAGAGTTCAAACATAAATGATCAGATTGCCCAAGAGTACAGAAGGCAAGCTTTTGCATTACCATCTGCACCGAATGCATCTTTTTTTTTTTTTTTGCTTTCTCAACAATTGTTGTAATATATTTAAGAGAGCACGTCATTCACATACAGTCATCTCAGAAAAAGCAAAAGGTTGACCTGATCCTCCTGAAACCTCAACAATGCTTATTTTACCACTAAGAGCAGGATAAAAGCATACAGACAATTTATGCTTATTAAAGCTTAAATACCAGGAGAGAAATTTGGTAATTAATCCCCTTAAATTTCTTAATGATGTAATCTATAATCTGCCCGAGTTATCGTTAGAGAATGTCGTTAAACGCAGGGATTTTTATTGCCTCATGTACCTGGTGATTGATAGGTCTCCTATGGGGACATTTACCCTGTCAACACATGCAAAGCAAATTATTGGTCTATATAGATAGATGTGTGCAGCACACTCTGCAGTCCTAACAATTAAAAAAAATTTGTGTTGTTCTTCATGTTATGTTTCACACATTGTCAAGTGTGGACTGTTCACATGTAGATAAGAACAGATTAGATATGATTAAAGTGTTCGAGAAGCATGATAATAATAAAAGAAATATGGCATAATAGTTGTTTTTATGTGGTTTTATTTATCAGATATTATTCACTAGATACGCAAGTTCAGGTCAGCACGTTGAACAGCACTTTCTCACATTTAATCATATATTAATCAGGGGGTTGTGCAAGAATTGACACCTTCCTGTAACAAACTTCCTGTAATCTGTCTGCTCCTGTGTAAATGGTGATGTTATTATTTTGGATCATGCCGAGTATATCCGGCTGTCATTCAAATTTTAAAGGGAAAGAGTCAGGGGTGTCCATCGTCACATCTGTTATTTGGATTACATGTGGGACATACTGTAGAATACACATTTTGCTGAACAATATGCTGTTGATGTATTAATATTTATAGCTGTTGTTTGGATAACCTGTTACGTGTGTATAGTCTCCCTCAGGATTTGTTTGCCTAAGTATATTTATCACAAAGCTGTATAAAGCCAACTTTGACAACGATCTGACAGAAGGTGGAACTGTATTTCACTAAAAAAAAAGAACATACTTCTACATCTACTTCTACAACAAATTCAAATAATCCCTGTTATATTCACACACACACACACACACACACACACACACACACACACACACACACACACACACACACACACAAAAAAAGAAAGAAACTAAACAGATGGCTCGGTTCTTTTATTTGACATAAACAGAAACCCCTTATTAAGATGTCAGCGGTGCAATTAACGAGTGATGTGGGTGGTCTGGATCATTCAGCTAATGCTCACTTACAATATATAAATGACTGAAAGCATCCTGACAGCTCCTATGTATGTGTGCATAGATGTCGAAATGTTCCCTTAGAAAGCCACTCAGGGCTGTCGAGCAGCACTGCAATAATCCAATAACAATTAATAAATAAAGTCAAAGTGAGACATTGAAGTGAGATTATAATCCAGATTTCTTACCAGGTATCATATATGCAAGATTCAAACACATGGGTTCTAATGGAATATTAATTATGGTTATCTTTTTGAAAGCGCACAGATGTTTTCATTTTCATAATGATATACAACAATTTTTAGTGGAGCAACAACCAGCTAATTGACAGGACTTCCAGCAAATATCCTTTTTGTTTGTTTGCTTTTTGTTGTCGTTGATTTTTAAGTTCAAGATTCAAGATCTGAAATCTAGAGCATTCTGAGATGCTTTTCCGCTCACCATGGTTGTAAAGAGTGGTTATTTGCATTACCATAGGCTTCCTGTCACCTCAAAACACTATGACCATTCTCCTCTAATCTCTAACATTAACAAAGCCTTTCCACCTGCAGACCTGCTGCATACTGGCTGTTAAATGTTGTTCTGTTGTGACTGTTGTGTGTGTGACAATGTCAGCTTTGAAAAACTAAACCAAACCATCTGGCACCAACAACCATGCCTTGGTCAATGTCACTGAGATCACATTTTTACCCCATTTCTGATCATTGATGTAAAGTAAATATTAACTGATGCTCTTGACCTGTAGCTGCATGATTTTATGCATTGTGTTGCTGCCACGTGATTGGCTGATTGGATAATTGTATGAATGTACAGGTGTACCTATTAAAGTGGCCAGAGAGTGTATTCTCACAGACCCTGCTGACAGTGCTGGCATTTCTACAGCTGTTCATCAGAGAAACCAAGAATAGACTGACTGCTGGTGTTGTCTAGCACCTTCATACCTTCGGAATGAAAGATTTCCCCAGTGATGAAACACTTCAGAAGTGATGGACATAACATTAATGACATGCATGACAATCACTATTACATCAACCATTTCGATTATCTCTTCTAGCTCCCCTCCTCCAGGCCCAGAAGCACTTTGCACTCAGATGATGAAGGACTTCGGTCCATGTCCTGTCTCTCTGGAAGCTTTGTTTACTACGCTTAATTTTTAAATATTTATTTATTTACAATATACTGCTGCTGATTTTCTTCATGGCTTCATCTCCAGTGGAGGTATATATATATATATATATATATATATATATATATATATATATATATATATATATATATATATATATATATATATATATACACACCTGATCAACTGTGCCTGTCTGCTGTCCTCTGGCATAGAAATAATCCTTTCCCATTCCATTTGGTAGGTGCGGGAAGCATGTTACTTTATGGCTCAAGGTAGAATTTCAAAAATGTTACAGGTTTTGTATTGAGATACAAAGAATGGAAAGAAAATAAGTGTTACTATTTATACATTTAGGTTTTATCCAAAGCAACAGGTGAAATCTTGGCCAAAGAAAGCTATAAGTTCATAATACAGCGTCTACATTTAGAAGCTGAACACTAACTTCCTTTGAGAAAAGCCTGGTTAACCTTGGTAGTTGGTTACTAGAGAAACAGGAAATAGAGATAGGAGAATGGGCCAGTATGGACATGCTATGTTGTAGTAGTGCGTTTGCAGTAAGACATGAGCAAAACAAAGAGGACTTAACACCAACAGAACTGACGGGGATGCCTCCATCTAGTCCTTGTTGTTATTAATTTGTAAGCCTGAAACATCCCTCTATAAATATACTTCAGAAATGAAGGAAGCTATTGAAAAAAAATCTATTCCAGATTTTTTACCTTGCTGTGACTTTGATACTGATTGGATCAATTCTAGTTACCATGCTAATCTCAGATGGCAAAAATCATAGATCGTCAGACAATAGGCCTTGAGTTCTTGAACATGAACCTGTAAGTAACATCCCTGTATGACAAACAGGAAGGAAGCTACTGAAGAAAATCTCATTTCGATCGATTCAAGCTCATCTGCTTGTGACAATGATAATTCCATATGAATCTTACAAACATTTAACCACACGTTCTTGAGATATTGCTCTAAAGAGAATCTTGGCTGAGTGGACAGAAAATCCAAAGATAGACATAAACACCCGAAAGCATGATGCCAACCGGTGGAGGCATAAAAAGGTATAAAGAAACCAGTATGAGAAAATAATACTGACATGCATTAAAAAAAGTGAAATTTACAGAAATCAGTCATGGAATAAACAACATTTGTGGCTTGCTTGCAGTCCTCAACATGTAGTCCCAACATTTGTTGTGAAATAAACAGAAAAGTTATATATTTTAAGTAAGGTATTTGCCCAATTAAAAACAGTTCAAAATCTGCAGTATTAAACTTTGTAAAAATTATAAATACCTGCTTTCTAAAACATCCACCTTTTTTTTAAATGGGCGAAGTTTGAGGAACTCGTCCTCCATCAGGGTAACCAACTAACAACAAATGAACAGAAAAAAAGAGTACATAGTATAGATTACAGAAACAAAATTTACAAAATGAAAGGAAACATATATAACTAAAATATCCAAATAGTACAATAGGACTCATCAATATAGAAAAAATAAATAAATAAATCTCAATATATTTCCTGTATCATTCCATATATATAGTATATAATAGTTAATAATCATGATGGTTTTAAGTGTGAATGGTAGCCAATTTTGGCTTATTCTGATACAATTGTAGCAAATCAGATTTTTTTTTAAAAAATGAAACGAGACAAAAGGCGCACGCTGGATTCAAAGCACATTTTTACCATGAGAAGGTTTTTAAAGCGTGCCCGCATTATCTCCGCCAGTTGTAGCGAATCATATGAATCTGAAACGTTTAAAATATATTTTCCACCAATTTATGTAACGCATTAAAAGATGTTTAAGAAGTTTAAATGTATTCTCCACCAATTTATATAAGGAATTAGCTCGAATGGCGTGAAATATATCTATATATCTAATCAACGCGTGTTGTGACCAGTTATAAATATACATCAGCCATGAAAGGGAATTAATGTATGTGCACATATACATATAGATAATTAACTACAATGGATTATAATTAATTATGACTATATATGTGGTCTAGATCAGCTTTTAGGATTAGCTGTAGTCTAAGTTTAGAATTATGAACTCTAAAGAGGGAGTTTATCCTTCTGGCCAGGAAGGAATCTCCGTTTCGAGAACGGGTAGCGAGACTCGCAGTGAAGAAGGGACTCTATCACGTGACCAAAACAGAGACAATCAAGCGTGGTGATAATAGATTTTAATAACTAAGTGTAACTATGGATACACACAACTAAATCGAAGCAAGCAATACATATGTACATCTATATACAAGAAAAGAGAGAGTTTAGAGAGAAAATAATGAAAGGAAGAGGGTAGCAGACAAAAACAACAATTAATTAGCCGTTTTCAAAACCAGCAACGAACTTAAATCTCCTGTAAACAGGGGTACAACTTTAACGCATATATAGATCAATTAGACTATACTTGCACGGCTTAGGTGTTGTCGGTTTGAAAGTTTTGTGCGAGGTCGTGTCGAGTTCGCTGGTTCGTCGTGCTGTTTGGAAAGGCGTGGGCCATGAGGCAGTTGCATCTTGTCCCAGAGAGAGAGAGTAGCTCCCTCTTCCACGTGGCCCCGGGGGAGCGAAAAGTGAACTGGGGTGAACCGAAGAAGACTGAAGAAACTGAAGAGAGTGAGAGCGAGATTTCAATGTATGGTGTTGTTTTAAAGACAACACCAACGCACACGCCTCTCTGGGCTATTGGCCAATCAGGAAGTTGGATTTGTTGGCGGGAGGGACTTCCTGTGTGTCCTCTTAGAGTGGGTTGCCCATATGGGGTGGCACCAGTTTAAACTGTATTATATATGTGATTAAGAAAAAGCATGAAATAATGCATCCCATTGTAATGTGATATGCATAATCAATCAGAACATCGAGAGACGATTAACTACATACCAAATACGATGGAATTATAAAAATATTACTAGTAAAACATGGTTACAGACATTTAAAATGATATCCTAAATTAAATCTAAAATCATTATAGTTAGGTTACATAAACACACAATATATGCAAATAAGAAAACATCTAACTATTTGGACATCGAATAATTACATATAATTACATGTTACATTCAAGAGAGATTCTTCCATTATGTGTGTGCGCGTGTGTGTGCGCGCGTGTGCGCGTGTAGGTAAGTGTGTCTGAAGAGGGGGGTCGTGTCCCCTGTAGCATTCCGATGGCATCTGGTCAAACACCAAAGGGGGGTTACTGATAAGGATTCACAGCTCAAAGAAACAGAGAAACTTCTTTGCTAAATCCAGGCTGATTCAGAAATCAGTTTGATAGTCAGTCATTACACAATATACAAATGAAAAACCAAACTTATAATTTGTGCTGTTGCGCTTATAAGTTAATGCCTAAATTATTTTCCTTCCTTTATATAAAGCTTAAAAGGCACGCAGCAGCCCTATATAGTATATTTATTTATTTATATTTAGTATATATATACAGGTGCATCTCAATAAATTAGAATGTCGGGAAAAAGTTCATTTATTTCAGTAATTCAACTCAAATTGTGAAACTCATGTATTAAATAAATTCAGTGCACACAGACTGAAGTAGTTTAAGTCTTTGGTTCTTTTAATTGTGATGATTTTGGCTCACATTTAACAAAAACCCACCAATTCACTATCTCAACAAATTAGAATACTTCATAAGACCAATAAAAAAAACATTTTTAGTGAATTGTTGGCCTTCTGGAAAGTATGTTCATTTACTGTACATGTACTCAATACTTGGTAGGGGCTCCTTTTGTTTTAATTGCTGCCTCAATTCGGCGTGGCATGGAGGTGATCAGTTTGTGGCACTGCTGAGGTGGTATGGAAGCCCAGGTTTCTTTGACAGTGGCCTTCAGCTCATCTGCATTTTTTGGTCTCTTGTTTCTCATTTTCCTATTGATAATACCCCATAGATTCTCCACGGGGTTCAGGTCTGGTGAGTTTGCTGGCCAGTCAAGCACACCAACACCATGGTCATTTAACCAACTTTTGGTGCTTTTGGCAGTGTGGGCAGGTGCCAAATCCTGCTGGAAAATGAAATCAGCATCTTCAAAAAGCTGGTCAGCAGAAGGAAGCATGAAGTGCACCAAAATTTCTTGGTAAACAGGTGCAGTGACTTTGGTTTTCAAAAAACACAATGGACCAACACCAGCAGATGACATTGTACCCCAAATCATCACAGACTGTGGAAACTTAACACTGGACTTTAAGCAACTTGGGCTATGAGCTTCTCCACCCTTCCTCCAGACTCTAGGACCTTGGTTTCCAAATGAAATACAAAACTTGCTCTCATCTGAAAAGAGGACTTTGGACCACTGGGCAACAGTCCAGTTCTTCTTCTCCTTAGCCCAGGTAAGATGCCTCTGACGTTGTCTGTGGTTCAGGAGTGGCTTAACAAGAGGAATACGACAACTGTAGCCAAATTCCTTGACACATCTGTGTGTGGTGGCTCTTGATGCCTTGACCCAAGCCTCAGTCTATTCCTTGTGAAGTTCACTCAAATTCTTGAATCGATTTTGCTTGACAATCCTCATAAGGCTGCGGTTCTCTCGGTTGGTTGCGCATCTTTTTCTTCCACACTTTTTCCTTCCACTCAACTTTCTGTTAACATGCTTGGATACAGCACTCTGTGAACAGCCAGCTTCTTTGGCAATGAATGTTTGTGGCTTATCTAGTGAACCAAACTGAGAGACCATTTTGAAGGCTCAGGAAACCTTTGCAGGTGTTTTGAGTTGATTAGCTGATTGGCATGTCACCATATTCTAATTTGTTGAGATAGTGAATTGGTGGGTTTTTGTTAAATGTGAGCCAAAATCATCACAGTTAAAAGAACCAAAGACTTAAACTACTTCAGTCTGTGTGCATTGAATTTATTTAATACACGAGTTTCACAATTTGAGTTGAATTACTGAAATAAATGAACTTTTCCCCGACATTCTAATTTATTGAGATGCACCTGTGTGTGTGTATATATATATATATATATATATATATATATATATATATATATATATATATATATATATATATATATATATATATATATATATATATATATATATGAGAGTATATTTCACAGCTTTATAATAGCATCATCATAGCTGATCATCTGTGGATGTCCTGTTTGCTGTCCTCTGGCACAGAAATGATTTTTTTTTCCTTGGCCTTGCTTAAGCTAGTTCAATTTTGACACCATTAACTATTCTGTCCACTGCTCCTCTCCTGAGCATGGGGCAGCATGATTCCTTCCCCAATGGGTCTCTATTAATGCTTGCTGCAGTTCCTTTTTTTTGACCACTAGGCGCAATGGTAAATAACTGGAAGCTACGTGAGGCTGTTGCTGCCCCATGCCTGGGTGACCAAATCAATGGAAGATCAGCTTACAGATAGCACCATGTTGTTGTTGTTGTTGTTGTTTTTAAATCAACAGTGATTGGCTGATGTAGCAATCTATGTTGTGTAGCAAAATTGTGTTGCACAATGTCATAAAAATAATAATAAAGGAAAATGAAACTGTTGCTGACAGTGTAAGGAGGAAACTGATGTGAGCATTTATATTTTAGATTCTGCGCAGTATAAAATCCTCACTTTTGTTTTAATTGTATTATTGTTTATTGTAATAAGACATCACGCATCATGGGTTTTTATCTATGACTGTATCATGAATACTTCTATATCAATTAATCTTTTTATAACCATAAATTAAGTCTTTGCTACTCACTGCCACCTATGCAAGCAATACAGGTGTGTGGACTTTTATTTCATTATATGTGTGTGTGTGTGTGTGTGTGTGTGTGTGTGTGAGAGAGAGCAAGAGAGAGAGAGAGAGAGAGAGAGAGAGAGAGAGAGAGAGAGAGAGAGAGAGAGAGATAGCAAGCTCCTCCTGTTCTTTAATGGCATTCAGTCGCACTTAATGTCTCCAATTTACTATTTTGTTTCTAACACTTTAACTCTAGTCTAGTAGTGACGTGACTACATATACTTCAATAGCTACTCAGAACACACACAGGCACACACAGACCCTTTTGTTTTTAGACTCCACACGTCATGGCACTAACATCCGCTGCCAGGCTTTTAAGTGTAATTAGTAAGCCTTCAGCAGATTAAAATAGGGAGCACACTTCTGCTATTAAATGCCTCGAAAGGAAGCAGTAAGAACTCTGAGGCTTTAATCTCAATCTTTAATTCACACAAATTGGGTGATATTGTGTGCTAGGCTGACTCTTTTCTTCAGCTTGAAAAGGTGGGTACATTTCGGAGACATTCGTTTTCCTGCCTTTCCAGGGTTATTTCCTGTGAAACTGGCAATAGCAGAATTACATAATATTTTTAATACCCTTACACCCTTCTCTCTTTCAAAGCCCAATGTCACAGCATTTACATATTTACACACATACTGTACATAGTCCTTCGGTCATTCCTACCCTAATAAGTCCAGAATGATGGTATGAAGGTTCTTGACAAAGCCTTTTCTCAGTGTGTCAACTATGTAGTTTGTTTCAAATTTTGTATCTAGGACTACCACATTTCAAATCAGGTTTGGGTACTGTATGTTGTCTGTTGTCTTCCCCACAGTGAAGCATGAAGGTGGTAGCATGGTTTTGAGAGTTCCCCTCTGCCTCTTGGTTCTGATTAATTCCCTCCTAAACTAGTCACTGGTCTTTTGTTGGACTCAATGTAGAGTCACTGTTGTGCTATATTATTTCTCTTTTTATGATTAATATGGATTAAAATGGTGCTCACATGATGGGACTTTATTTTTTTTAAATAACCAAACCTTTACCAGAACAAGAACAAGCTTGTATGACCAAACATTAATTACCACTATTTCTTTTATTTAATTGTTTTATAATAAATTGATAATGCAGATGTGGAAAATCTAATCATTAAACCATTTGTGTTTCTTAATATCTTCATTCACATCAGGCAGGAGAACGCCTACATTTGAGGTATGCACTGTACATTATCTTGAAAAATATAAATTTGGATTTGGAATATTCGCTTAATTTGTGGGCAAAAAAACCTATCAAGGTCTGTATCTACTCTGGAGGACTGTATCTATAATGTCAAACTGTCCATTGTAGGAATATTCTTTATAGAGATATGGTAGGGATTTTAACCCAAAAAGAATGGAGCAACAACAGAATACATACAGTGTGGCCCAAAGCCTCAACCAGGTAAAAAAAAAAAAAAAAAAAAAAAAAAAAGGTTTATTATTATAAAATGAAATAAATGTAAGTCGCTCTCGATAGAGAAATGTAAATGTAATGTAAATAGTGTCTCCCTAAAGCTTAATGCAGTAGGTGGAAGTTTCCCCTCAGATCTGATTGTAGATTCTCCCAATGCTGTATGCTGGTGATAGATGGCGGTTTCCCAGAGATCTGATGGTAGATGCTTCCAGAGCAGTATATGGGAGATAGGTGGAAGTTACCCCTAAGATCTGATGGTGGAAGTCTCCCCTAAGATCTGATGGTACATTCTCCCCCTTATACAGTATATGGGAGGCAGGTGAAAGTTTCCCCTGAGATCTGATGGTAGATTTTCCCAACTTTGAAGGTGGAACAAGCATCTCAGGGGGGATATACCACTGAGGAAGCAGTCCCAGCAAATGCTGTATATCATGAAAGTGTTGACTAGCCAAGATGGCAGTTTCAGAAAACTGTTTAATAAATAAAGTGTAAATGAAAAAAGGCTATGTGGCTGCATGATTTATGTGGTTATTGAACTGCTAGTTGTATGGGTTTCGTGAAAAACAGGAAGCTAAAATCTCAATTGAGCTCATTACTCAGTAAAATATTACTCAGGAGCACATGTTTGTCTATGTTGTTTGCTTTAAGAATTTTTTTAAACAGATTGAAGAGTTTAGCTTTCTCTGGGCTCCATTTTGTCTGCATTTTCTCAAGCTAACTGTTGTAACCTATGTGTAAATGCTACCTGACACACTGACCAAAAGGCTGAGATTTTGAAGTGTAAAAGACCACTGCAGCAAATCAACAGCTCAAATCTGATATATTCTGTAAGACATACTATATATTTTTAAGTACAGCAGTAGTGCATATATACTGTACAGTATATTACAGGAAAAATACATTCATTCGCAATGAATCTGAAGCCTGTGCTGGGAACAGCCTGGATGGGATTCCAGTCAATCACAAGGCACCATGCACACACTCAATCAAACCTACAAATGAACCTCAGTACAGGTTCATGCTATACTTAAAGAATTGGAACACTTCCAGTTGACTGGAACTTCTTAATTATTGCCCTGATGGTGGGAATGGGCATTTTCAATTTCCCATTTTGTGAAGCTCAACAACCTTTTGCCGCACATCACAGCTATATTCCTTGGTCTTACCCATTGTTATGAATGACTAAGGGAATTTGGCCTGTGTGTTACCTCACATTTATACCCCTGTGAAACAGGAAGTCATGGTTGAACAATTTCCTGTTCCTAGTCACCCAGGTGTACTAAAGAAAATGTAAAATATCAACAGGAGTATACTTCAAATATATTTTTCTCATATGAATTCATAGGGGTGCCAATAACTGTTGCACACCTATATTTAACAAAGTTTTTTTGTTGTTGTTGTTTTTTTTGTTTGATATCCATGACAGAAGAGTATTTTTGTGAATTTTTTAAACAAAATATCAAAAGGTTAAACAATAAAGACAATTTTTCACAGCCTTCTTTGCTCATATTTACCAAGGGGGCCAATATTAGTGGAGGACACTGTATTAGGTACAAATTTAGGGTATCTACATATGTGGAAGCAGAACAAGAGTCAGGCAGGAGTGGAGGCTGAGAGGAGCAACAGCAGTAGAAGTGTGTCAGGATTTGTCTCCGGCGTCACATCAGGCAGCAGTGGAAAAGTCTTTCTGTTTCTGCTCTTTTCTCTCTTCATTAAGTTTCTCCCTAATTTATGTGCCAGCTATACCCAAATCAGTCTAAAACCCATGGAAGGGAACACATCTATTAGCAGTATTTACATATGATTTACATATTCCTTTGTCATAGTAGATTGGCAAGGCATTACGGGTGATGAGATGAGGCAGGAAGCAAGCAGTGATTCCTGAAAGCCTCATTTCTGCACAGTATGTGTTTAACGGCCAGCGACGAGTCTGATTTTCTGTGTGTTTAACTGATATAGACAAAGATTAAGAAGTAATGGAGTTTATATTTGTCCTGATAGCTCCTCTCAAAAAATAATTATTACAGAGCATTACCGACCCACCAGCCAGCTGCACCCGCTGCTAACCCACGCTTTCTCTCTCTCTCTCTCTCTCTCTCTCTCTCTCTCTCTCTCTCTCTCTCTCTCTCTCTATCTCTCTCTCTCTCTCACACACACACACACACGCACACACACACACACACACACACACACACACACACACACACACACACAACACATGCAAGGTCACTAAATGAAAATGATAAGCCATCCATAAGTCTATTTGTAAGTAATTAAAAAATAAAAATAAAAAAAAAGCTTATTAAAAACAATGTCTGTTTAGTGCTACATGTATTTAAACAACACCAAATTCCACCAGGTACTGCTTTCAACTGCTTTAGACAATATGCAGACTTACATATACTCACAAATCATACAAACACATATGATACGCACTGAATCACTCCGAAACTCATGATTAAAATGGAATAAAGTTCCATATGTTATGAGATGTAATTTAAAAATGTCTTTGTATTTTTACCCAAGACTCAGGAACACTGAGCAGTAGCTGTGTGTTGGACGTTAAAAGTCTAGAAGCAGTCTGTATACAAAGCATATCTGCAATGTAAGATAGGTCCGTGTCCATTTAAGACCATAAAAACAACAAACTATAGAATACTGAATACTGATACTGAATTCTAAAATTAACTGGAAGGCAATAAAGATGTAATAATTCACGCTTCTTTGTACTCGGAAGTAGCTGAGCTGCAGCATTTTAAAGTTACTTTCATATGATAGTTGACTGACTAATCCCATTAAAGTTCATTTTTAGGTTACATAAGGAAAGCGGAGACATGCTGCTTTGAACAACTGCACTGATCTGCATTTTTTATTTTATTTTATTTTTTTTTTTTGTTCAAAAATTACACCAAGATTTTAAGATTAAAATTTAAGTAGGTAATTAAGTATTATTCCCAACGTTTTTGTCCATGCTACAATCGAATCTCAATCCAGACTGACTCACTTGTCCTCAGTCTGTAGATTTTCCAGTGTACTATAATCCGTTTTGATTGACACGGGAAAGACAGTATGCCCCTCCCAGTCAGAAAGCACGAACTTGTGATCTCCTGACAAGCCGTGAGGTTTCATCCAACATCTGTCACTATATCTAAGTTATATATAAGTAGAAAACACATACATTTGGCTCCTACAGTTGCTTTTTGTTTCATGTGCCTTTTTTTTGTCCATTTTCTACTCGGAGTCTTTGGTAAAAACACATCTGCAATGCAGACATTATTAGACATACAGTGAATTTAAAAACTGAAAATGTGAAAAACAAAATCAATCAATTAAACATTTCATTATTCAAATGTTAGGTTGAAAAGTTTGGGGAAACTTATCTTATCTAGTTTATAGTAGTCAGTTGATTTTCTCAAACACATTAACTGTATACTTTCCTTTTCATAGACAGCTTTTTTTTTTTTTTTTTTTTTTTTTTAAACCTTTATTGCACTGGGCCTCAGAAATCTCAGAAATTAATTCTGCTAATTGCTTCTGCTAATGTTTGAGTCCAACTCACTGGATTTGATTTATTTATTTACTTACTTTTTACAAGACTGCACTTAAAGTACGCTTTGTCTAGTTTTTCCTTCCAGATCCTCCACATCATCTTGTCTTATAGGAGAGACTGGAGAGGTTAATTGGACCATTATATACAGTAAAATAAGCATGTTCAAAGTATTCTCTCGAAGTCTCGACCCCCATCAAACCTACTCAATCGCTCTGTTTGAAGATGAAGATTAAAATGATCTAAAATTGTATCAATCAAACATACATAACGTTTAAACACTGATCACTGATTTATAGTTTAAAGGAAGAGAGAGTGTAAAGGAAGTTTAAAAAATGTTGTTTTTTTTAAGGCATCATGTTTTCCTTTAGGCTGAAAGAGAGGCAGATGTAGCAAGGGGTGAAAGAAGGGTGAAGGAGAGAGGGAGAGTGGAAGAAGGAAGGAAGGACGGCTCTGCATTGTTGAGCTGTCTATGTGAAGGAGGCCATTATTGTCACAAAAGGAGGCAAAGTCCTTTAATTCAGCTATTCCCAGGACAATAAGACCACTGCACGGACAGAGCAGATAGCAGAGCCTTTTAACCCGAGTGTGTGCATGAATGCACACACACACACACACACACACACACACACACACACACACACACACACACACACACACACACGAAGGATTAGAAATTGTAACTGATGGATGGAACTAGTGACATTCAGTGTGTGTGTGTGTGTGTGTGTGTGTGTGTGTGTGATTTGATAACCTACATTATTCCACTCAGTCTGTTTTTGGCCATGGTCTCACTCACCCTACAGTAATCCATGTGGACCAAGTGTACATTGTCTTTTCATGGTGGTAAAACCATTATTGGCAGCCATTGTTTGTACACTAGCAAAACAATTATACGACAAAACAACACCAGTAAGCGAGAGTATGTACATGTATTTGCTTTTAAACAAGTATTGACTGGCAGGCAGTTGCTGGATTACTAGTCTGATAGCGTTGGACAGCACTGAATATGCGACAAACGTGTGATTTATTGTACTCAAATCGCTCATAACTCACAATTAATAGAGCAAAATGAAAATGGATTTTGTTTTACTTTATCTCTGTATGTGTGCATACTTACTCACTTATGAATAATGTATCTGAAAGTATATACTAATTAGCTAATGAAACAAAGAGCAGCTGCTTTAGATATAAAGGCATTGTGTATATATATTTTTTTCATTGTTGCACTTATATTCCAAGCAGGTTATACATAAAAACTGTACAAATTACATAATAATACATCAAAGTATTATGCCACCGTAGATATTGATACTTTCACATACAGTGTCTTGCATAAGTATTCACCCACCTTGATCTTTTCCACATGTTTTAGTGTTACAACCTGGAACTGTTTCAAATAAACTTAATTAAGATTATATGTCATGAATCTACAAAATACAAAATAGCCCATACTATTGAAATGTAAGGAGAAATCAATATAGTTTGCAAAATTATTTGAAAACGTAAAGGTTACATATTACGTGGAAACTCTTCACCCTGAGGACACCATCCCCACAGCGAAGCATGGTGGTGGGAGTACGATGTCGTAGGAATGCTTTTTATCAGTGGTTGCTCAGGATTGACAGTGAGATGAAAGAAGCCAGAAAACACAGCAAAGATTGGAGTGATTCAAACCAAGAACTGGAGGTAGGATGGCCCAGTCAAAGCACAGACCTCAATTTGTGTCAAGACTTGAAAAATTGCTTCATTCAGTCTGTCAGAATTTGAGCGATTTTGCCAAGGCGAATGGGAGAAAATATCAGGATCCAGATGTGCAAAGCTGATCGGGATATCATCCAGAAGACTTGCTGTAATTGCGGTCAAAGTTGGTTCTACCAACTAATACTTTAATACGTGTTTCATATTCTAAAGTAGAATTTTAGTCATCGCTAATTAGGGACTCGAAAAGTGTTAAGAAGTATTTAATAATTCAATGTGTGTACCATATTCTAAGGTCAAGCCCAATTAATATGTTGTTCTGTAAACCACTGAGCACGAATTAACAGCCTAACCTTCTATATCTACAGTAAGGATTAATGAGCACTACATAAGATGCAGGTTAAAATCTATTCTTTGGCATGTTGTTGTTTTGTGTTGCTTTTAGCAATATAACCACCTTGGTCTTTTAATGTAATATTTAATCTATCATGGGGGGGGGGGGGTATTTCCATTGATTCATGGTTTTGACTCTGTCGGGTTTAGATGATTACACACTTCAGCTTGGACAAAAATGGAAGATGACAAGCGCTTCCTTTTATCGTTCAAGTTATTATTTATATATTTGACATATAGGCTAATTTAACACCAAGATGAATGGTGAGAGCTCATAGAGCTCCATTTTCACAACTAATACTGCAATTATTAGTCATTTTTACATGACAGATCATCACTTATGTAGCAGTACAGGCAGTTGAGAAAAACAGTACTAATGCACTGAGAATAAACCTTATCTGTGTTCCTTAAAATTAAGTGTGTATTAAGTGTTACTGATACTAGGGTAAGAAGTATAATTAATGTGTTTGAGGGAAGGAGCAAGGGAACAAGCAGAATAGACCGATAATTGATAGAATTGACGAACCTTCCCTCCAGAACCTACTTTTTCACTGTTTATTCATGTAACCATGTTTCAACAAGGTGAGAACCCAAATACAAATGATAATTTTTTTTTAACAAATCAAATAAAAAAACAGGGATATAACAACGAGAGAGCTGTTTTCATGTGTGTAACCACAGTTCATCCTTTATTAAGCTTTTTCCCCAGAGAATCTGAAGCAGAAACGTGCCGCATAGTTAAATTTGGTGGCGACAGGCCAACATCTCCCTCTAGTGGTTAGCAAACTGGTAGACATCAACACTTGCAGATTGGTTTTCACCTTTGTTATTCTAAAATTGCTGTTTCTAATACACAGATGGCATGGAAATAGGAATTATTATGCTCATATGTACAATATTAAAGGAACTAGCAGACCTCATACCTCTGTACAATGAGACTTCAAGTTGTGCTGGTCTTTAGGGTGTTATCCAACATCTCAATAAATATAACCTCATACAGTAAAAAGCACATGATAAAAAGCATAAAAACATTAAGTCTTTTATGTTCGTAATTACAGGTGCCTTAACTCACCAGTGGGAAGCCGTTGAGAGTGTTCAAACTGTTTTAGTCTCGCTCTCTCTTTCTCTCTTTCAATTAATCACGCCACATACACCACAAACCACCCAAGGCATGCAAAACTGTTCTGCTGATAAGCCAATTAACATTTTGTCCTGTCCCGCAGAAGGAGGCAGCCACAGGTCATGATGGATCACCAAAATGAAAGGGCTTTTGAAGGTCTAAACTGCTTCTCGCTAGATGTCAGGCGTTAATCCTTACCTAGGGGGTATTCCGTAAAAAGCATCAATTCAGCCAGCACCTGTCATCATGAAGGAGGCCACAGTGTGATTTGGTTGGGGCTGCTTTGAGCACCACCGATTCTTTCATTCGAACGCTGATCTATGCAGCGTCTTCTCGGCCAAAGACACTTTATTTTAATTGGAGGTTTTGGACACCTGCTTGCTGGTTTCATCACACTGCGAAGGTCAATACGTTGTTCAACTCTTTCAGTATATGAAGTCTGGGATTTTGCACCAACTGAGTTTGGGATGGTGAAAATGACTTTGTACAATTTGGAGTTGGTCGTTTAATGCCAGGGATGGTGAATTACCAAATACTGAATCTTGTGTACTTGTAGAATGGCAATGAATCTGTATATCCCCTTGATATCTTCCAGCCGAGATGAAAAAGTCTCAAAGTCTCAAAGTGACCTTATGACATAGTATTTAATATAAAAACCATAGTGTTTCTTGCCTTCAGCAGTGGGAGAATTGCATACCTTGCCAGTAAGCTTGGCTTGATCCTAGGAAATTGAGATCACCACCGTAAGCATGCCATGATATTATTTGGACCATTATTAAATCATCTAGGGGGGCAGTGGTTGCTCAGTGGTTAAGGCTCTGGGTTACTGACCAGTAGGTCAGGAGTTCAAGCCCCAGCACTGCCAACCCTTAACCCTCTCTGCTCTGGAGGCACTGCATCATGGCAGACCCTGTGCTCTGACCTAAGCTTCCTAGCAAGCTGGGATGTGTAAAAGAAATAATTTCACTGTTCTATAATGTATATGTGACAAATCTTCTTCTAGTCACCTGGAGCTCAGTTGGTGATGGATGTCATACAAGTGGGCCATGAAATGCCACTCTAGAAGTGAGAAGTGTCTTGGGCATTATTATTATTGTCTCTGTACACCTCCTTCTGGTTCTACAAGTTTATCACCCCTCCCAGTGGTTTTGAGTGTGGCGATCATCTCTGGAAACCTTTCCAGTTAGATGTTCAGGTGTTCATACACCTTTGGAATTATAGTGTAGGTACGTAAATGTGGTTGTATGAGGCTGGATAACCACCGGGGTTCTTTGTTTGTTGGAACCAGGACCATTGTGGCAGGAGGTTCCACTGAAATGATAGATCTATGACAACGGTATGTCATAATTACATTGTGACTTTGTGGTAACCATCCCTGGCGGTTATCCGGTAGTTACATTTGTAACTAAGTTTTATGGGGAAAATGCTTACTTTACATTTGTTTTATGACATTTATGACAATAAGTTCAGTTGATGTATTTGAATATTTTATTACAGTGGAATTAAAATGGCGAGAGAAAGAGAGAGTGTGTTTTCTTACCTAAAGAAGGACAGGAAAGGAAGACAGAAAAGAGAAAAGAAAGAGAATTCCCTGACCACAAGACCAGGACCATGACTTGTTCCCATGTTGTTCTACTTCACCAAAAGAGAAGCAAGGTTTGTTTGTTTATTTATTTATTTATTTATTTATTTATTTATTTATTTATTTATTTTGGGGGGGGGGGGGGTGGATGCTAAATTTGTAGCGTAAAAGTCACTGTTTTGTTTTTTGTTTTTTGTTTTTTTTCAAATAATATTAGTGATTAACACACTCCAGAAGAACTGTCCTCACGTGGTACCTTTGACAGCAAAAAATGACAGCAGCCAGGAAGTGACATCAGTACAAGTGGCTAGTTACTGAAAATGATGTGTGGGCCAAAAATTTTGCAAACATATATTATTAAAACACAGTTCTTGATTAATTATTTGTGTTATGCACAAAAAACATTGCTAGAAAATTGATTGAAAATATGAACATTTTAGTTCAGTGTTGCCCATTTTTATTATCAATTTTGCGACTTCTTAGAGAGTTTTGTATTATCTACTAGCTACTTTCCCCTGAAAAGAGTTTGCATTTTGAATTCTGCACTGTTTCTTTCAGTTTAATAAACTTTATGAGTAATACAAAAACCAATCAGAATTCACGAGTCAGTTACAGAGTCTCTCTCTCTCTCTCTCTCTCTGTGTGTGTGTGTGTGTGTGTGTGTGTGTGTGTGTGTGTGTAGGAGTCTCTCTTCATACATCGCAGCTCATGGATCTAACACGGTAAGACGGCTCTACTCTTTTTACTCCCTCAAGTTTCTTGTATCCAGTCCCTTTATGCATAAATATGGAGTTATAAAACTCATAGTGAGCTCAGCAGTCAGCGGGTCGGTTAGACGACAAAACGGTTACAACGGCAAAGCGCGTTATGTAGAGCTCAGTGGATTCAGTTTAACCCGGGGAATGTAGGTGTGTTTTTATCCAAACACTCTATCAACAGTGGTTTTAACTTAAGTTTAAAAGCAACAAAACTTTGGGGGAAAAATACTGCATTAAAAATTAAATAATATTGCAACAGTTGCTGTTGTTGTTGTTGCTGTTATATTTATTACTAATTATTTATTATAAGTATTAATTTAGTATTTGGTTAATGTATTAGTTAATGATGATAATAATAGTTTACTATTTAATGCAATGTTTTTGTCAATTTTAAGGTTTGCTGCTCCTTTGTTATTAGTAGTAGTAGTAGTATCGTTGTTGCTGTTTTACTACCTACTACTGCTACTACCACCACTATTACTATTACTACTACCACCACTATTACTAATACTTCTACTACTACTACTACTACTACTACTAATATTACTACTAGTACCACCACTATTACTAATACTTCTACTACTACTACTACTACTACTACTACCACTACTACTAATATTACTACTAGTACCACCACTATTACTAGTATTACTACTACTACTAATATTTCTACTACTAATATTTCTACTACTACTATTACTACTACCACCACTATTACTAATATTACTACTAATAATAATAATAATAATAATAATAATAATAATAATACATATTTATTATAATTATTGTTATTAACTTTTATTATGGGGCAGACTGGTTTTGTTGTTGTTGTTGACAACAAGCACAGTAATAACAATAACAATAGTTTTTCATGCAATGTGTTTTGTATGCTTAGATAGATAGATAGATTATATTAGAATTAATAATAACAACAACAATAATAATAACAGTAATTACATAAGTTTTGATTAATTAGTAATTAATTCTAATATTATTTATATTGTGGTTTCCATCAACATTTTGCAGCCAGGGACCCCTTAAACGGTAAAAGAAATTTCTACATACCCCCTCTGTACAGATTTATTTTATGAACGTAATGTTTAATGCACTCTTCAAATATTAGACCCGAATATTATTTCAAAGTGTACAATAATATTTTGACTATTTAAAGTTCTGACGTTTCCACAGTTTTTTTATTACATTGGTCACTGGATTTATGTCGACATTATTAACAGGCTACTTGTGTTTGAGTTACTGATGTTTAAATGCATTCAATTCCATTCAAGCTAATAATAAAAGGAACTCAGTAATACATATTATATATAATATATATATATAACTTGATGATGATGGATTGTGGTTTCTGCCACTACCACAATAGTATATCACTGGACATGTTTCACAGACCTCTGGGGTTCCCTAGACACCACTTTGAGAAGAAACAGAAATTGAAGAACAGATAGAAACAGATAGAAAATTTATTATAAAAAGAAGAGCAAAGGACCTTTACATTCATTCTCTCATTCATCTTCAGTAATCACTTTATCCTGGTCAGGGTCATGGTGGATTCAGAGCCTGTCCCGGAAACACTGGATACAAAGCAGGAAAACACTCGTGAACATTAACATTCTCATGTTTTCATACAGCATTGTAGTGTCAGTGCTGCTCCAGTGTGTGAGCTCAGTGTGGGCCCGAGTGCTCCTGCTGACTGACATGTATGGAACCATGCACTCGCCCAGCTTTCCCGAGCCGTATCCAAAGGACAGCGAGATACAGTGGAATATCAGTGTTCCGGAAGGATATCAGATTCGCCTCTACTTCATGCATTTCGACATCGAGCCGTCATACCTGTGCGAGTATGATTATGTAAAGGTGAGTTTATTTGGATATTTTGACCGCCATTAGGGGTATAAGGGGTGTAAATAATGCAGTGGCATTATTATTCATCTGTATCTGTGTCTGTTTAGTGCTCCAAATACTTGTATCTGCATTTAGATTTAAACTCAGAGTGGGTGTGGCTAAAACTAGGAGTTTTTTTTTCTTCCACCATATAATCAGGAGGTCATGAGTTCAAATCCCAGCAATGCCACAGCAATCCATGCTCAAGAGCCAAGGGAGCAAAATTGGCTGTGCTTTTTGGTTGGGAGGGATGGAACACACTCTCTCACCTGTCAATCGAAGCGACACTAGACAATTGTGTGTGTCTGTGAGTTCGTGTATGCGGGAGACGGCGGATAGCGCTTTTCTCCAAATGAATTTTCTCCGCCATGATGTGAGTGAAAAGATGCAGTTGGTTGGCTTCAAGCGATAACAAGAACTGACTTGTCTCACGGACGTTCCACAACATTAAAAGTAACTAAAAACGGATAAAAGTATGATATGTCTCTCTTTAATAAATAAAAAAATCAGTTGTTATTGAGACGTTGCTCTGGTATGAGGAACAAAAGACTTCAGGACTTCGGAAATAATCAACATTGGGATAGTAACATGAGCTTTCGTTTTGTGTCAGGCCGCATCACACCGTTCCACTGTTGATTATTTTCCTATAACAGCATGACACCAACTATTTTATTCCTCACTTACTTCACAGGGCCCCTGAACCACAGGGGCCATTTGTTTTCTCTCAAAGGTAAAAAAAACACACCAACCTGCCCTCCTACACTCAAATACCCGTCTCAAAATAGGTGAAATGACAGTGATAAACGGTATTATAACTTGGTTCATTGTGTGTGTGTGTGTGTGTGTGTGTGTGTGTGTCAGTTAGCCAAGCATGACCCATCGTTCACTGACGCTTAGTGTAAACACCAAAACGAGGCAGATAGATAAGGGAAATGTGTGTGTGTGTGTGTGTGTGTGTGTGTGTGTGTGTGTGTGTGTGTGTGTGTGTGTGTGTGTAAAGTAACTGATAGAGAAGCTTCCAAAATGTTGTATTTAATATGAATATGTTTTTAAATTTTTTGTGTCATGGAATGTGTGTGTGTGTGTGTGTGTGTGTGTGTGTGTGTGTGTGTGTGTGTGTGTGTGTGTGTGTGTGTGTGTGTGTGTGTGTGTGTGTGTGTGTGTGTGTGTGTGTGTGTAGGTGTACTCAGAGAGCGAGGAGCTAGCAGTGTTTTGTGGAAGAGAGAACACAGACACAGAACGGGTTCCTGCTGAGGATGTTATCTTATCACCAGGGAACATTCTCAGTGTGGCGTTTCACTCAGACTTTTCCAACGAGGAGCATTACACTGGGTTTGAAGCGCACTACAGTGCAATGGGTAAAAATCACACCCACACCCACACACACATATATATATATACACACACACACACACACACACACACACACACACACAGATACCTTACAGGGTTACACATATTGGGCCTCATATGTGAAATTGGATACGAACAAATTTTTTCGTAAATCTTTTCTGAAAATGTATTCGTGAATCCATTGAGTTCGGAAAAACGTTCGTATCCTACGTTCGCTCCCGAGTTTCTGTAAATTTGCACGTAAGGAGACTCACCAATGTGTACCTCGATTGATTGGCTTCAAATTGTATAACTGTTGTGATTCAGTCATTTTATATTAGCGACTTAAAAGAAAGAAACCCAAAAGTAATCCCTAAATTATACGAATAAATTCAATTAGAAATGACAAAAGAACCGGAACCCCTATGAAAGGAGTCAATGGTAGCCGACGCTCTGCAGTGGCTGAGCTGCATTACTGGAAGATTTAGTGCGTGTCATGCTTAGGATGTGTTCTTTCACCATTTAGTCATCATGCTGTCATATTCAGTTCTGTTAGCTTTGCCTTTTATGGAGTTTTGTGGGCGTCACTAAATGCAAACCAGCTGTGCCGTGATCATTTTCGTCCGATTTATACGGCATTTACGAAGAAAATCAGTGAAACTTTTATTAAATATGAACTTTTAACAGGCTGGCCTGTGAGAGCAATTACACACAGCTTTATTAATGATTGATAAAGTTATTATGATGCGCCTCATTCTGTCTTTGTCGTTCACTTTTTTCTGACTGTCCACAGATATCAATGAGTGTAGAGATAAAAACGATGAAGTTGGGGTGTGTGATCACTTTTGTCATAACTATATCGGCGGCTACTACTGCTCCTGTCGATATGGACACCTGCTTCATTCTGACAACCGAACGTGCAAAGGTATAAAGAGTTTTATTAATGTTCTCATGCCATTAAAATGCAGATAATTATAATTATAACCCAGTGCCTTGTTGATTCCTCAAAACCGACGTGAAAATTGTTGGTGCATTTAGACGAACTTGTATGAGCCGATCAGCCAATCGTGCGGCAGGGGAAAAAATGTGATCTCAGTATCGTTGGTGTTAAACGGGCTGGTCTGAGTATTTCAGAAACAGCTGATCTCCTGGGATTTTCACACACAACAGTCTGTAGAAGTTACACAGAATGGTGCGAAAAACAAAAAACATCCATGGAGTGGAAGTTATATACCGTAATGGTCAGAGGAGAATGGCCAGACTGGTTTGAGCTGAAAGGAAGGCTACAATAACTGAAATAATCACTCTTTACAACACAACAGGCCAAACCCTGAGGCAGGCAGGCTTTCAAGAGCAGAACAACACATCAGGTTCCACACCTGTCAGCCAAGAAGAGGAGTCTAAGGCTACAATCTAAGGAATCTATGGCCAAAAGTTGAAAGATTTGTTTTGTGCGGCTTTGGGAGAAGAAATCCTATAAGCGTTTAATACTTTCAAAAATGTTCATTGGCTTAGTTTGACCCTGCTGACATTTAAGATTAAGACATGAGATCCTACACAGTTGCTCCTACACAAAATTAACAGAGTGTGTTATGCTATATGAATTTTTTATTTTTTTTTTACGAGTGATTTAGATGAGTTAGTGATCTATACACACTGATACATGTATACATTATGTAGCTTTTTATTACTTCAGTTATTTTAAATGTATACCTTAAGGAATGTACAACGCTTTTATATAAATCATAGAGATTAGCTAGCTACGAACTCAGAGAGACCTTGATTTAATGCTATTAGAGGTTGGAAATTCCTAAATAAGGTCAGCTTTAGAGAAGCTGGGATGTAATTCAGTTGTGTCATTCAAAAGCAAGTAGTCGTGTGTTTTTACGATATAACCATAACTTCATAGCTTATTTTATTTCAAGCACCAAACTTTACACTACCATAAAGACTAAACGAGTGCTAGAAAGATTTCTAATGTACAGTATATGTGTGGTTGTGTGGGGCGGATTGTGCGTCTGTTTTATGTCCACACTTTGGCCCAGGCACGCTGATCATATCTGAAGGATAAATGGCAAATATTTACATTTGAGCTGCCAGGGAAATCTGAGAAATGCCTGTGAACCTCAGTCACCCTATTAGCACTGTATCAGGAGCACGAAAGGGAAATCTTGTGATTTAGGGTTAAGCCATTTGCCAAAGAAATGTCATTTTTGAGTAAAACTGAGTAATTAGATGGGTATAATACACACATTGTAGCTCTGTTTTCTTGCAATCAGTGGAGTATTCCCGCGTGTTCGTCTCCTTGCCGAGTGCCAAAATCAGTTGTTGCCTCATGATCATGACCCTATGGACAACCTCTGGAGATCTCTTCTGTCTTAAAAGCTGACTAACTATAGGGCCAGTGCATTCTGATGGTAAATATGCTGAAAAATCCCAAAGTTTAGTCTAACCAGCTTGACCAGCACTGAAGCAGTCCTGAGCACAAGCATTGGCAAACTCACAAAGAAGTAGTTCAGCTAATTTGGAATGACTACAGAAGAACAGACGCCGATCTGTTTGTGAACAGACAGACTGTCCAAAGTGGTTCAGGGACAGATTCTGGAAGAATAGACCCTTCAGACAAGACCTGCTGCCCCGGACTCATGGTCACCATGGCACAGCAGACCATGCTGCTTGAAATAATAGGCCTAGCCTCTGGGAATGACCCCAGCAGACTGGTGTGTCCACAATGGATCAGACACATTCTTACGCTCTATCTATCTATGCTCCATTTGTGTGTAAGCAAGAGGAAAGATTTTTCATTATGGTGAATCAATGCCCCGTTTTGATGAGTCTGATCCCACTGTAGCCTCAGATTCCTGTTCTTGGCTGACAGAACTGGCATTTGATGTGGTCTGTCTACTGTTGTAGCCCATCTGCCTTAAGGTTCAACATGTTGTGCATTCTGGGATGCTTTTCAGCTCACCATGGTTGTAAAGAGTGATTATTTGAGTTACTGTAGCCTTAATGTCAGTTTGAACCAGTCTGGCTACTCTCTTCTGACCTCTCGCATCAACATGCTGGAACTTCCACCTACTGGATTTTTTTGTTTGTTTGTTTGTTTGTTTGTTTGTTTTGCACCATTCTGCATTCTAACTCTAGAGCATTGGTCACCAACCCTGTTCCTGGAGATGTACCTTGCTGAAGACTTTAGCTCCAACCATAGTGGTGCCCACCTGACCACCTAATCATTGCCTTAAGAAGTCCTTGATCAACTAAAACAGCTGTGTTAGAGTTTGGTTGGAGATGAAACCTGGAGGAAAAGGTAGATCTCAAGGAACAGGGTTGGTGACCACAGCTCTGAGATTGTTTTCCATGAAAATTCAAGGAGATCAGGAGTTCCTGAAATACTCAAACCAGCCACCAACAACCATGCACTAGTTAAAGTCACATTATAATCTTGTGTGTGTGTGTGTGTGTGTCCTCAGTGGAGTGCAGTGACAGCATGTACACCGAGGGTTCTGGACTGATCACCAGTGTAAATTTTCCCAAGCCGTACCCAAAAAGCTCGGACTGTCTCTACCGAATCAAGCTGGAGAAGGGTTTCTCGGTCACTCTGGATTTCGATGAAACCTTTGACATAGAAGATCACCCCGACGTCACCTGCCCCTACGACCACGTCAAGGTGAGGAGCACAAGGCATTTCCAGGCTACCACATCTAATCCTTATGGCTTTTCAAAAATATTCTATTATAAAATAGAATTGTTGGTCGCACGTAGCCTGTACTGTGGTAGCACATGTTACTTAACACGCAAAAGAATGCGTAGATACCTTTATTTCAATTCATAATCAGGAAAAAATTACATTATATAAAAGTTCATATCATTTTATTGTGCAGGGAAACATCTGTAGTGACGTCTTAATGTGTCCTCAGTGCCTTTTCTATTTGGAGAGCTCCCCGAATGCCCAAAAAATCTAAAAAAAAAAAAATTTTAAATGCACATTCTGAAAGACTGCGCAATCTTTTCCAAGCGTATTCTATGAAATATGGCTGCCTCCTCACTGTGTTTAGACAAGTGGTATCAAATATGAGGTTAAATATGAAATGCAATAAGACTGCTCTCCGACAGAGACGACTCATTTGGATTCAGAAGCTCAGCTGATAGACTTGAGAAAACATTATTTATGTCATTACATTACATACGCCTAGTTGGGACGCAGGTGTTAATACCTGTATTAAGGACACGTTTAGGTCTGGATCTGAACTGATTTGAGGTTGAATGGAGTGTCATGTGACTTTTGTCACATGGTCCGATGAGGGGAGTTAAAATTAACTCTCTCTGGTTTAGATTTTGGATCCAATGACGAAATGCACCCCATAGATGGCGCCAATATCTATGCATATTAATGGAGAAGATATTAATGCTTATTAACAGATGCTGCTATTGATGATATTGATAGTATTGATGATGATGATGATGATGATAATGATGACATTCTGTTTTTGCAGATTCAGGCCGGAGAGAGAGCGTTTGGCCCGTTCTGCGGAGACAAATCGCCTGGCAGGATCCAGACAGGAAGTAACATTGTGAACATCTTGTTTCACAGTGACAACTCAGGAGAGAACTTGGGCTGGAAGCTCACCTACACTTCTACAGGTAACAGTACTTGACTGTAGGGACTAAGAGGAAAAGGGTTTTAAATGAAACTGTAAACTTAAATTCTATTTTGTGTGTGTGTGTGTGTGTGTGTGTGTGTGTGTGTGTAGGCAGTGAGTGTGCCGTTCCTATGCTGCCACCTAATGGTCATTTGGAGCCACTACAATCTAAGTACTTTTTCAAAGAACACATCACGGTGACCTGTGACCCTGGCTACTTGTTGCAAAAGGTGATAATGCAGATTGGTTTTAAAGCAAAACATACACCAAAACCATTATAATTAACAGGATGTTATTTTGTAAAGATATTTTTAGCTTAAACTTTCATGGACACGTTGCTCTATTTTCACTTTGGTTCACGGTTTCCTACATTGCCCACAATGCCACTCGACTACCTGCTGATAGTAATGCAGCAGGAATTAGCCCTCATGTCATCTCTACCTTAAGAGAGTGATGCAGGAGCGCTTTAGTCCTTTAGTCCTTTAGTCTAGCAACGATAACAACGCCTAACTTCACACAGCACCTACTGACAAATTAGCACCAGAATCGCTAAACACATCTCAAACATTTCAGGTGTCAGGGTGGAGTTTTCCTTTAATACATGCAACTTCATACAGACTTTGCTCATGCTCTGACTGTTTCTCAGGATGGACAGGAGTTTGAGCATTACCAGATAGAGTGCCAGGCAGATGGAGACTGGAGCAGCCGTGTACCTCTCTGTGGAAGTAAGCCATTAGCATGTGTTTTTTGTGTTTAGCTATGAAAAAACATCTATAGCCAGACTGACTGCACTTTCTGTCCAGATTTCTTCCAGTGTATTTATTTAAACCTTTATCATGTACCATATTATATAGTGTATTGCTATGTAGCCATTGTCTCTCTGACTTTCTCCTTATCTCTTTCTTTTCCCCTCCTCCTTTCTGTTCCCTCTTTCTCTCATACGGGTTGTGCCTTCATTTCTCTCCACTGCAAACCAGAGAAGGAATCTCAATGAAGCCGCCGTTCTGTGGTTTAAGATGATTTTATTTCATTATTTTCTCTTCCTAGTACATTTGTAAAACAGTAAATTCCTGTGTTGAACACAATTCGAGTCTGGTCTGTTATTTAACCAGTAGTTATAGCACACACTCTGCAACAAGAGTTAAATGTTACAGTAGTGTTTTTAGCCTGTGGATACGACCATCAAGCTTTTGCGGTGACAAAAAAAAATTATAATAGATCCAAATTCTAAAATAACATCACCGTCTTGTTAATAAATATAATTCGATGCCATTCAGAGTTGTAGTCAGAGGTGATATTCGTGTGGGGAAAGTTCCTTGTATTCAGAGTCGGGTTACGCACTCACTTTAGTTGATTTTCCCCGCTCTGCGTTCAAATTATGCAAAATAACCTGCGTGTAGCAGGCTTTTTTGCGTCCACACTACTGTCATGTGCAATTTCGGTAATTACTCCTCACTCCTAACTCCAAATACAGCCCAAAGATTGTACTCAAACAAACTTTTAGCGAGGATGGATCCATCTCCACTACTGCTCAGTAAATACTGAGCCACTTGGCTCCATCGAGAGCTAAAACACTGATTTTCATATAACAGGTTTCTCCTGCCAATAAAATAGAAATAGCTCAGATTTACTTACAGTAAGAGGAGGTACTGTATGGCCGTCTGTAAACTGATGCACTTCTCATGGACATGGACAGAAGCTTCATTCGGAGAGATGGATGCAGCTGAAGTAGGTATGGTTATGGTTCCGTTTAATTCTGTCCGTGGATGAATTTAAAAAAAAAAAAAAAAAAAAAAAAAAACAACCCCATCCGAATTCCCACTGGTAATCATCTCTATAAACCATTTAAGCAGTATGCACCGATCGAAATTTCAAAAATCTTCTTGACCAAATGATCGTGCTAATTCAAATCCTTGTGTCTTTCTAGCAGACTAACTTTCTTTCATCTTTTAACTGGTGTTAATCCTCCTCTTCAACATCAAACTCATCACATTATGCTTCTCAAAGAAAAGGAATATTGATTTCCATTATGATTTATGTTTAAAACTCTCTCTCTCTCTCTCTCTCTCTCTCTCTCTCTCTCTCTCTCTCTCTCTCTCTCTCTCTCTCTCTCTCTCTCTCTCTCTCTCTCTCTCTCTCTCTATCTCTATCTCTATCTCTATCTCTATCTCTCTCTCTCTCTCTCTCTAGTGATTGACTGTGGTCCCGTAGATGTATCTTTAGGAGATGTGGTGTATACTAACTCCAGCAACAGTACTACCTTTGGATCCAGGATCCTGTACAGCTGCAAGAGCTCTCCTGGAGAACAGAGTTTGGCTCTCACCCTTACTAGTCACTGAAATGATCAACGAAAGGTTAAACCACTTCTTTTAAACATTACTTTCTTCATTGCTTAATGCAGGTACATATACGTGTGATTGGACTGGTGTGTGGATGAATGAGGATGGAGCCACGCTACCTACATGCCAACCAGGTGAACATTTTCATGTGGCCTTTTTCATGCATCTTCAGCATGTTTATGGGCCAGCATGTTGGTCTGTTGGTTAAAACAATTAGACTAGAAATGTGTGTTTAGTATGCGGTGATATGGGAGATGCCTGGAAAGTAGGCTTTTCTGCTTTTTCAGATAAAAGCAGCTGTCTAAACCAAACATGGATAAAATTTGGTAAATTCACTAAAGGGGAAAGGACACCGGAAGGGAGGTTTATCTAGGTGAATTCACAAGCCTCTGTCTTTTCAGCTGTGTACTCTTTGGTCGCTTTTGTTTAGCTGTTTTCTTCCATCTGAAAAAAATCACCTATTTGTCCAGCGATATACAGCAGGGATTTTATTTTGAAATTCTGTTTTTCTCTCTACCTGCTATGATTTTCTTATAAGTAATGTGCCTCATTTATCAATCATTTAGCCAAACAAAAGAAGTTTCATAACAACTAAATGACAGCTGATTTACATTTCGCCACACCCACAAAACTCCATAAAAGGCATACAGACTCACAGAAAGCTGAAAACAACAAAATGACACTAAACGGGTGAAAAAGCTCCTCCTAAGTGTAGTGTATGCTAGATCTAATTATAGTAATGCAGCTCAGCCATCGCAGCACGTCAGCTAACTAAGACGCACACTAGCTCGTCTTCCTTTTATTCGTTGGATGGTTAGTTCAATTTGTCGTCATTTTCAAAGGGATCACTTTCTTTCAAGTCATTGATATGAAACGGTACAAATTGTATATGTATAGTACAGCAGCTGTCCTTTATCTGGAAACTGGTGTCTCAGTTTTGGGGTTGGTAGTTGGACTTTCTGTCAGTATTTTGTATTAGGTAAAAGCTTTTGGAATAAAAACATTTCTCTGTATGATGTAACAGATCTGGAGAACAACACACAGTCGGATTCTGAATTCCAGTTGTCTAATACAACAGCTAAAGCCCAAGCAGGTAAGCTAAAATCTGTGACACACAATTGAATCTCTAAGGTTTGTATGCTTTATCCTTATCCATCCATGTGCTGGTATTCATACACTCAAGGGGTAAACGTGTATTGTAATTTTGTGTGTAAGCATGCGGCGAGGAGTCACGGCCCTTCCCATCCCACCAAAAGCGGATCGTGGGCGGACGTGCAGCGTTTCCGGGTCTTTTCCCCTGGCAGGTTCTCCTGTCCGTGGAGGATACATCCCGGGTTCCTGCAGGTCGCTGGTTTGGTAGCGGTGCTCTCCTGTCCCCGGCGTGGGTGCTCACAGCTGCACACGTGCTCCGCAGACAGCTCAGGGACCTGTCTGTTGTTCCCGTGGCTCCCGCACATGTGCATGCTACGCTGGGGCTCACGGACGTCCGGGATAAAAGGCTGGCCATCAACCGCTCTGTCGAGCTGCTTATCCTCCATCCAGATTTTGATCCGCACAACTACAACAACGACATCGCCCTGGTCAAACTTAGCCAAGAGGTGATACTGAATGAGCTGGTGAGGCCTGTTTGTTTGCCTCCACCGTGGGTCAACGGTCAGGCTCGTACACCTTTGCCTAACACGCTAGGCGTGGTTGCTGGTTGGGGGATCAACATGCCTAATACCTCTGCCTCGTACAACGGGATAACCTTCGATCTCGGTGTCGTGTCCGAGGTGCTGCAGTATGTGAAATTGCCGGTTGTGGCGCAGGAGGAGTGTGAGGCTAGCTACATCTCGCGTTCTGCAAGCTACAACATCACCGAGAACATGTTCTGTGCTGGGTTCTACGAAGGAGGACGTGATACGTGTTTAGGGGACAGCGGGGGAGGATTTGTAATAAAGGATCCACACAGTGGGAGATGGGTAGTGCAGGGTCTCGTGTCTTGGGGCGGGCCAGAGGGATGCGGTAGTCGGCAGGTGTATGGGGTGTACACCCGAGTGGCAAACTATGCAAACTGGCTGCACAAAACGATGAACACAGAGTGCTGGTGGTGACAGACGCAGGCATCCAGGGGGGTTTTTGTCTCTCCATCTTTCAGCCTGTCTTCATTTCTCTGTCTATAACTCTGTCTTTTAATATATGGCTTCCTTTGTGTTCTTTTAACAGCCTCTGTATTGTACAGTGCACAATATTCATTCAAGCGTTATTTATGACTATGATTATGGGCGTCACATGATGTAACTATTAACAGTGGGATTTTATTTCTAACTAATCAAATCAATATGATTACAATAAAATGAAATGTAAGGTCTGAGCTTGCTACACCTGTTTGTGGTTTCATATCATCAGAGCTTGTGGTGCTCCATTATGTCAGTGTTGTATCTCCTCAACGTCGGCTCGGGATTCAGCTGCAAAACAATATTTCAGTCAGTGAAGACTTTTTTGTGGAGCGTGTCAGTGATTGCTGCTGACTTTGCACTGCTATTTAAAGTAGACGTGGATGCGAGTGCTACTGCAGAAGGTGTGGTGTTGCTGTTGCAGGAAGACAGTGGTGATATTGATCATCCAGTTTGTTTTAAGTATCAGCTAAACTACAGCACAGTGATGTCACCTTTGATACCGAAGCTCTTTGCTTCGGAACACTGTACTGGTGCTTGATTCGTTCTGCCAAAAAAAAAAAAAAAAAAAAAAACGTGATCAGTGGGTCATACGAAGCTTGATTTCGGCACACAACCACATGTGACTGCTCTGGAAATGGGTTCAAAACAAGCACAAAACCTGGCGTGTGTTTCGGAAGTCATTTTAGTTTAGTTCCAGTGATTAGCGATACAGAGATGCTTTGTAGTTATGGAACCAACAAAGAAATGAAGGCATTCTGAAGTTTGGAATTTTTTTTTTAACTCATATCAACAAATGTATTAATTCTACTAATAATGTGTAAGAGCTTAGCTTTGCCTATACAACAAATTTGGAATGCACAAATGTGTTAGCTGGAACCCAAACCCTTCTGCGTGAGCTACAAGGAGATGCACTGCATCATTTGGACCACCAGATGCCCCTAGCGCACACTGTGTTGAAAAGTTTCGAGTAATGATTTTTTATTTTTTTTTTTTTTAAGGAAAGCTTCATTGCTTCATTTTGCCATCACTAATACAGCATGGTTGAAAAAGAGACCCGCGTGATTGATGGAAAAAGAAAAGGGGGAGGAGTCAGGATTTTGGTGGGAAAAGGACAATAGGCAGGGAGCTAGGAGGCACTAGACAGCTCATGCTAAGTAGGTAGTTTCTCTTTTACCCATTTCTGTAGTCAAGTAGTTTAAGGCTAATAGACTTTGGAAGTTAAATCCCAGAAGCTGAAAATCTATGGATTAATGGATGAACTTCTCTACTTGGACCGTGTCCTGAAACAAGGGTGAAACAAGCACTCAGGGTGATGATCTGATCACAAGGTGAGGTCAGTAGCCGTCAGTAGTTCTGGTGTAACTAGTTACCATGAACGTCACATGATCTCAATATAAATATTCGTGGAAGGCCCTAGAGTTTGTTAAAGAACTTAACAAATAGGATTCATGAAGACCAAAGAGCTATCAAAACAAGTCCAGGACAAAATTCTGGAGAACTGTCAGTCAGTGTTTAGTTTTTAAAAAATATATATCCCAAAGGTTGAACATCCCATGGAGCACTGTTAAATCCATTATTTAAAAATGTACAATGTGAATCTGCACTACATGAGTCCATCCCCAAATGTCAGTGAGCAGGTAAAGAGGGCATTAGTCAGAGAAGCAACCAAGAGGCTAAGGGTAACTATCAACTATCTACCACCACCATGCTTCACTGTGTGATGGTGTTCTCGGAGTCGTGAGCAGTGTTGGGTTTCTGCCAAATGTAGCACTTTTGTTCCAAGGCCAAATACATACTACACATATAAAGACAGTTAAAAATGACTTTTTTTTTTTGTTTATTCTTAAATGGTAACCATATAAAAGCATTAAGAACTGCTTTTCAGATTTTTTTTTTCTCAGAAAACAAAAAAAGTCAACATGAACACAGAAAACGGATCATGCACATAAACTGGACATGCTTTTTTGCACATCTATGACATGCAGAACAGCACAGTGCAAACACATTTCTAGTAACATCAAATGCCAGATGACTTAGTGGACTGAAACACTACATTTAAGGCAGTACATTAAAACGAGGCATGGAGCTAAGAGTTCCGTGCACTCTCATTCTTTAAGTTACACAAATGAACCCTGCAAAACACGTTTAATAGACAAAAACAGCTATGATGGAACATACTTGTATAACTTGGATGATTTTTTTTTCAAGAATCAAATAGCTACGTGTATCATAAATTGTATTTTATTAACAGGATTAATTGATTTTTTTTTTTTTTTTAAGAGCACATTTTGTAGAATAGAATATATTTGGAAATATTTTCCCAGCTCATACAAATCTACAAATCCTGTAGAAATTGCTATCAAGGAAAGTTGCTGGAGGTGTGTGTGTGTGTGTGTGTGTGTGTGTGTGTGTGTGTGTGTGTGTGTGTGTGAGAGAGAGAGAGAGAGAGAGAGAGATTTATATAAAGAGAATAATAATTTAGTTTAGTTTTCAGTTCCATTTTACACTATAGTTTCTTTTTAAGCAAGTCAACATACTAAGTATATCTAAATATATAAGTAATATCAATCGAAACCATTACTTCCATAGCATGGCCTCTTAAAGACATAAAAATTGTAAATGCATATTTAAAGGGTTCCAAATCTATATAAACATGTAATACAAAGATGAAATATGTGACATTAATGGGAAATAAATAAAACGTGACTTTGTCAAACTTAATAAAGGCTGACGTCCATCTATAAACCTGTGGAAGGGCAATTTCTGAACATTTGTTTCATTAAGCCAATGACCATGAATAATTATTGCATTTAGGATGACATTTTTGCTATTAATATATTTTTTTGCATGCCCTCAAAAAAAAAAAGTCAGGTTTTATATTGCACTTGTTGTCTCCATCCATTTGGGTTCCTGTTGTGTCCAGAGTAAAAATAGCAGAACCGATTACACAGTGCTGGTACATTACACAAGTAAAATGTATAACAAAATGATAAAACTCATCCCTAAGGCAATAATCAAGTTGCATGGACATACCCAAAATAAAAAAAAGCCTTTCAATTAAGTAGTAACAGTCTGTTTGAACTGATCGTAAGTTACGCGCTGAGCTATGATGTGATCATCTTATATGATATATGGACTTAGTGAATTTGGCCGGTTATGTATATTGAACATGCATTTTTTGTATTACCTTTCAATAATACATAATTGGTGACATTTTTATTTATATATAAAACACATCTCAAAATTAACATAGAATTATTACCTAAAAGGAAAAGCTTAAAATGTTCTTATAAAACCCTTGAAGTTAAAGGGCACTTTAAACACTTGTATGGTTTATGGCATGTTTCATTGTCAGTACAAAAAAAAAAAAAAATTTCCTTAAAACCCCAGACAGTGAAATTGATATAATAATCTACTAGCAGCAGCAGTTTTCTGCAACACAAAATGCTAAACCAGACAATCATAATGCAAACAACAACAGCAAATAATTATAGTGCCTCAACACTTTGACTTCTAAATGGCTTTCTTTTCATTATATACAGTGTGCTCAATACATAGGTTACAGAATAATGACATTGAAAAAGCTACAATGCAGTTATGGGCTAGAGAACGATTATGTGCCTAGTAAGGAGAACCATAATTTTGGTGGTCGTTGGGTTTTTTGGGGTTTTTTTTTGTAGATGTCCCTTTTTTTGTTTTATTTTCCCCCCATTTTCTCCGCAATTTGGTCATCTATCCATTCCCACCCATTAGCCAGCTAACTCACGACAGTTATCAACTGACCACAGATAGCTGCGGCATCATCAGCTCACAATTTCCCAACGATCGGGCACCAGTCAGGAGCCCTAGACAGCTCTTTTTTTTTTCATGAAAATTGTATTTCTAAAAGCTTACATTATCAACTGGGTATAAAACGAATGTGCTCTTAAAGATTAATGTGGATTTTGCCTTTGAATATATAAATATTACAAACAGTAAACAGCACTGGTGGCACAGTGACACAGCTGTTAGCATTACTGCTTCACAGCTCCAGGGGTTTGATCCTGAGCTTGGGTAACTGTCTGCGCAGAGTGGTGTGTATTTGTGGGTTTCCCCCACGTTCTCTGGTTTCATCCCACTGTCCAAAAACATGCCAGTGTGTGGACTGAGGACTCTAAATTACTCCTAGGTGTGAATGTGTGTGCATGCATGTGCCCTGTGATGGACTGGCATGCCATTCATGGTCCCCGGTGTTACTGGGTTAAGCTCCAGATCCACCACAACTCTGACCAGGATAAAGTAGTGACCGAAGATGAAAGAATGAATTAAATAGCAACAGAACATTCATGGTGACTGATCTAAGTGGAAAGCATTACCCTAGTCCCAATTTGTTGAATCATTTTACCTGTACCTGTAACGTTCATCATTCAAGGTTCTACCACATGGTAGAAATGTTTTCAAATGAAGCCTGAAATTTAATATGTAAGAGATTTCAGGACAGGCAGAACGAGATTATAGAGGGACACGTATCATTGCTATTGCTAAGACCAATCCATTTTGCAAGAGCCAACCACACCTTCGAGCGTTATGTCGGGTAGTAGGACACAACCCTGGTCCTGGAGTACCCCCTATCCTGCACATCTGAGTGTTTTGCCTGCTCTATCACACCCACTTCAACTCAAGAAGAGGTTATCAACTAGTCAAATCAGGTAGGGAGCAGGGACAACAATAAAATGTGCAGGACAGGGGGTACTGCAAGACCAGAGTTGGGAACTTGTTTAGTAGGGTGAAAATGTTTTGTCACAGGAAACAGAAGTGAAATATCGAATTATATGGGAAGCTAGTTAAGAGGGTAGTTAAGAGTTTCAGGGTCTTTCATCTTTGTGAGAGTGGACCATGCATGAGACTTTTATAGGCTCATCTGATGGTCTAGGTTGTAGGATATAGCTATGGTATTCCTGGATAGATTAATGCCCAATAAGTTGGACAGGGTGAGCCTGAAGCACTTCAGGAGACCAACATTGAAGGATTCAGAAGGTACCTTCAAGAAGTCCTTGCCTGGATGCTGAGGACACTGCACTAATCCTGAACAAGACTTTCAGAAATCTGCCCGAAATTGTTGGGGAGATGGCTCTGAAATCAGTGATGGGTGATAATGGAGCCAATTTCTGAACGGCCAGACCATAGAGTGTTTTGTGAGTGTATGAACGGGTGGAAGTCTAGTAGAGATTGATTTGGGGTGCATGAGAAATCTGGTCAATAGTGGTTTTTTCCCAAGGTGATCTGCTTGCTAAATTTGATGGTAAAAATCTACATGACATTGTTAATGACTGAGATTTGAGAAGTAAGGATGCTATGAAAGGTTCAAATACATTTAAAGTTGGTTCAAAGGCAATGCCTTTAAAGGCAAGAAGAAAGATAGTTACTGTGGTACTGGATTGCTTTGGATGGAGTAGATGCCCCCATATGATAGAGAAGTACGTGCAAAATTTGAATTGGCGAAGGTTTCAAGGGTGACAGTGAAGACTCAGTGGTTAAAACCCTGGGCTACTAATTGGAAGATTGTGAGTTGGGCCCTTGAATAAGGACTGGACTTTCTTCTGAACATTTGAGTAAGCAAGGTACAGGTAAATATTAGAAATACCTACATATTCAGTTCTATATTTAAATGGAATAAGTGGTAACTGGTGGCAAGTCTGATGACCAACTTAGGGATTGAGGATTTGAGGCTTAGGGATTTGGTGGGGTGTCCATTATTGATGTGGTTAACAACTAAGTTATCAGAATGAGTAAGATTGTTTAAGTATACCCCCAAGGAAGGCCAGCACTAATAATGTGGTAGAAATTGCAACACGGTAATTGATACAGATACTGTTCCAGTGCTGAAGTTGAAGGAACTAAACTCGCATCTCCCAGATAACAATTTTCTACAGCAAAAAAACTGATCAAGCAAAACTGTGAAAGTGGTATAATGTGGTACAATGCAAATATGCATAGTTGAGGTGGCCCAGATCGGGAAGACTTTGGTGTATTGGGGGCATTTGAGGATGTAGGATAATATAAGGACGATTAATTTGGAAGGTCTGAAAGAAGACATTGATCGAATGGATGAAGAATTACAGAGAGGTAAAAGGTACCTTAGTCTTTTCCAGAGAGAGGGAATGTCAAGATGAAAAGGGCTGCAATTGGAAGGAAATGGATGAGAAATGAGAGTCATTTAGAAGGTGGAGAATCCCCAATGGATCATTGGCAACAGCTATAGTGCAGGCAGGCATGGGGCAATTTGTACAAAGAGGCAAAGAAACCAGCAGAGTTAAAGTTGTTACAGATAATTTGGAAAGCACAAAGACCATCTGCAGCTGTCATGTGCACTGGAGGTGGTTAACAGATGCACAGCCGAGGCGGCAGTAGCGACTGGTGAAGGAGGATGTTAAGTGGCACTAAATGATAATGTCTCCCCATGTGATTAATATTATCACATAGATGCAGACTGGATACATTTTCAAGCCACCATAACATGTGCCATGCTAAACTTGTATCTAACTGGGCAGCCTAACATTTAGGGCAGCGGTAGCTCAGTGGTTAAGATGTTGGGTTACTGATAGGAAGGTTGTGAGTTCAAATCCCAGCACCACCAAGCTGCCACTGTTGGGCCCTTGAGCAAGGCCCTTAACCCTCAATTGCTCAGATGTATAAATGAAATAAATGTAATTTGCTCTGGATAAGGGTGTCTGCCAAATGCCATAAATGTAACTGTGGAAAAAAGTCAAGGCTGTAATTATGAATGTGTACTGATCCCGGATCCGTTATATCTGCCATTTTAGAGGTATATACTAGATAGATTGCCTTCGAGTCATAGATCTGTCCTCCAGCGCAGTACATATTGTCGATTGAAATAAATTAAATACACTTTATACAACCACCCATGCATGTCTTTCAAGTTCCGTCAAATAATACTTCTACATGCATCTTTATGGGTAACTACTCAACAGATAAAAGACGACCGAAACACACAGGTAAAAGCCTAGTCTTGCGCAGAGAATAAAGACTACCAAGAGCATGGCTTGGAGTTTAGCCTAACACATTGTTCATTACAAATAAGAATAGACAGAACGATAGATTTTTTTTAAACCTTGCTTTATACACAATATTAAGTCCTGATACTGAGTGCTTTTATAATAGAACAAAGATTGAGACACTAGACCAATCAATACCCCACTTACTACATTCTACATTAATGATTCATCATGCTTAAAGGTCCCAAGAGTGGAATCTATGAAAATGCAAAATCAGTGTAGTTCACAGACCAGTTTGTGTACTACACTGCAGCCTACATTTATTACTAAAATATGTTGCACTCTATATGCAAGGTGGTGCAGCAGGTAGCTTTCCCATCTCACAGCATCAAAAGACAGATTGGCTATATTACATTGCCCCTGTGAGTATGCGAATGTGTGAGGGCATGGTGCCCAGTGATGGATCCACTGCATCGCTGATCAAGACAAAGCTGTTCATGAAGATGAATGAATGAACATGGGTGCTCTCGCTTCACAGCTCCAGGGTCGGTTTTGTTTCACGTGGGCTCTCATCTCCCAAAAAAACACGCCGGTAGCTGGATTAGCTATGTGAATGAGTGTGTGAATGTGTGTGCATGGTGCACAATGTGGTATTCCCCAATTTGTGCCCAGTGGTCTCAGGATAAGTTCAAAGATACAATGTGGCAACCGTTTTGAGTGGTTTTAGAGGTACCTTTGTTCAACTGTGTTCAATACAGCAGGTCTGTTTCCCATCTGCAAGGCGCACACAGAAGAGCTAATATCTTTAACCAGGTTTGCCAGGTTTCAGCTAAATTTCCAGCCCAACTACATCTCAAAAACCACACAAAAGACCTGAAACAAGTATAACATTTGTTTTCTTTTTCTCAGCCTTTGCATGGGAAACAAGGTCAATGTGTCTCCCCTTTGCAATATATCTTAAAATAGAAATGGCTCTTGGTGGCAGTGGAGTATTTTTAAACTATCTCTATTTGGCATAAAAACAGTGACCCTGGCAACCCTATGTGATTCCTGCTCAAATGGGCCTCTATTAGCATTCATTGCAGTTGCCATTTTTGACCACTGGGTGCAATAATTACTGCTAAATGGGGCAGTAAGCACACACCTAGAAAGATCACCAAAATAATGGCACGTCAGATTGCATCTGTCAAACAGCAACAAATATTTAGTGTCTCAAAAATGGTAATTAGTATTTCAATACAATTTAAAAAGTATGGACTTGTGAATGAAGACTGGGCCCTGGCCTATCTGCCCCTATAAACAAGCCGCAACTGGTTTGAATTGTTTTAAGAATTCAAAGTTCAGCATTTAAAATAGAATCGCCATGCACCGGGAGACCACAGAACTTCAGTTACACAATTCAGATACAGTAGTATTCACTAAAGACCCCTCCGAGGTTTTCCAGGTCTTTCTACACCAGTTCAAAAGCCTCAATGCTCAGTACTCAGAATGGTTAGCAAATTGCACAATTTAAATGTGCAACAACTCAAAGCAACATTCCAATGTGAGCAGATGGCTATAAAATTAACTACTGTCTACACACTGAACGCACTGAACCCACCCTATAGCAAGCTGTCACTCAATGGAGATCAGTGTGTTAGCCTGTTCTAGTTCTAGAACATTTATCTACACAAACATTGTTCATAAACATTTTGTATTTTCCAGACTATAAGACCAGCATAAAGATACACCCCTCCCCCCCACTTTTTTTTTTAAAATAGCATTATCTCTCAAAACTGGCACACCTAAAAATAAATATAAATATTAGATTGCACGATCTCAAATTGCTTTCAGCACAAAGATAACAGATGACTGCTGAGCTGCATGAGTCGGGTAATGCTTATAAAAATACATAAACAGTTAAACAAGTTAAACATACCATTAAGCACTGAATTAAAACATTCCAAAGTCTCAAACAGTTTTCCCAGTAAGAGGACACATGAGCATTCTGACTCCATAACAATAAGGGGGATGGAGTAAAGAAGAGCCGAAAGAACCGATGTTTAGTTCATTTTTTGGGATTGTGAAGTTTCAAAACTATCTGTTAAACAGTAATGTCAAATAAATGGAAAAACAATGGCAATGAGAAAACAAAACAATGTCTAGCAATGACCATCTCAGACTCTGGACTTGCACCCTATTGAAAACAAGAGTCTCGATCCTTGTTACTGCATCCTTAGTAACTGCCTGGTCAGGGTCAACCAACCAACTAAAATTGCCAGGACAGGAACAAACAAAAATAATAAATAAAATATGATTTAAAAAAAAGACAGTCCTGCCTACATTATTGTAGTTCACAATTCCTTCATTCCTTCATCCCTGGATCCTGGTGGATGACCATTATTCCTTGGTTTTCTTTTCTCTTTAAGTGGTTTTAATTAGGGCTTTATGTCAAATATGTCTCTACAGTTTTTAAAAAGGACTTTTGTTAATTGTTTTTATTGATTGTAGGCCATACTCAGATGAAACTACAGGCTTACGGCGTTACACAAGTTTGCAAAACTATGAAAACAGAGGTGTGTCTCAGTTATATGTAATTCTGAATTTGAAGAATTATAAGCACATTTTTCTTGTATGATGAGCTCAAGTGAGGCGCAATGTTGAGTCCAGTGCTACTGTCTGATGGTTTAATGAACCACAAAATGTCATTCTGCAATTTCTGTTTTGGGCTGTAAATACACTCAGACAAACTATTATATGAATATTATACATAAATATGACATAGTTAATACATGAATATGACTTATAATATTGTCTCTTTAAAGTCTGCATGTGCACAGAGAATATTTGAGGAGTCAGAATCTTAATCTTTGACAGCGCTTATCTCGAGGACTGAATATAAGCATGGCAGATTAGTGCTTGGTCAGCTTATCCTTCAAACTGTGGGTCCGTGTTCTTTACAGGAGAGCACATTGAATTAACAAAAACAATGGCTTTATTTGATTAATTTGACAAATCAAAATAGTGAGATAAAAGCGTGATAAAATCGATTCTATCCCGTGCACACTTTGACGGTTTCATCCCCTCGGCTGAGTATACAGTGGCTTCTTTAAATTGTGTTACTTCAGTAACAGCAAAGTTCTGCTTCTTCAGTCCACATTTTCTATCCCTGATTTTTTTTTTTTGGAGGCTTAAAGGTAAGTGTTTTGTGTTTAAAGGTAGTGGTCTAAACGCTTCTACTCTTGATAGAGTTGCATACATTACAACGGAATGACACACCCACAAAATCAACTTGACCATGTGTGTAAAGCAGCTCTGAATATGAGTAACTTTCCCCAAGTAAATACTAATGTCACTGTTGGACTTCAGTTGGCAAATCTGAATACACCCCTTCATACACAAAAAATACCAGTATAGTTTGTACCAACTATACCAAACTAATATTTTATACCCTGCCTCGAAATGACAGTGATTTTTCACATTTTGCTTTATACATTATATAAATGGGAGACCTAACATACTGTACCTTATTTACCATTTTCTGTTATATTCAATGCCTTTTTCACTTCCAACTTTGTTCACAAGACCCCATGTTCAAAACGTGTTTGTTCTCTCAAAGTTTTATGTAATTAATGTGAGCAATTTTTGCATTCTTCATGCGTTTTTATGTCTTACATCTGTTCTCTTAGCATTTGTGTGCAAGTTTCTTTAATTTTTTTTTTTCTGTGTTCCAGAAAGCTTTGTAATTCACTAAGCTTATCTTAGCAACTTAGTATATTTTGATCTGAGCCGTCTGTACGGTGTGTAGTTTGTAGTAAATATCTGATCTGCAAATCCTTTTTTTGTACATGACCCGAAAGACTTAGAAGCCTTTGATGTGGCAGTAGGCCTCTAGGCTGGAGAAGAGAATGTAAAGAAGCCACAGACCAAAGAACAATAATATGGTAAGGAGGCGTGGAACTCGAGGACCTCCTAGCTCACCCCCGATGGACGGCCGTCTCCGGAAGAGCAAAACGGCCATGCAGATGAAGGCAAAAACAGTGAAGAGGGTGACGGAGAAGGCCAGTGAGCCGGGCTCCACTTTGAAACTGTCGCCTTTTACTGACCAGTAGACTGCAGCGACTGACCATGCAACACCAATACCGAGGAAAACGTTAACGGCGTTGCTGCCAGTGACGTTGCCAATGGATGCATCAGCATATTGGTCCTGGATAGCAGCCACTTTACTAGCAAATGTGTCTGATAGCAGAGAAAGAGTTGACAGGAAAGAAGGTGAGTGAGATGGTGTTCAAGAGAGAGAGCAGTGTAGATAAAAAGAGAAAGGAAAGAAAAGAAAGGAGTTATGTTTGGAGGCTTTTGAAAAAACTTCTTCTTCATTAAAGATTGAGTCTTTAAACATTGCAGGCAGATGTCAAGGCAAGGTTAGAAAGTAGCCTAAATAAAAACAATTCCACATCATTTTGGTAAATGTTTGGGGGAGAAAAAAACATTTAGTAATTTTTGGCTATTTTCCAAAATTCAGCCATAGAGACATCTTTTCCTAAACTGCCTTACATACAGACGATCAGCCATAACATTAAAAACAACCACCTGCCTAATATGGGTACGTCCCCCTCGTGCTGCCAAAACAGCTCTGACCCGTCGAGGCATGGACTCCACAAGACCTCTGAAGGTGTGCTGTGGAATCTGGCACCAAGACGTTAGCAGCAGATCCTTTAAGTCCTGTAAGTTGAGAGGTGGGGCCTCCATGGATCGGACTTGTTTGTCCAGCACATCCCACAGATGCTCGATCGGATTGAGATCTGGGGAATTCGGAGGCCGAGTCAACACCCTGAACTCTGTCATGTTCCTCAAACCGTTCCTCAACAGTTTTTAGCAGTGTGCATTATCCTGCTGAAAGAGGCCACTTCGCTCCCCACGTGCATCAATGAGCTTTGGGAGCCCATGACCCTGTCACCGGTTCACCGGTTGTCCTTCCTTGGACAACTTTTGGTAGGTACTAACCACTGTATACCGGGAACACCCCACAAGACCTGCCGTTTTGGAGATTCTCTGACCCAGTCGTCTAACCATCACAATATGGCCCTTGTCAAAGTCGCTCAGACCCTTACACTTGCCCATTTTTCCTGCGTCCAACACATCAACTTCGAGAACTGACTGCTCACTTGCTGCCTAATAAATATATCCCACCCCTTGACAGGTGCTACTGTAACGAGATAATCAATGTTATCCACTTCACCTGTCCGTGGTTTTAATGTTATGGCTGATGCGTGTATAACACCGCTAGTCTCAACGCCATTAATTGGTGAAGTGCATCAGTTATCCTTTAAATAATATTTTCAGTGTTTGATGCAAACATGACTCACCTGGAATGGAGGTCCCCAGAGCTACAAACACCACAGCCGTGACCGTATCCTTGAGCCCCACGGTACAGCCGAAGTGGGAGGCCAGGTCACCGATGATGGCCGTCAGAAGGCCAATGACAGTGATGGACACTATGAAGCAAGCCCAGCCGTTCCAGTACTCGGTGGGAGGGACGAATGCAAACACGACCTTCCAGAACACCGTCAGAAAGTGCATGACATAGTCGGAGCAGGAAGGCGGATGCTCGCGTCCCTCTATTTCATCTTCTCCGTCTCCTGAAGAACACGAACATACCAACAGGGACATAAGCAGATAAAACAGATGGGAAAGGAAGAGAGAGAGGGTGTGTGTGTGTGTGTGTGTGTGTGTGTCACTGACCTGCACTGACTGTCACCGCGTCCACAAACTGCTCTCTCCAGGAATGGGTGCCAATAACCAGGGCCAGGTTAGTCTTCTTTATCAGCTTATCGACTGTGCTCTAGCAGTGACAGGAATGAGAAAGCTGTAATACACAATTTCACGCCCCTCAACAATTACAGCTTTATATTATATCCGGTACTCTGCAGTATACTTGTTTTAGTGCCAAACCTTTGCAGCACTATTGAAATTAAGAAAATCTATATATTGAAATCATTTTCATTTTCAGCCTGTCAGTGCTAAATATATGGGCCCGTTTTAAATCTAACCAAGGCATATTGCGCAGCATGATTCCTGGTCTTACACACTGCCTGCGGGTACAGTCAGGTCCAGAATTATTGGCACCCTTGGTAGGCCAGATGGGTGGATATTTATCTTAATCTCACACTGAAAATATTGAGAGAAATTTAACCTTTAATTAAATTTTTTGTAATTTTATTATATATGAACAAAATGTAACTCAAGCATGTTTTATTTATATATACATACATACATATATACAGTATCTCACAAAAGTGAGTACACCCCTCACATTTTTGTAAATATTTTATTATATCTTTTCATGGGACAACACTGACGAAATGACACTTTGCTACAATGTAAAGTAGTGAGTGTACAGCTTGTATAACAGTGTAAATTTGCTGTCCCCTCAAAATAACTCAACACACAGTCATTAATGTCTAAACCGCTGGCAGCAAAAGTGAGTAAAAATGTCCAAAATTGGGCCCAAAGTGTCAATATTTTGTGTGGCCACCATTATTTTCCAGCACTGCCTTAACCCTGTTGGGCATGGAGTTCACCAGAGCTTCAAAGGTTGCCACTGGAGTCCTCTTCCACTCCTCCATGACGACATCACAGAGCTGGTGGATGTTAGAGACCTTGCGCTCCTACACCTTCCGTTTAAGGATGCCCCACAGATGCTCAATAGGGTTTAGGTCTGGAGACATGCTTGGCCAGTCCATCACCTTTACCCTCAGCTTCTTGGAGGTGTGTTTGGGGTCGTTATCATGTTGGAATACTGCCCTGCGGCCCAGTTTCCGAAGGGAGGGGATCATGCTCTGTATGTCACAGTACATGTTGGCATTAGCTCCCCAGTGCCGGCAGCACTCATGCAGCCCCAGACCATGACACTCCCACCACCATGCTTGACTGTAGGCAAGACACACTTGTCTTTGTACTTCTCACCTGGTTGCCGCCACACACGCTTGACACACCATCTGAACCAAATAAATTTATCTTGGTCTCATCAGACCATAGAACATGGTTCCAGTAATCCATGTCCTTAGTCTGCTTGTCTTCAGCAAACTGTTTGCGGGCTTTCTTGTGCATCATCTTTAGAAGAGGCTTCCTTCTGGGACAACAGCCATTCAGACCAATTTGATGCAGTGTGCGGCGTATGGTCTGAGCACTGACAGGCTGACTCCCCACCCCTTCAACCTCTGCAGCAATGCTGACAGCACTCATACGTCTATTCTGCAAAGCCAACCTCTGGATATGATGCTGAACACGTGCACTCAACTTCTTTGGTTGACCATGGCGAGGCCTGTTCTGAGTGGAACCTGTCCTGTTAAACCGCTGTATGGTCTTGGCCACCGTGCTGCAGCTCAGTTTCAGGGTATTGGCAATCTTCTTATAGCCTAGGAAATCTTTATGTAGAGCAACAATTCTTTTTTTCAGATCCTCAGAGAGTTCTTTGCCATGAGGTGCCATGTTGAACTTCCAGTGACCAGTATGAGAGAGTGTGAGAGTGATAACACCAAACTTAACACACCTGCTCCCCATTCACACCTGAGACCTTGTAACACTAACGAGTCACATGACACCGGGGAGGGAAAATGGCTAATTTGGCCCAATTTGGACTTTTTCACTTAGGGGTGTACTCACTTTTGGTGCCAGCGGTTTAGACATTAATGACTGTGTGCTGAGTTATTTTGAGGGGACAGCAAATTTACACTGTTATACAAGCTGTACACTCACTACTTTACATTGTAGCAAAGTGTCATTTCGTCAGTGTTGTCCCATGAAAAAAATGTGAGGGGTGTACTCACTTTTGTGAGATACATACATACATATTTATTTATTTATTTATTTATTTATTTATTTATTTATTTATTTTTTTATATCTTGGCTGAATTCCATAACAGACGTGTTCTCCATGTTGTGTAATACGATGAAGACCCTCTAATGATAGTCATTTTCTTTAATGTTCTGCTTACATCATCAATCAGTGTGATTAGCCTCTGACTTCATTGCAGATGATTGATGTTGCCATTTGGCTTCATTATTGTGTGACATTTTCCTTATTTTGTAGAGAAAACGTATCAAGTGGTCATAAAAATCTGTACATACTGCAGTAAGGGTTCGGAAAAGAGCCAAGTGTGCACATGAACTCAAGTACACGTGACATCATGTGAACTATATGTTCAAAAAAAAAAGTGTGGAAAAATTAACATAAATGAATCAATCAATCACGTTAAAAGGAATCATGTATAACAATTATCATGTATGCAGATGCTTTTGAAGAAGATCTAGACGCTGTGGTTTTATAAAAGTGATCTGGAATGTTACCTTAAACTCATAGGACTCCTCGATGACCACCTCCAGTCTGCTGTGCTCACCCAAAATGGGCTTCCCCATCTCAGCTATTCTCTTCGCTTCCTCTTCCTCAGCGCTGAGCTGCCCTTCCTGGTCCTCTGGAGGGACAGAGATGGAGAAGGAAAAGACAAGAAAAGCAGGTCAGACCCACAGAGAGAGAATGAGAGTGGGGGGGGGAAGAGGTGAAAACAGAATGACAAGGTCACAAAGCAGGGGAAGAGGGGGAAAAAAAGAGAAAATATGACAAGCGGAACCTGAAGGAAGAGACAGAAATACAGAATGAAGACGAGAGAAAAAGGCAAAAAGAAATCTTTTTTTTTTTTTTTTTTTTTTTTTAACGTATGCGGACACAATATAAAACCGAAGAATTTAATACAGAAATTAAACACTATTCACCAAGTTGCACAGACTGGGTTGAGTTTACCGGAAAAAAGAGGCGTGTCTCAGTTACATATAATCGCAGACTTTTTCCTCCTCAATATTGACTTGAGTGAGGAACAGTTATTAAGTCCAGCACCACCGTCCACCACAAAATGTATGTTCTGAGCTGTAAAGACACTTTAAAAAAAAAACTATAGAATGCCGTTTGAGGCAGATCTTCTTAACATGTGTGTAACCTGAGCCTGAATACACAGAACTTTCCCTGCATAAACATTGACATAACTTTTGGATATTGTTATTATTATTATTATTATTATTATTATTATTATGCTTTGAAATGGAAGTCTATGGCAGCCCACAGGACACTTTGCAAGATATAAAGTCTACCACTTTTTTGCTTCTTCACCTAGCAACTGTCTCTAATCTTTGGAATCTGAACCTTTGCATTGTCAGACCATACTGAAAAATATAGTATATATATACACGTTTCGGGTTTTTTTTTTTTTTTTTTTTTTTTTTTTTTTTTACATGGTTCTTCTGTAATGTGTGAAGCAATTTGGTCGTGAAGTGGCCAAGAAGTGAGGATATATCTCAACAACGCAACAAAGCTCTGATGGTCCCACTGGCTTCTGGCCTCCCTCGGTCACAGAAAGTGCTTGGCCCCTTAATCATTGCTTGTCTAGATTACTCTTGAATATGATCAATCCCTTTGCACAACTTGATTTAATTAAACCCCTTGCAAATGGATCCTCATTCTACCTCCCATGTTACACTTCTTTTCTCACTAACCATTTTCTGGCAACATTCAATTTCATACTAATGAGAATTCTAAATTAGAAGTAGTGGAGACAGCAAAACTAAGACTCAAAGTCCCAGAATGCAATGCAGCAATAAGATGCAGGTGTACTGAGTTACAGCATGGACTCTGCTCAGCTAGTTATGACATGATCTATGACATGATAGTGAGTGCGATGGCACTGACGGTGGTATTAGCATGAAAGTTGAAGCTTTGGAAGTGTAGATGAGGAGCTGAGAGGGCTAGACAGACTAAAGTACTAAAGCACTGCTGCATCGAAATCTAGATAGATAAAGCAATGGCAAAATTCCACTAGCATCACTGTCAGCAGGTAGTCCAGTGGCATTGTGGGTAATGTAGGAAGCCATTAACCAAAGTGCAAATAGATCAACATGCTGATGAAAGAAGGTTAAACAAAACAAAAAAAAAAGTATTTACAAAAAATCCTATAAAATAAATTGCCATTTGGACACCATTGAAGATCTTGTGTTAATTAGAAAGATTTAAGTCGTTCAGGGTGGATTTTTCCTTTAAACATGGTACCAGCCAAAGCATTAATGCATGTGGGTTTGAGTCTGAAGCCTTACCTTGATTGATCAGCAGAGCTGTAGGAGCGTGAGAGAAAGACAAAGAGATGAGAAGGATAGGCAAAAGAAAGAAAGTTAGATTTGTTCATGCATTGTTAGTAGTATTATTAAGATATTGTTGTTATTATTAGCGTTAAGTGCATTGTCTTTATATATGCTCTTTATTAATTTTTCAATAGTACATAATGCACTAATGTAAAAATAAAAACTATTGAAGTGAACTGAGAGAGAGGTAGACGTGTGGGTGACCAAACAGATGTATAATCCTACTGACTGTGCTTTCAATCTGATGTGGAGTTAAAGCAGTAGCTCAAAGCTCTCTCTCTCTTTCTCTCTCTCTCTCTCTCTCTCATTCTCTCTCACTCTCTTACTCTCTCAAACACACCCACAACCCTACCGGAGATTCCTCTCTTCATCCACCGTGGTTCCTCGAGGACAATGTAGAAGTTCTCATGCTTCTCATATTCTTCATCGTCAATGATCCTAATCTGAATGGTCTGCCTGAATACAAACACACACACACAAGCAAGCACCAAATTATGCATTCAAGTGACTAGACACTCTAAACTGAGGCTAAATGTTGAAGAGCAGAGAACATGTAACCGCTTAATGAGACAAACACTTTGTTCTGTATTCAAAAGTTAAAAGGTTGCATGAATATTGATGCAGGGAAAGTTTTTAACTATTACGTTAAGCCATATCTATTTATAAATGTATTGGCTGGTGCACTTTTTTTTATATACATGCTTTGCTTTTTTTTTACTGTTTTGGTGCATGGCTTTGATCATTAAACAGTTTTAATGCTATTATTCTGTCATTTCTAAACAGTACTGATGAATTTTGCGACATCATAGGCCATGACATTATCAGTGCCAATTTTGTTAAAGTTCTTCCACTCATAATTCCTGCCAGACGAGAAACACTGCGTACAACCAGTATGCCGTAATGATAGGATATTACAAACCCAATTTTAGCCAAGGCCTCATTATTATTAATGCGTCTATTCTCGAATCTCATAACGGACATGTGGCGCAAGACTAAAGCCCAGGATTTTATGTGAATTGTCTGTCAAAGTGCAAGCACAGACCCAAGAGAGAAAAACCGTCTCAACAATACTGGCGAATAAAACTTGCTCCAATAATAATTGAATGATTTCCGCACAGATTGAAGAGTGAAAAACAAGAAACGTAATACATAAACAATATCTCAGAGAACACGCCACACACACAGAAAAAAAGCAAAAACTTCATTGCATTGCTCTTATATAACTTGATCTCTCTTCAGTGAAAAACAATCAGCATGGTGTTGCTATTTTTATATCAGAAGTGAATGTAATCCACAGCAATCCACAGAAGTATATTGTATCTCACTGAGTGATGCTTCCAGTTGCATTTCAACAGAGCGTGGGAATTGTGCCATACTGAAATGCAATCACTGTCCAATAACAGCTCTAAAGCTGTACTCAGGGGTTGTGGTTGTAATCGGAGCAGTGCCTAAGGGCCGGACTGCCTCTAGGTGCTTGGGTATTAATTTCCAGAAAGCGTCACCATCCATCAAAAAGAATGGCCGCCGTTTTTTCTTCATCTTACTGATGCACCCGTGATCATCAAGCAGATAAGAATTACTACAAAAAACAAAGGAAGAAGTGGGTCTGATTTTCCTTCTAGCCCATACAGTTCTAAAATCTTTCCTGAAAAGGTCTGGCCAGCTGCAGAAGCCTAACCTTCAGTTTTCTTAATGTTCCATGAAATACCGGATGAGTGCTCACTGTATAAATCCACAATATAGTGGGGGAAAATTGCCAGAGTAAATGATGGAGCCCAACATTAGAGCACAAGCATATGATTCATGATTCAGGAAATCCCGAATAGTCTCTGTGTCTGTAAAGCTGTATGTGCACTCCTGCTGCCTGATGTAATGAAAATGAACTAGTTCTCCTGCAGGGCTCCCCATCCCCATCCCCATCCCCGAACCTGCCTGATTGATCCTGATGCTCTATTCCTGCTTCTTCACCTGGAGCATCTGCACCTGTGACTCATGTCCTGTAGTAGTGTATCATCTCACATAATGTAACCCTGTAAACCAGGGGGTGTCAAACATATCGCCAGATAAAGGTTCTAATCAGATCCACCAAATGAAATTAAAAACATCTTGTGGACTGTAAATGAACTGAAAGATTGGGCGGGGTGTGTTGGCAAGTCTCAGTTATTCCATTAGGGGGCAAAATAGAGCAATAAACTCAGGGTCACAAACTCGGCAACTGACAAAATGTGCTACAAATTTGACATATAAATCCATATTAAGTCCATTTCATTTCCAGGATTTAACAGCATAAAATTGTTGAGGGAGGGGGAAAAAAAGTAAACAGGGGAGTAAATACTTATACAATTTGAAATGTTTGTTTTCTTGGCAATGATTTGCAGTGTGTGCGTTTGTTTTGTAGAGGATCTACAGTATGTTCATTGCGTTTGTGTGTTCAGAGTGTACCTTTCAGATAAATAATGATAAATGACCACATCTGAAACGAGTTGTTGGTGTGTTATTGGCCTACTAAACTGATTTTTGCTCTAAACACTTCCAAAACATAGTTTATGCTCAAGAATCCCCTTCCTGCTTCAGTGCATACTCTCATTTGTATATTATACACTTGCACCTTTTAAGAACTGCTGCCGTAATCATAAAGACAGTCCTGTGCTCATCCCAAAGCTATTCACAATATGATCAGACCAGCACTTTCAACTGATTTTGTACTGTTTGTCCTTTTTCTGTACAGCTGTACGCTGTAACAATTTATAATCCCACTATCCACTGTCACGCAGAAGAGTCTGGTTCCTCTCGAGGGACTTTTTCCTCACCACTGTCGCCTCTGGCTTGCTCATTAGAGATCTAAATCTACATCCAGATTTCTGGATCACCCAGCAGGCTCAGGCCTGAGTTGGAGTCGAATAAAATAACCAAGCATTTTTTGTGTGTTTTTGTCTGTCACCTACTTGTTTCTTAACTTAACTTAAATCTCCACTATACATGGAACAGTCATGAGCTGTTATACACATCACATCGTAATGCCTCCCACAGACGCACACAAGTTCTAGCTGATAAATCCGGTGGCTCGTAAGTGCACGACACCTTAACAAAGGTTAACAAACACAACATCAAAACTAAAAACACAACAGAAACCAAAATCACAACAGCAAATCAGTCAACACAACATCAAAACTAAAAACACAACAGCAAAACTAAAAACACAACATCAAAACCCAAAAACACAACAGCAAATCCAAAAACACAACATCAAAACCCAAAAACACAACAGCAAAACCCAAAACACAACATCAAAACTAAAAACACAACAGCAAAACCCAAAACACAACATCAAAACTAAAAACACAACATCAAAACTAAAAACACAACATCAAAACTAAAAACACAACATCAAAACTAAAAACACAACATCAAAACTAAAAACACAACATCAAAACTAAAAACACAACAGCAAAACCAAAACATTACAACAAATCCAAAAACACATCAAAACCCAAAAACATTACAACAAAACTAAAAACACAACAGCAAATCAGTAAACACAACACTTATTAAAAAAACATCAGCAAAGCTGTTTTTTGATTTGCTGTTGTGTTTTTTTTTGTTGTTGTTGTTTTATGCATTTTCTGATTTTTTTTTTTTTTTTGTCATTTTTTTTTTTTTTTGCGTTTTCTGATTTGCTTTTCTGTTTTTTAATGTGTTTTGCAATTACAGGCCACCAAACATAAAGAATAATCATCCTGCCCTTGTATAAAAAATACTTCTGTGCACTTTTATCAGGAGATCCAGCAGTGCTTAATAATGACACAAGAAACAGGATCTTCCAATCAGCATACACACACACACACACACACACACACACAAACTCACATGGTCTGGTCATTGGTGAACTCTAGCTCTCCGCATGCGTCTTCGTAGTCGACACCTCCTCCCTGCGCTGTTCCCGGCTCTGTGTGGTAGGGCAGGATCACAGTTCCACGGGCACCCGAGTTCCTCACCACCGTCACCTCCATGGTGCCCACACACTCGCTCACACGCATAATGGGCTCGCTAAACGTGAAGATACCTGCGTGGTCGTCATCGAGAATGGTCACAGTGGTAACCAGTGGTTCCGCTAACCGCCCCTTGGGCACCTGGCCAGCGTCGTCACTTTCGAACATGCCTTCGGCGTCGCCGACTCGCAGGTTTAGCAGACGCACGAAGAAGTGCTCGTCCTCCTCAAAGATATCATCATCGATTATTCCTACCTGAAAGCACAAGAGCACGTGAAATCAGAACAAATTCATTCAGACTGGTGAAAATCTTTTTTTAACAGTTTTTTCAAATTGCTTACACACAATTTCTGAAACTACGGCTCCATTTCTTGAAACTCTACACACAAAACCACAAAACATGCACCCAAGATACAAAACATCACACATAGCTTGCAAAAGCAAACACTTCATTCAAAACTATTTTAACTCTTATAAAAATGGTGTTTTTGTATAGTAACTCTACACACAAACATCAAATGATCAGCCACATACATGCCAAACTACACACAGATATGAAAAATGTAAAACACTACTCTCTTGTGTCTATTGCTTGTTCAGTGTGCAGTGGAGTGTACAGGAGTTTATCATAGCACTCACAGTATATATGTGTACATACAGGTGCATCTCAATAAATTAGAATGTCGTGGAAAAGTTAATTTATTTCAGTAATTCAACTCAAATTGTGAAACTCATGTATTAAATAAATTCAATGCACACAGAATGAAGTAGTTTAAGTCTTTGGTTCTTGTAATTGTGATGATTTTGGCTCACATTTAACAAAAATCCACCAATTCACTATCTCAACAAATTAGAATACTTCATAAGACCAATAAAAAAAAAACATTTTAGTGAATTGTTGGCCTTCTGGAAAGTATGTTCATTTACTGTACATGTACTCAATACTTGGTAGGGGCTCCTTTTGCTTTAATTACTGCCTCAATTCAGCGCGGCATGGAGGTGATCAGTTTGTGGCACTGCTGAGGTGGTATGGAAGCCCAGGTTTCTTTGACAGTGGCCTTCAGGTCATCTGCATTTTTGGTCTCCTGTTTCTTATGTTCCTCTTGACAATACCCCATAGATTCTCTATGGGGTTCAGGTCTGGTGAGTTTGCTGGCCAGTCAAGCACACCAACACCATGGTCATTTAACCAACTTTTGGTGCTTTTGGCAGTGTGGGCAGGTGCCAAATCCTGCTGGAAAATGAAATCAGCATCTTCAAAAAGCTGGTCAGCAGAAGGAAGCATGAAGTGCTCCAAAATTTCTTGGTAAATGGATGCAGTGACTTTGGTTTTCAAAAAACACAATGGACCAACACCAGCAGATGACATTGCACCCCAAATCATCACAGACTGTGGAAACTTAACACTGGAGTTCAAGCAACTTGGGCTATGAGCTTCTCCACCCTTCCTCCAGACTCTAGGACCTTGGTTTCCAAATGAAATACAAAACTTGCTCTCATCTGAAAAGAGGACTTTGGACCACTGGGCAACAGTCCAGTTCTTCTTCTCCTTAGCCCAGGTAAGATGCCTCTGACGTTGTCTGTGGTTCAGGAGTGGCTTAACAAGAGGAATACGACAACTGTAGCCAAATTCCTTGACACGTCTGTGTGTGGTGGCTCTTGATGCCTTGACCCCAGCCTCAGTCCATTCCTTGTGAAGTTCACTCAAATTCTTGAATTGATTTTGCTTGACAATCCTCATAAGGCTGCGGTTCTCTCGGTTGGTTGTGCATCTTTTTCTTCCACACTTTTTCCTTCCACTCAACTTTCTGTTAACATGCTTGGATACAGCACTCTGTGAACAGCCAGCTTCTTTGGCAATGAATGTTTGTGGCTTACCTAGTGAACCAAACTGAGAGACCATTTTGAAGGCTCAGGAAACCTTTGCAGGTGTTTTGAGTTGATTAGCTGATTGGCATGTCACCATATTCTAATTTGTTGAGATAGTGAATTGGTGGGTTTTTGTTAAATGTAAACCAAAATCATCACAATTAAAAGAACCAAAGACTTAAACTACTTCAGTCTGTGTGCATTGAATTTATTTAATACACGAGTTTCACAATCTGAGTTGAATTACTGAAATAAATGAACTTTTTCACGACATTCTAATTTATTGAGATGCACCTGTGTATATATATGTATTCAGTATGTTCACTATAAACAGAAATGCAAGGGGTGGGTAACTATTTTATTCTCAAAACATTGTATTTTCATTGTATTCAACCCTTAGTGGTCAACCCTTAGTGGTCAACCAAAGTGGCCGGGATCTCATTCGTAATTGTTCTCCTCTGTCCTCTTCCTTGTCGTCAACCTCCTCCTCCTCCTCCTCTTTGTCCTCTTCCTTGTCCCTCTCTTTCTCTCACTCCTCTTCCTCTAAGTCTCTCTCCAAAATTGGCCTCCATTGTTGTCCAAACCAAGAGACTCATCCTAAAGCCTATATATAATGCTCAAGCTCTGATTTCTAAGTGAACAAATTAGCTATAAGTGTTTTCACACATAAGCACTTGGTGTAGGTAATCAGTAAATGAATGTACCATTTTGAATGGCTGTGTTTTCTAAATGAAACACAAGAGCAGTTAGTTTTGAGTGATGTGTCTAATGTAGAGAACTGTGTTTAGAGTTTTGCAAAAAGTTTGTTTTTCATTTGCAAACTGAGTGTAAAGCGTATAATGTGCTTGCAGTTTTGCAGACTTGGTCTGAAGATTAGATACATGAGTGAATGGTTTCACTGAGTGGGCCTCAAGTTCCACTTTTAGTCTCTAAGCAATTTGAAAAAACTGTAAAAAAAAACAATTTCTCTCACCTTTATCTCTTTCCTGGTCTCTCCCGGCTTAAACACCAGTGTCCCCTCCCTGTACTCGTAATCGGAACCAGCGTTGGCTGTCCCATCCTCCGTGCAGTAGTCCACATAAAAGGTGTTCTCACCAGTTCCCCCCTCGCACACCACAGCTAAGGACAGCGTGCCGCAGTTCTCCATGCACTGACTGTGGCTGCTCTCGAATGCGATGCGGCTGCATGTGGCGTAGTCATTGTGCTCGGATGCATCGACGTCTTTAACGGCTGTCCGGCGTGCGTGATCGGCCGCATGCTTCTTCAGCACGTTGCCTGCTCCTATCATCATGCGTGTGGCCTGGACGCGGTAGAAGGCGCGGCTTTTCTGCTGGTGCAGCAGGGCATAATAGTTTGCGAGCTCCATTAGCTGATCCAGATCTTTTTTCGGATATTTCTGCTTCAGGTCCTTCAGGATACGAATAACCTAAAGAGAGAGAACAAGATGGGGAAAGATCAGGTTTGGCCCTTGGTCATCAAAGTTGCGTACAAATGAACGTAGATTTGAACACATGACATATGAACAAATTTGCATGCTAAAGGAAGTTTAGTGTCCAATTCTGATTTTAAAAAAGTATGACTGAAGGGGACATGGTTCACTGTAGGATCATGTTCTCCGTCTCTGTCCATCTTCTAACTTGGAACATTTAGGAGGTCACTCCAGGTTAAGTATCAAACTCACCTAAAAATGTGGGCTGGTTGAGTGTGTGTGTGTGTGTGTGTGTGTGTGTGTGTGTGTGTGTGTGTGTGTGTGTGTGTGTGTGTGTGTGTGTGTGTGTGTGAGCAAGTGGATGTTTATCCTCTCACCTCTTTGCGGCTCTCATCCAGTTCTTTTGTACTTTCCATGTTAATGGTGGCGCTGTTGGACTTTAGCAGGGTTGCCATGGTGCCTGCACTGTTGTTAGGCCCGTCCTGGCAGTGTTCCAGATTAATGATTCCTGCTGACGCACTTGGTGGAAACTTCCCACGCATGTTCACATCCCCTCCTTTAGGGGACATTTCTCCTTCTGTCTCCACGACAACCCCTGTCCTCTTGTCGGCACGGTAACGCTTAGACATATACTTGTAGAAGAGGAGACGACGATCAGCGATCCAGGCCAAAATCACACAAACTGGGAACATGGACAGAGTGACCAGGGCCTCCCAAACCTAACACATTAAAACACACACACACACACACACACACACACTTGTCTTACTATCCTTGTGAGGACCTTCCATTCAGACTCATTCTATACAGTCTGATTCCAGGCATTCTATTTCTACGCCGCCTGATTCTATATAGTCTGATTCCAGGCATTCTGGTTCATCTTAATTTTATACCTTTTTATTCTATACATTCTTACTCTATAAATTCTCTATACATTCTATACACATCGGATTCTATACATTCTGATTCTACACACCCTATGTTATGATTCTTCACATCTTGATTCTAGGCCTTTCCGATTCTAGGTGTTCTGATTCTGCACACCGTGCTGCAAAGTGACTTCTTTTTTTTTTTTTAAAGTCAAGTTCTTTTCTCTGCCCGTTTTCTTTCTGCACAATATCCCCCACTTTGAACACACCCAAGAATGCACTCTTTCTCACTTCTCCATACCTCGACAATTCCAGGTGAGATGATGGCGAGTATAAGGTAAAGCCATATGTACGCAAAGATGCTCCAGAAGGCGGTGATGAAGAAGACTCTCAGATGTTTGATCTTCCTCACCTCTCCATTAGGGATCACCCACACACAGATACCAATGATCACAAACATGTTGAAGGCGGCACTGCCGACGATCGTGCTGGGACCCAGGTCACCTGATTCAAAACCATGCCCACAAACCTAGGACACGTGCAAACATATTAAAAGAGTGCTGCAACAACTAATCATCTGCTAAACATGTTGTATTTTCTTAGATAACATACTCTGTACTGGATCTCTAAGAAGAGACACAAATGATGTGCCATATCATGGTTGAGATATACGCACATAGTGAGGATTTAATACTGAAATTTAGCATATCAGTATTCAGACCTCAGTATTAAATCCAGTGCCACTGTCTGACAGTTTGCTGTAACCACAACATGTTACACCGAAATGTATGTTTTGGGCTCGAAAAACCTTGGAATGTCATTCGAGGCCAATATTAAATACATAAATATAACACCATTCATTAATTAATAGTTAGCTGAGCTGTAAGCATAGCCAATGAGTGCTTGGTAAGCTTATCCTTCAAACCATTGGCACATTTTCATTAAAGGAGACTGTATCAAATTAACCAAAACAAAATTAGCATTATTTAAAAATTTTAATGAATGATAAAATAGATTACCTCTCACACAGACACTACAATTTCATAACCTCAAATAGTATGTTGTGGCTTCATTGTCTCATTCACATATTATATTCACTTTGTTTTATTTAATTTATTTATTCATTTTTAAACTGTCTCATGCTTTTATTTCCTTCTTCAGTCCACATTTTCTATCCCTGATTTTTTTTTTTTCAGGTTTAAAACCAAGGGCTTGTTTATAAAGCCAGTGGTCTACTCACTATTTGAAAACCCCAAGAAAAATCTGGCAACCTTGGAGGTGTGCACTACACACAGGTGATTTGCGTAATATAAATAGGGAGCCCAGAAATTAAACTTAAGGAGGTCTCTGAATATGCACGAATTTCTCCACACAATTATTGACATAACTTGTGGACTTAAGTCACTGACTGAGTATGAGTGCATTAATTAAAATATGTGTAATGATGCTGCAAAACAGGACTTGAGAGTGGTATAAAATAAATGCTTCTTTGTTTTGAAGACTTTTTAAGTTTGCAGACTAAAATGTGTTTGGCTGTTTGGTGCAGATAAGAAATTTGAGTATGACAATTGCCATTGAAGTAATAGCAATTGTCCATTACTTTTTTTGAGTAATGTTTCGTGAAAAGACATAATAACAGGTAAAGATGGACATCAACTGATGACTCACTTCGATGACAGACAGTAAGATCTCAGGAGCCGAGGAGCCCAGCGCCATTAGTGTTAAATTGGACACGGTCTCATTCCAGATGCGTACAGTAGCCACCGTCGTCTCTCCACTGGGCATGGTGATCGTAACTTCTTTCTCCTGAAGAACAAAGCTGGTGTTACTACAGTTTTGGTAAAATGGTAAGAACAATGACGTGCGAGTTGGAAAATGAAGGCATGGCCAAAAGGTGATGGACCCAGAGCCTATCCCGGCAAGATGGGAATAGACCCTGGATGGACACCAATCTATTGGAGGGCACCATGCACACACATTCACAAACTTGAAACTGGAACGTGTAATACTATACAGGTCCCGATACTGTAATACTCTTGGAGGCACAGCAGGTAGTATTGTTGCCTCACAGCTCCAGGGTCTGGGATTTCATCCCAAGCTCCTGTTACTCCGGTAATGATTTATAAGCCCACTATCAGATGTCCCCCAGACACGTTTTGTCGTTTTCAGAATGTAAGGAATTGGATTATACTGTCTAACAGTCAATTAATTGTCTTACCTGTGATGTAATAACCTCAATGGATGCCATGAAGCGATCTGCGATGATTGACACACCCAGGAACATGTACATCAGAGAGGTGAAATAGACAACAGCACGGGCAATCTTGCCTGCGAGTCCAGAGTTGTTAGGCTTCCACACAGGCAGGATGATCCCTGGATTACACTCCACCACCTCACCACAGCGCTTCGAGCTGCCATTAGTGGACAACAAATTATCATAAGACTCCAGCACTGTGAGAGTAATGTTCAGCTCTTCCTCTCTTTGGGACTCTGAGGTGCAAGGTGGAAAGAGGGAGAGGAGGAGGCATGAGGATAGAAGGAAAACAACAGAGCTGAGAGAAGATGGTGCCATAGCTTCTATCCTTAGGCAGTGACGACGTGGTGTGAAACGGAGACAAAGAAAGGAGAGAAAGCAGCCCACCTGAAGAAAAGAGAGAGTAACACGTAGGAGAAAATAGTCAGAATGAGTAACACCAAATCACAGGTTTAAATGAATCACAGGTTTATATTAATGTGCTCGTTCTATTACGTTATCATTTCTGTAGTAACAGTTCATTCAACAAGGGACTTGTATGGCATACAATGTACATAATCTCATTATTTAACAAAGAATTTATTCGATAAACCACACTTATGACATTATAGTAGGAAAAGCTTGTGGCTATGAAATATGACCCATAACATTTTACTGTATGACAAAATGACTAAATATAAAGGTGTGAAACAGGTGAACTGAAGAAAACTGAATCTATAAGAGTTTAACTGATATTGAAAATGTGTCTTGGCAGGGGCAGGTGATTCACTTTCTGTGTCTTTCCCTTTCATTTGGAGTATGTAGTACATGGCAAGGTTACTTCTTTCACTCTTAGAAAAAGGGGTTCTTCAAAGGTCCTTTAAGGGTTCACTGAATAATAATGGGTTCAAATTTTTGATAGATAAAGGCTCTCTTTCAGGGTTGTTCATAGAACCCTTAGCAGCAAGAAGCAATCTGTGGGGTCCAAGCACCCGTTATAAGCCGTGCCCCCGGTGGTCAGTTCTTGCCAAGTTGCATAAGACAATAAAGAGACCATACTGTACTGTAGATGAGCAGGTTTTATAACACTAGTTCAATGCTACCACTCTGACATGCCTGCTATAAGCTGATTATTTAATCACAGTCATGTCTTGTAAGTAATCAAGAGAGTAAAAGAAAGCATGGCCAAAAAGTGATAGACCCAGACATGATGGGTGATGGGTCCTCCCAAAGACATCCGCTGTAGGCTGATTGGCATCTCTAAATTGTCCCTAGTGTGTGAATGGTTGTGTGTGTGTGTGTGTGTGTGTGTGTGTGTGTGTGTGTGTGTGTGTGTGTGTGTGTGTGTGTGCGCAATTGTGTTAGGTTGGCACTCTGTCCAAGGTGTCCCCCGCCTTGTGCCCCAAGTACCCTGGGATAGGTTACAAGCTCACTACGACCCTGTGTAGGATAAGCAGTACAGAAAATGGATGGATGGATGGAAATTCATTTACCGAATAGGATAAGATATACCAGTATACCAAATTTCATACCAAAGTGATGAGACTTATGGTTTCTAAGAAAGTGTTATTTGGCTCTCGAGTTCATTCATCCTATCTTCTGGAGATCACGAGGTCAAATCCTAAAATCTAGGAGGTTTCACTTATTCTACAAATGATCTTAAAATCTAAGTGGGTGGAACTAAATGTTTCTTGGGGCTTTTTAGTTATTTGTAATAATTTCTAATATCTGTCATAGATGTTTGTCACATCAATCATATCCAAAATATCTAGAAACATAAGACATACTAGACCACAGGTTATCTTACAGTTCTTCCTGCTCTGTCCTTTTCTTATTCCATCTATCCATCACCAACCTAACCCTCATGTGTAATTAAGATGGTTGGGTTTCGTAGACCCGTTATCAGATTGTCCTCCAGTTCGGAAATCACTCTTATTAGAGCAAAGCCAGAATCCATTTTACCCCAGTAATCATGGCATCAATCACCTGTCTCGCTGTTAGGCACATTTTAAATTCATTCATTCCACCAAGCTGGAGAGTTACAAGCACCGCCGTATTTGGCCGAGAGACATCTGCATCCACTCGATGGCTTAATATTGTTTTTTTTGGGGGTCCAATTATATTGGGGAGGAAATAAAGATAAACTTTATAAGAAATAAAAACTTTGAAAGAAAGAAATGAGCTGGTGTTCGCTTCCTGAGAGCATGAATAACACAAGCAGAACAGTGTCTAGAATCATACTCTCTTTACACTGAATGTTTCACTGTGCACAAAGTTATGAATTTAGTCCAAATGAGAAAACACCATCATTTAATAAGATCCCAAAACAATAACAATAACTAATTTGCATGCACACTCTGGTCATTTGTTCTAATTCACTCTCCCTAACCACCAGGGGCAGTAAGAATCACCTGGATACCTTTTTGCAAGAGATTTACCAATAAGGTTGCAAATGTCCTACAGCACATTATTTGCAATACATACCGCTGTCGTCTATCCCTTTCTTCTTGCCTCATACACATGTACCACATGTATGTACATAGTATAGAGCTATCGCTTGGCAGCTTGTGACTATGGTTGAAGTCACAGGTATCCTGTATGGCAGGTATGCCTTTCAGGTAGGGTTTTCCCTTTCCATATGATGCACAATAGGTTTGCCTCGGCCTTGACCATTTTAAGGTCACAGTGCCAATTTTGGACATCCCCTGCGTTGATTGGCATGCTCTGCTGGTGGATTTAAACCCTGATTTTTACTCAGGTCTGACCAAAGAACAGCAGTTTTTGGCCAATTCTAGATTTGAGAGGGATCTCACGGATCTCAAAGTACCCTCTGTTTTCATATGCTAATGGTGTCAGATGTAGTTAAAGCTGTGCAACCCTAGGACTGGTGAAACATATTTACATTAAGTTAGTACTGGTGTTTTTGCATATGCTATATGTTTACAATAGCCACAGCAAGTTCATATCTCAGAATGACACCCTGAAGAGTCGATATGAAGGTGATACTCCAGTGTGACAGTGATTAAAGGCAGTGGGAAGTGGTAAAATAAAAAACAAAAACTGTGAAATGAACATAAAACCAAATCATGTAGTCAAAAGTATGCATTTTGTTAATGTGGTGAACATGAATGAAAACCTAAGCTCTGTTTGAATGCTGTCAGCATCAGAGGCATGGAGGTAGGGTGAATATTCTGTATAATATCAAATATGGAACCATCTTTACCACAGTAACAATAAATCAGCATTTTGAGAACATTGTGGTTGTTTCAAGACACCAAGGCACAATGTGGATAAACTTACTCATTAATCAGATTTAGTAAATGGCATGTATTTTGGTGGAAACAAGCTTCAGCAAATTTAACACTTGAACTTTGGTCTTACTAATTTGTGTACATAATTGCCTTCCCCGAAGTGACTTTCAGGTTTAGTCAAATGCAACGCTTGTGAAAAATTTATTAATTTTCCTGAACAGTGCTGTGAATTTTGCACCTAAAGGTAAAACACCCCAAATTGCATGTCTATATTAGAGAAAACAAGCAAAGCGCCCAGCATGTTTTGCTGTTTTGCTCATGCGAAAGACCCATCCCTTTTCAGAGTCCATGCTTCCCTAACTGAAGTGTGTACTTGTGTGCATGTAATTTCCCACCCTCGGTGTAGAAGAGGCTGCAGTTACACCCTGGCTGGTGGAATTTCACATAGGACTTTCACAGTGCCATACACTGGACTTGGTTAATGCATGCAATATTTAATGCATGATAAGTGTCAACTGTCACAAATGAGTCCATGGCTGCACAATTAATCAAATAATAATTAAGATTGCAATCACAACTGCCACAAAAATTTCATATTGGAAAAAGTCACAAGTATTGACATTTCAGCATTCTGTTTCCTCCAGAGAAAAACTTGTATTACATGGTAATGTTTTGACCGGCTCCTGATTACGCTCTCCATTTTAAAGTCTTAGGATATTTTAAAGCGCTAATTGGTTTAGCTCTGGTGTATTTTGCTGATCTTCTGAAATATTATATCCCATCCTGGGCACTTTGCTCAACTAAGGCAATATTTAAAAATATTTACCACCAGCTGAGCTGCGATTGATTTTAGATATTAATAGTAAACCTGCCTCAGCTGAACGAAGTACTCCAGATGTTTTATACTGTTTCAGAAGATCTGTATGATACCCATGAGCTATAACATTTAGAGTTTTATATGTCATTAGCACGACTTTGTAGTTAATATGAAACTTAATAGGCCGCCAATGTAAATTTAATAAAACTGGAGTAATGGGATTATTGAAGAAAAGAGAAAGTAGTTTATGACTAAGAGAAAAGATGAATAAGACATTAATAAGAAAATGGCAAGGGGGTTGAGAGGATCGGTTTAAATGGTGAGTTGCAAAAACACACTGCCTTATTAGGATACAAGGAATTTCAAATATACACAGACTACTAGAACATAAATGTGTTTCATTCACAGACAGCAAGAGGGAGGGAGGGTGTGACATGGTACAAAAGCCAGACGCACACAGAATAGGTACATGGATAATGTGCAGTGCTGTATGGTCTGTATTGTATACAAGTGTCTTTGTCATACCGTCAGGACTAAATTTATATTTCATCTTAACACCAACACTGGTTGTGGTTGTTTTCATGTGCTGTCCGTAAAACGATGTTAAAAACACTTCTGTTTTTATCTTTTCATGTACAATTCAACACTCACATTTATACCCATTTTGCAAACTCCCTTGCTCTCTCTCTCTCTCTCTCTCTCTCTCTCTCTCTCTCTCTCTCTCACACACACACACACACACACACACACACACTGTCAAGGCATCACCAGATGCACGATGGTGTGCAAATCACCAGGGAATTACATCCTTATGTGTCTGAACTGTTTTTATCAGCCAACTGACTGCCTGCTCTTCTTCTTCTTCACTTAGTAAGCAAAAGGTCAAAACATGCACATCAAGTCTCATTACAGTCCACATAAAATAGAGAGAGAGAGAGAGAGAGAGAGAGAGAGAGAGAGAGAGAGAGAGAGAGAGAGAGAGAGAGCGAGCGAGCAAGCAAGAGGGAGAGAGAGACTACAGCCAGCACAGTAGGGACTTTTACACATTTAGGTTGTTATGTACTTTTGGGTAACACATTTAGGTTGTTGTGCTATTTTCTTTTTAATCGAAACATTCCATTAAACGCATTGTGTACTGTTTAGTCATGCTTTTGTATGTACTGTGCAATCTAAACCTGAACAACGAACGTTATTTATCTGTTGATTTATTCACACTTAAAACTGTAGTCATTTAAGAACACAGTTTACACTGTAAAAGTGCACACTGTATAAATTTACAGTAACAAAAGGCGCCTTAAGCTGCACGATTTTCAGCCCGATTCTTTTCTGTTGCAAATTCTTCGGCCGTGAGTTGAGATTGCGGGTTTTGGAACTCATGACGAAGAAGAAGAAAGCAAGCTATAGGTTATCTATTTAAAACAACCAGGCTAGTCAACATTATATACCTAGCTAGGCTAAGTTTGCCTAGCTTTATCTCAAATTTAAACGTATCGCACTTGCTAAAAAATTTTAAATTAGCCATACAAGGTTTCTGTGCTGCTTCAGGTAAATTCTATAGATGCTTAGTTTTACAGTAAACTTATTAACGGTGTTTATTTTACAGCAGTATAGTCACAGAAATATTACAGAAGCTATTATGCATTATACTACAGTATAAATTGCCACTACTATGTATATTTTTCCAGAAATATCAGCAATGCTACACTGTCAAACTGTAAAACACATTTAAAGTATTAAAGTATTGCAATGAACACATGCCTTATGTTATCTACTGCAAAAGCAAGCAGCAAAAACAATACAATATAGCACAAGGACCACAATTACAGTATTCTAGACTTATACCAGCTTTACTTCAGTACTTCCACACTTTTTTACCATTTGCTTTTAAGACCCTGTTGAACTGTTTTTTTGGTAAAGGTATTTTTAGGAGTCGCGGGTGCTTCTTAGCTGTTTTGATTTAAGAATAGATCAGACTTGTGATCAGTATTCTGTGGAGTACAATATGCTGTTAGTGTCAGAGCTGTCAACATCTCAACCATTGAATAAATTGGGCTTTGATTAATTGAATAGTGAATGCTAGGCACTAGGCTCAGCTGGTTGTCACAGCAGCATGTCCCTGCGATGTCTCATTAACACTTGTGTTAGCACGTTAGCTCCGGGGCTGTGAAAAGGGCAGGTTCAGTAATGAGAGATCTCGGTTTCCTGTAAAAGACGACATGTCCAATTTTATCTCATCTCGCTTTCTTCCAACATGGGGATGGAAAGTTACTTTCCTATCTCCTATCTCCACTGCACTCTTCATGATTACAGAAGAAATTTGTTTACCTTCTACAGCCTGAATACTTCTATATTGATTACAGATCAATGTAGTTTCTTTCAGCTTCCTAACCAGCCAAGTCCTCTTTAAGCACTTTTCTGCTCTCTGTGTTAGATAAGAGAGGGTGCGAAAGAAAAAAGTGATTCGAAGGCAGTACAGGACTAAAATAAAAGTGAGACTTCATCTAAAAATATTGGAAGCCATAAAACCCTCATGATGAAAATGAATTGCTCAGTCTGTATGTGTGTGTGTTAGAGAAAATGAGTTTGGCTTCATACCAGGAGGTTGCAGATGGCACACAGTGAGGCCAAGGCATACAATAGCAGGTACAATACTTCTTTCAGATATACTGTAGATCCAAGAGACAGAAACTAACACCTGCCCACTATGTCATCAAACACTCTGTTCCTGTCTATAACATGTGTTTCCACAGTGTATTTTGATGATATTTCATCCCATTAAAATGTGCCATTTAATGTACCGTTTTGATATACAGTACAGTATAAAGCATTTTGGGACAGATTCCATGAGAGCACATGTTTGAAATACATGATGACGAGTCAAGTGGGTGTTTTAGTCTTTCCATGGCCTCCTCGCTATTTATTAATCAATGTTTTGTTCTGGCTAGCCAAGGTGAGCTAGCTAGTTTAAGTGTCCTCTGTCCTCAAGACTCCTGTCTGTGGCTGCATCTCAACTTACACATACTGTCATTCTAAATAGTGTTCCACAACATTCACAGTTTAAGTTGGGACTTCAATTTCAGAGATACATCAGTAATAACTACATTGCCCCACTTCCCCATATAAAACTAATCCAGTCTGAATATGGTTTTAGTCTTTGTTATTTCTAATATTCATCGACTGGTCATATACCTGAAATGTCTTTAAACAATGTATATATTAAACATACTAGGACATGACACCCAACCTTCCCCAGATCTGCGGAAAACACTGTTTCACCAAGCCTGAGTAAGCATGTGTTGTATGCCATTCCTGTGCCTTTCTCTACAGCAGCCAAGTGTAATGAACAATTCAGCAGAAGGTCAGTACAATTCAAATGCTTAATCAATTTTTCTATCCTAAAGCACATTAAAATCTTTCTATGTCAGGCATAGAAAGATTTACAGTACAAGCAAGTATATCATGAAATGTATACAGTACAAGCAAGTATATCATGAAATGAAATCCATGCTGAAGGCCTCATTCAGCTAAATAAACATTAGATGTCTCTCTCTGAAGGATCACAGACACTCTCTTTGAAAGATAAAAGATACTCTCTCTGAAGGACGGTAGATGCGCTCTCTGAAGGATTGCAGATACTCTCTTTACAGGATAGCAGACGCTCTCTCTGAAGGATCACAAATACTCTCTATGAAGTATTGTAGATGCTCTCTCTGAAACATCACAGATGCTTTCTGAAGAATAGTAGACATTGTCTCTCCCCCTGAAGCATCTCTTCCTTCTCTTCTCTTGCTCTTTAGGATCACGGCCTCTTTTTCTAACCAAGTGCAGCCTCATCGCCTTCCTCTATCCACTTCATACCATGTCTCCTATTCATCCCAACCCCCTTCCCCTATTTATCCCAAACCTCCTTCACTCATCCCATTCCTCTTCACTCATCCCAACACCTTCCCTTATTCATCCCAATCCCTTCTATCTATTCATTCCAACATCCAACACCAACCCCCTTGCCCTATTCATCCCAGCCCCCTCTGTCAAATGTGTCCTTGTCAATCAATTTGTCTTTGTCCTGCTGCTGATTATGATGAAATTTGTCTACATCACACGAAGTCCTCATCAATGTCAACATCTTTAAAGACATTACTTGCCAGTTTAAAATGTTATTACATGATAAAGCCTCTCTTCTCCTTAGCCCTGAAGGGATAGGTTGGAAAATTATGCATCTAAAAACTTCTGAAACTGATACTGAAAATGTTCTCTTGAAATACATTTAAGTTCCCCTGTGACAGTTTTGCATTTCCTCGCAAGATTAAGGGATGGAATGGTAAAATGCTTTTATGCTTTTGTGTCTTGCACAAATGAGAGTTCCATTCCTGCTGTGGGGTTATCAATGATTAATACTGTAATAATTTATATATGTAGTCTTTAGGTGCTTATTTATTCCACTTGAGCTACTGCTGCATTCAAATGGTAGTAGGCTTACATACTTCATCTATATAGATAACAGTTTGTGCAAAATTGTGGGGGAAAAAAACATTTATTTTATAACATATTTTACATGCACAGGAAGTTACAAGATGCCTGCACAATTCAGAAAACAGTCCTCAAAAATAAATGTTCCATAATTGAGGAAAATTTTAATCTTTGAGTCTTTGAGTCAGTTAATACATACAAAGGAATTGCATTTTTTTTTCAATCCAAAATGCAATTTATATAATAATAATCAACTGTAGATCTCATGTCAGATGAAAATTGAAGGCCAATGTGGATAGTAAAATGTCTGTCGCACATGCAGTCAAGGCAGGCAACAGAAATGAGCCAAAACTTATTTATTAAACTTGTTAATTTATTCACTGTTGACTACCTTGTATGAATAAAAGAATAAAAATAAGTGCAAACAGGCTAGAAATGATAAATAAGGGAGAACATTTTCTCAGCAGTCTATCACAAAGGTGAGAAATGCAAATGTCTGTCAGGTGTGAAAATGTTCCCAGGCAGAATATCACAAGACATTACTCACCATGGCAACTAATGACTTTACATGGAATATAATTTCAGAAAACATGTTTTAGCACTTGGATGAAAAACCCATTAATGGCTGTTTAATAATCGGCACAGTATTAAAACACAGAACTAAGACTTCATACAGACAGATACAGCTCTGGGTCATTAACAGAAAATCGATTTTAGTTGGGATGGATTTGACCATAATGCACATATGGGGCAAATGTGCTTTAATGTGCTGCTTTATTAATTGGGATTAGTAAACAGCAATTAATATGAACTGTAATACTTGCATATAATATAGGCACATGCTGTTCCACTTATCTATTCTGCTTGGCTGCATTATCATATAGTTCCAGACTGTCACACATAACCCTCTTCATGTCGCAGTTCCCAAGTGATCATGCTTTTTTTTTTTTTTTATTGTTACTGTTGTAATCCTCACTCCACCCTTTTTTTGTTGCCCTACTGTGTCCACCTGTTTCATCTTAGTTCTTGAACAGTTTGTCTATGTATAGCCTGCTGTTTCTTTGCTTCGTCGCTTCGTCTTACCAAGCATTTTTTAGTCCAAGCCTTGTTTTTTATGTTTGCTAATGTTTTTTAACGTCACATTTCCCCCCTAACTTTTTGGATTACAGATTATTGCTGTTTGATGTTGCCTGCCTGAGTTTCAACCTCAGCTATGGAGTCCTATTTTGCCCAAAATACTTGCACGCTGCCTCATTTGCTCACATGCAAACTATAGTCAAATACACTTTTCTCACTCACATTTACAGCAGTACTAACCCTAGAGTTAAATCTTAGATGCATCAAATACTGGGTGAATAAGACACTTCCCACCATTAGCATATTAGCAGTGAGGATATTATGGCTGCAGTTCATTCAGAAGTAATCGTGACTATACTTCCTCCCAATGCTTCACCTTTTACAGTGAGAACTCTGAAGGGTTTCTCTCTATAGGGTTCAAAAGTAACAGCCATTTAGCTACTTACTTTTTTTTTATTTTTAATATTTGCAAGATCAGAGAACATAATTATACTTAGATGTTTGATTAGACAAGTAACACAATTATAGTTATTACAAATATAGTGAAGACAGATTATGCATTTACACACGCATTTATTTAGAGCCTTTTTCCTACATGAAGTGACAAGGATCATAGAGAGACAACTTAAAGTAGAATATCGAGTATTTAAATTTTGACTTGTTTCTGGTGGTTTCAAATTTCTAAAAGTATTCAAACAGTGAAATTAGTTCTGACAGCTCATGCGAACACAGACACACAGACACACACACAACCTCGTTCATTTCCAGTAGGCATGAGTGAGTGTTTGCACAGCTTCTTTTTGCTCTAATCTCCCATAGTATAAACTGCACTGGCATTTGCGATTCTGTTCTGTTGCCAAAATGACACCACTGCCTCGACAACAAACTGGAGCTGCAGGATATCAGGATGGATTTCACTGGTCGAACACTATTCAATTTTTTAATTACTTACATATTCTATGATTTTATTTATTTAAATAAAATTAATAAAATTATTTATTTATTTATCCTATTTTCTTATTTGCAGCAAGGCTCAAATAAACAGCAATTAGTGCCTCCACTTTATAGAGTCTTTAAGGAGCTTCTAACATCAGTGCTTTGTAACAGATACCAGTGGTCCTGACCCTTTTGCTCTCTGGACCTGCTTGATCCATCCTGATGCCCTACTTCTAGTTGGAGTTCTCATCAATTGGAAGTCACATCCTGCTGCTGAGAATGGCCCCACATGGTGCAGCCTAAAGACCATTGAGATTACTGCGGATGGTACCACTTAAAAACCATAGAGAAGGCTTTGGACCTCAATTCATATGAACAGTTATGCTATGATGGCTAGGACTGCAATTGCCACAAACAGTTCTGGTGTCACCCAGATGAGGATGGGTTCCCTTTTGAGTCTGGTTCCTCTCAAGGTTTCTTCCTCATATCGTCTCAGAAAGTTTTTCCTCACCACCGTCGCCTCTGGCTGCTCATTAGGGATAAATTCATCCATTTAAAATCTATATCCTGAATTTAAATATAAACCTGAACAGGTTTTCTCAAGTGTGTCTAATACTGATGTCAATATAATAACTTATATCAATATATTAACTTTCTCACTCGTGAGAGCAATTATCGATAAAGTGACAGCACCTAACAACCTGTTCAAACCTGTTAACAGTGTGCTATTAAATCGACACAAAGCCTTTCCTCTGATGATATACTCCATGACCACATAGATCTTCGACAAATTCTACAAATTAAATCATATTAATTACAGTGCCCTCCACTAATATCGGCACCATTGGTAAATATGAGCAAAGAAGGCTGTGAAAAATTGTCTTTATTGTTTAATCTTTTGTTAAAAAAAATTCACAAAACTACTCTGCTCTCATGGATATCAAACAATTGCAAACACAACACAGGTTTATCAAAAAAAAAAATCTTAAATATAGGTGTGCAACAATTATTGGCACCCTTTTAATCAATACTTTGTGCTACCTCCCTTTGCCAAGATAACAGCTCTGAGTCTTCTCCTATAATGTCTGATGAGGTTGGAGAATACATGGCAAGGGATCCGAGGCCATTCCTCCATACAGAATCTCTCCAGATCCTTCAAATTTGGAGGTCCATGCTGGTGGACTCTCCTCTTCAGTTCACAACACAGGTTTTCTATGGGGTTCAAGTCAGGGGACTGGGATGGCCAGGGCAGGACCTTGATTTTGTGGTCAGTAAACAATTTTTGTGTTGATTTTGATGTATGTTTTGGATCATTGTCCTGCTGGAAGATCCAACCACGGCCCATTTGCAGCTTTCTGGCAGAGGCAGTCAGGTTTTCATTTAATATCTGTTGATATTTGATTTTTCAGCCACTCGAACCATCCTCTTCACAGTGCGTTGAGACAATATAGACACACGTCCAATTCCAGGTTGATTCATAACATTTCCAGTTGACTGGAACTTCTTAATTATTGCCCTGATGGTGTAAATGGGCATTTTCAATACTTGTGCTATTTTCTTATAGCCACTTCCCATTTTGTGAAGCTCAACAACCTTTTGCCACATCACAGCTATATCCCTTGGTCTTACCCATTGTTATGCATGACTAAGGGAATTTGGCCTGTGTGTTACCTCACATTTATACCCCTGTGAAACAGGAAGTCATGGTTGAACAATTTCCTGTTCCTAATCACCCAGGTGTAATAAAAAAATGTTAAATATCAATAGGAATATACTTCAAATATATTTTTCTCATATGAATTCATAGGGGTGCCAATAATTGTTGCACACCTATATTTAACAAAGATATTTTGTTTTTTTGACAAACCTGTGTTGTGTATGCAATTGTTTGATATCCATGAGAGCAGAGTATTTTTGTGAATTTTTTTGAACAAAGGATCAAAAGGTTAAACAATAAAGACAATTTTTCACAGTCTTCTTTGCTCATATTTACCAAGGGGGCCAATATTAGTGGAGGACACTGTAGGTCTTCAGGAACAAAGATGCATAAATAAATCTACAGGTCCGGTTCCCACAAAATTCACTTTCCATTCTCAAGGCAAGTTTCCCTCGAACTGGCATTTTGGGTTTTTTTAGACATTCCTGTTTTTATGCTGCTCCAGAGTGCTGTCAGGTAGCTCATCCTCAGCATCCTCATTTTCGCTGTCACTACGGCTAGTACTGGCGGATCCATGCACATCTTGAGCTTTTCACCAAAATATAGACTTGAAATACAATTGGTTTATTTCCCTGCTGTTTCTTCGATGTTAAGTTTTATGCTCATTAAAGGACTGAACAATGACCAAGAACCTGAATAGTTCAAGCTGTACATAATTGAGTTTGAGAACAGCACATTATTGCAAACTATTCCTACTCATACTATATATATTAAATATTTAGAGGATGCTTTTTTTTTTTAACAGCAGTTATCGGAGACAACAGCTGGAAGAGGTAGTAGAGGCTACACACTGTAACTTGAAGTCAGTATATGTAAAATATTTACAATTAATGCCGTTTCCATGTCCTACATCAAACTTCAAATTGTTTTTCATATAAAATCCCTTCAATAGAAAACTAGATAGTGACCGTGATGTCATTTATAGTCAAGCGAGAGATCTTTTAGGAAGTCAACATCTAACTTGGGGTCAAATGTGTGCTTCTGAATGCGTTCTGTAGCCCTACTATCAGTCTAGCTAGGTGCTATCACCATGGCAACAAGCAGCAAGTTAGCACCCACCGAAGCGCAACTTGAGAGACATGAGGTGAAAGAAATCAGTGCCGAGGAGAACGCAGTGAAGCTGTGTGAAGTGCAGAGGGTGAGAAGTGGCTATTAAGGAATGAAGCAAAATGTCAAACTCAGCATCACGCTGAATAATTCAATCGTACAATCTTTTTCAATGTGTACGTGAGTTAATGCCCATGAAGATACATATATTAATTCACATGAATGCACACATAGCATGTAACACACACCTCACTGAACGACACATCAATTCGTCAATATTTATAATGTTCAATCCGCACATTTATGCCAGATCCACTACTCATCTCGCTCCTTAAGTTTTTACTACTCAATATCTTTCACTCTCTAGAATCTTTACAAATATTTTTTCCTCACATTTTCTTTCTAATTGTGTTTGTTAATGAGCATGTGCATGATCCATTTTTAATGTTCTTTTTTCTTCTTTTTATTCTGCTTTCCTTTTATTTATTTCTCCCATTTTTATTTCCTTCCCTTTTTTTCCCTCCCTTCCTTAACAAGTGACTTTAATAGTCCATAAAAATGTAACTTTATATATCTCTAATCATTATTAGAGTAAAAAAGAAGGAATTTTTTTTTTAAATCAGAAGATAAAAATAAAAAAGAGAGAAAAGAACAATATATTATGCACATAACATGTTTATTATTATTATTATTATTATTATTATTATTATTATTATTATTATTATTATTATTATTATGTTGCATTTCTTTTTTTTTTATTCTTTTTCTTTCTCTTCATTTTATTTCCTTGCATTTTTTTCTCTCCCTCTCTTAGGAGTGATTTAAATAAAAATGAAACTTTACAGTAAGTTCTAACTGTCCTCCAAAGAGGATAAGGGCAGCATGGTTTAAAAAAGAAAAAAAGAAAAGAAAAAAAGTGGTATTTAGAACCAGACAGGAGGCAAGCGTGTGCATAGATAGAGCCAAGATGGAGCTTGTGGCTCTGCCTTTTTGCCATCAGACTGTATAAGTGCCCTCTTGGCTGGTGTTTACAGCAATTATAATTTATGCCCTTTGCATTTTTTCCTGAAGCAAAGATGTAGCCTGGAGTCAGCCTGCAGCTCTAACAGAAACTGTGCCGTAATTGGATCAGCCTCGTCCAGGTGTGGGCCTTTTTCATACCTCCCTCTTTACGAATATGGAAGTGTAAGTTTCAGAACTATCCAGTGAGATAGTGAACATTGTATTTCAAAGCTTGGGCATAATTAATAGTCTTCTATTTTTTTATGCTTTTGAACCATTTATAGTTACATTTACTGCTACAGAACATTCCTGAGACAATTTAGTTTGTGTTATCACTTACATTATAGCAATGTAAACACTCATGCCTCTCTTTTTTCTGTCTTGAACCTTGAACCACAGCTTGTGATGGTACAGAGAAACTCCTCTGTCTTGAAGAAAACCACCATAATCAATGGTTATACATTTATTTGTTAAATAATCACATTGTTTTTAGCTGTTTATTAGCCTTAAGACTGCTATGAAGAGTGTAATACAAGTATGCTAATATAAACCTGTGATCCGAATCACCGCCGGAGCTGCTGTTACGGAAAATTAATCAACACCAAGAAGATTCAGTGTAGCTTACACATTACATTGACAAGCCTACTCCATGGTGTTACACTGATCTGCAGGTTAATAATGAGTGGAAGAAAGTTTCCAAGAAAGAGGTGCACTGTAATTCAAATGGCGGAAGAAACTCACGCAACACCAGGCAGGACAAGTGGCAGGAAATTGCTAATGGTGTCATGGGAAATCACAGATCCTTACTTGACATTAAAAAGAAATGGACGGACCTTGACAGCCGCATTAAACAACACGTGCGCGTGCAGAAAGCAGCACAGGAAGGCAGGAGGCTGAAACAAATGGAAATATGTAAGTGATCATGAGAAGAGGGTAGTAGTGATGCCAGTTGGCGTCGGCAGTTGGTTAGACAAGTGCAATGGAGCCAGCCCATGCTCAAATCAACTCCAGGCTGTCTACACTGACAAAAGCAAACCACAGTGCACCTGATAAAGTATAGGTACCGTGCCTGAAATAAGTATTCACCCCCCTTGAACTTTTCCACATTTTGCAGTGTTACAACCTGGAAGTGAAATGGACTTTACTGGGATTATATGTCATGAATCTATACAAAATAGCTTTCAGTATTATATCAAAAATGATTTGCAAATAAAAATTTGTCAAAGTTGTGATTGACCCCCAGAAGTCGCATGATTAGTTGAACGGAGTCAATGTGCGTGCAATTGAATTGTCATGCAATCTCAAAAAAAAAAAAAAAAATACCTCTCTTGAATAAATAAATACTTACTCTCCCATGAGTGCACATAATTTAAGACACATTAAAAATTCAATCGCAAAATATATATATATATTTACAATTGCATTTTCATGAAAAAAGTAATCTGTACATTTGCGATTGAGCTCTCTCAACTCAGCCAAAAATAAAGATCCTTGTCAAGCTGTCAATCAAACGATGGGCGGGACCGTTTGGTGTGGGGCACAGGTTTCAGAGGCGAAATGTGAGGACAACTGACATCACAAAACGTTTCCCACTAATTATGGATAAATCTATGTTTGCTGTTCTAGCCAATTCACTGAGAAGTTGAACAAGAAATTTGTCCATATTTAACAGAAACTGTTTTCTGATGTTGTCGGCATTTTTATCAGACTGGACTTCCTATGAAACCCGTGCTTCCATACCCAGAGTTTGTTAGAGAACATACCCAAAGAAACAACATCATGAAGACCGAGGAGTGACACAAATCCGGGACAAAGATCTGGAAAAGCATAAATCAGGGTTTGGCTATCCCAAAAAACATATCCCAAACTCTTAATACCTTTAAATCCATTATTAAAAAATGGGACGAATATGACACTACCGACTTTTTCAATCCACCAAAAGTCAGTGATTGAGTAAAGAGGGGATTAGTCAGAGAAGCAACCAAGAGGCCAGTTTAGCACAAAGCAAAGCAAAGCAAAGCAAAGCTGTATAATGGCTAATCGTAGTTCAAATGCAGGATTAAATACATAAATCCCAAGTTAAAAGATCACGCATTCGCTATAGTGCTCATGGCACTGCTGTACTGGCGGGTGATGAGGGGACACTGACAAAGAGCCTTAGAAGACTCACTGCTGCTGAGCTCCTTTGTGATGAAAAGGCCTGGGTGTGTATTGAAAATGAGAGGCTTTCATTACAGAAAGAGAGATGGATGTGTGAGAAACGGAGTCTCCATAATACATAGTGAGAAAACTCAAAGAGGACATTATAGGCCATCTATCGCCACTTGTTTTTTGTTTTTTTACATTAAGTGTACGTTAAGAGGTTTTGTGAGACATTTGCGACCTGTGAGGGAAAATCCTAGGAAATCACTTGTGTAAAACAAGCCCCAGAACACCTTATTCAATACAAAGCAGGATTTCAAATCGTGCCTGCATGCTGTACTTGTAGTTTGAAGGATATAGCAATTTTACTTCAATTTTATCTGAGATCTGAAAACTAAAAGCAAGATGTGTACTGCACACCAAGTGTAATATTGTTTTAGTCACTGGGAAATACAGGTGCATCTCAATAAATTAGAATGTTGTGGAAAAGTTCATTTATTTCAGTAATTCAACTCAAATTGTGAAACTCGTGTATTAAATAAATTCAATGCACACAGAATGAAGTAGTTTAAGTCTTTGGTTCTTTTAATTGTGATGATTTTGGCTCACATTTAACAAAAACCCACCAATTCACTATCTCAACAAATTAGAATACTTCATAAGACCAATAAAAAAAAACATTTTTAGTGAACTGTTGGCCTTCTGGAAAGTATGTTCATTTACTGTACATGTACTCAATACTTGGTAGGGGCTCCTTTTGCTTTAATTACTGCCTCAATTCGGCGTGGCATGGAGGTGATCAGTTTGTGGCACTGCTGAGGTGGTATGGAAGCCCAGGTTTCTTTGACAGTGGCCTTCAGGTCATCTGCAGTTTTTGGTCTCCTGTTTTTCATTTTCCTCTTGACAATACCCCATAGATTCTCTATGGGGTTCAGGTCTGGTGAGTTTGCTGGCCAGTCAAGCACACCAACACCATGGTCATTTAACCAACTTTTGGTGCTTTTGGCAGTGTGGGCAGGTGCCAAATCCTGCTGGAAAATGAAATCAGCATCTTCAGAAAGCTGGTCAGCAGAAGGAAGCATGAAGTGCTCCAAAATTTCTTGGTAAATGGATGCAGTGACTTTGGTTTTCAAAAAACACAGTGGACCAACACCAGCAGATGACATTGCACCCCAAATCATGACAGACTGTGGAAACTTAACACTGGACTTCAAGCAACTTGGGCTATGAGCTTCTCCACCCTTCCTCCAGACTCTAGGACCTTGGTTTCCAAATGAAATACAAAACTTGCTCTCATCTGAAAAGAGGACTTTGGACCACTGGGCAACAGTCCAGTTCTTCTTCTCCTTAGCCCAGGTAAGATGCCTCTGACGTTGTCTGTGGTTCAGGAGTGGCTTAACAAGAGGAATACAACAACTGTAGCCAAATTCCTTGACACGTCTGTGTGTGGTGGCTCTTGATGCCTTGACCCCAGCCTCAGTCCATTGCTTGTGACGTTCACTCAAATTCTTGAATCGATTTTGCTTGACAATCCTCATAAGGCTGTGGTTCTCTCGGTTGGTTGTGCATCTTTTTCTTCCACACTTTTTCCTTCCACTCAACTTTCTGTTAACATGCTTGGATACAGCACTCTGTGAACAGCCAGCTTCTTTGGCAATGAATGTTTGTGGCTTACCTAGTGAACCAAACTGAGAGACCATTTTGAAGGCTCAGGAAACCTTTTCAGATGTTTTGAGTTGATTAGCTGATTGGCATGTCACCATATTCTAATTTGTTGAGATAGTGAATTGGTGGTTTTTTGTTAAATGTAAACCAAAATCATCACAATTAAAAGAACCAAAGACTTAAACTACTTCAGTCTGTGTGCATTGAATTTATTTAATACACGAGTTTCACAATTTGAGTTGAATTACTGAAATAAATTAACTTTTCCATGACATTCTAATTTATTGAGATGCACCTATATAAAATATAAAATATAAAATATGGTTATAACGTGGAAAGTGAAAAGGTACTCTCTGGAATTCAGGCTTATGTCACTGAATCGTTTGAAATGCATTAACTGTAAATAGACACTCAACAGCCACTGAACCTCTGATTATTCATGCAGTTATCCAATCAGCCAATCAGGTGTCAGCAGAGCACGGCATAAAAGCACGCACACACATGTCAAGAGGTTTCATTAAGGTTCACATCAAACATCAAGTCTCATCGATCTCAGTGACTTTAACCGTGGCATGGTTGTTGTTGCTAGACGGGCTGGATTGTGTATTTCAGAAACTGCTGATCTCCTGAGATTTTCACACACAACAGTCTCTAGAGTTTATATAGAATGGTGTGAGGGAAAAAAGAAGAAAAAAAACATCCAGTGACCAGCAACTCTCTGGGCGGAAACGCCTTGTTGATGAGAGAGGTCTGAGGTCTGAGGAGAATGACCAGACTGGTTCGAGCTGACAGGAAGGCTACGGTAACTCAAATAACCACTCCTTACAACAGTGGTGAGCAGAAAAGCATCTCAGAATGCACAACATGAGGCAGATGAGCTACAGCAGGAAGAGTCCACATCGGGTTCTACTGCTGTCAGACAAGAACACTGGAATGGGACGCTACAGTGGGGAACTGGACCAGGCGAAAAAGTACAATGCAATGAGATGGAATAACATCAAACCTCAAAGCCAAAACGTTGGCCAACGACTTGTTGTTGTTTTTTGTTTTGTCAAAGGCGCAAAAATGATGTGTTGCGTTGTTAGACGAATGATAATCATAAACTCGTTCATTTCACTCAATCTATATTTTAATGTATTTAATTTATTTAGCAAACTAGTTCACCATACTGTTTTATTCTGTTAGCTATCAGTTAATTTCCTGGCAGCTTTTACTCGCCTGGTGGGCTAGCTAATGAATTTATCATTTGTTCACCTCCAGTATTGATTCTTCAAAGAATAATGAGTTTCAATCGCACACAGTTTACCAATTTTCTCTGGTAAACCTTTTGGAAATGAAATTTACACTGAGTTTTTCCTATAATCACCGAGCATACCCATAGATTCAGAACACTGTACGAAGCTTGAGCACAAAGGCATTTTATGGGACAATCAGGGGCTGGAGATGAGATTGTATTGGGGCAGAGTATATGAGCCCCAACTAATGAGAACGGACATTATGCTTTCACAGTGGTGAACTGTTTCTTTCCATTACATTTCCCTGAATAAGTGATTTCCACTTTTTCTTGCACACTCTCAATTATCTGTCTGGACTTAGCCGATTATAATGTATTAAAGCATTAATTAGACGATCTAGCGGTCTAACACTTAGGGCCCTGGTGGACTATTCACACACTGCTTGTACGTAGTATATGTATATTATAAACCTCAGTATGTAAAAAATGCAATGGCTTTCTCCCAAAGGAAATCAGTGCACTGCGTACGTGCCATTTTGTATTCCACTCTGTCGACGCCTATTTTCTCTGCAGTCTAATAGATATAGCGCAAGCAATGGCAGTGATTGAGGACTGGGACAGAGCGTCAGCTCTGCTCATGATTCAAGGTCCATAAACAAAAGAACAAGTCCATCCGAAAATCCATAATTGAAATGAGACTTAAATCCAAAATCAATAACGCATTAAACTAAAGGAAAGTGGGGAGGAAAAGAAGGAAAGAGAAGGAGAACACCTGAGAAAGCCTATACATGTAATATTAACACTAACACAGCTACCGGTAAAGAATATCACACACACGGTTTAGATTTACTTGAAGTTGTGCTATATTTAATAGTAGTAACAAAAGGTGGCAAAATTAATACCAAATTAATTTTTTTTGTTTTGCAGGTGTAGACTTTTTTTTTCTTTTGTTGAACATAGGCAGCCACATATTTAAAAAAAAACAAAAAAAAAAAACTAACAATAACCCAGACTCTAAATATGCTTTTGATTTATCCGCCAAGATGTGCAAACATGTTGTGCTGTTACAAAGACAACAACAGTGTAAAACCCCAGGAGACAGGCTTCAGAAAGAGCAATGCTGACATTTTTTTTCTCTAAGTGCTTTAAAAATTTTTTTTAAAAAACCCTAAATCACCATGCACAAAAATAAAGGAAAAGGCACACACTGTTTCTGCTGTTATCTGTCTATTCACAATCAAAGTTAGGGTCAAGTTCAACTCTGTGTGCATCGACTAACTCTCTCCTCTCACTACAACATGAAAGCTTATGCTTCATTATTAAACACAGGTGTAACCACTCACTCATTACCCGCTCATTCTCTGCGACCTCTCCCATTCGCAGCTGGTGCTTGACCAGACCTTTGATACCACAAAGAGAAAATCTTTCAAGCAAACAAAGAAATGTAAGAAATTACAGACTGTTTCTAAGGAGATACCACTCCAAGGTAGGTGTTAGAACAAGCTCATCCCCCAAAAAGGCTTAATTATCATAGAGACAAATAATCTCGGTCTCAGCAATATGTGGATAATATCACCTGAAGTGAAATTCAATCAATTATAGCATGGGAGTGGCAATGGGACATCAAGAACCATCCCTGAACAAAGGGGTACCTGACCGTAATTATCATTCAGAAAGACATCTGTCTAGACAATCGTATCACCCAACCATTTGAGTGGTCACACCTGTAACGATATCAATAATGTGATGGAAAGTGATCAATTGTTATCTATATATTTAATTTACATTTAGAGCGAGACTTCATTTACATTACATTTGAGAAACAGTATAAAATGTCTGAGCTGATATTGTTCGAGGTTCACTTTGACTCCGATGTACCCGAAGGGCTTCGTGTTCTTTGTCACTGCTACACTGCAGTAAAGTTATTCTTCGTTGAGATCTTTGACGTCATCATTTTTTTCTTACACAGGTGTAACCACTCATTCATTACCCGCTCATTCTCTGCGACCTCTCCCATTCACAGCTGGTGCTTGACCAGATCTTTGACACCACAAATAGAAAATCTTTCAAATACACAAAGAATGGGAAACACATGTAATCGAATTTCTGGCCTGGAGCAAATATGCAAGATCAGAGTTGGAAGTAAATACAGTAAATGCAGTATGTCTTGAGATGCAGTGGAGGGGCGATGAGGCGATTCTTGTGTGATCGCTCTTAAGATCACAAAACTTAAACTCACAGGACAGATATAAATAGTGGCAAATGTCAAAACAAACAAAACATGCTAATGGACAGAAAAAAATACCCTTTATTACCTCAAGCTCACATTGAATAATGCTTCTTTTTATGCACGTAATTGATGACATAAGTCATTTTCTTTAATCAAATGATTAAAGGTCTATCGTTAGAGAATCTTCATTGTATAAGCTGACATGGAGAGAACATGCACACGTTGTGGCAGAGTTTGTTAGAGAATTCAGCCTGGATTTTAATGGAATCGTCTCCTACAGTGTGACAAGTAATAATCTTCACTTATCTGACAGTGCAGTCAGGGATGTCAGAGAAGATGATGTGCTATCATACTAAATTAAAAAAAAAAGCACATCTCTCTGGCTCTGCCCTACTGAACTGCTAAGCCTCATTACTTTTCAGTAAGTATGTGTGGGTATGTGTGTCTGTGTGCGTGTGAGAGAGAGAGAGAGACAGAGAGAGAGAGAGAGAGAGAGAGAGATAGTGGGCTGTAAGGGCTGATTTATATTTCTGCACATAAAAATGCACATAAATACATCTGCATTGAGATGCAAAAAAGGAGTTTATGGGTACGCACAAGAGAAATACTAGGCATTAAATGACATCCTGTTCTTAGCCATATTACATTTTCTGCATGTGTGTAATTATTCATGATCTTGTAAATTAAAGAGCGCCACTATGACGCTTTCATTTTGCAAATATAACGAATAATACATTTATTATACGTACAGTGGGTATAGAAAAGAATCACCCCCCCCCCCTTAAAATAATCACATTTTGTTGCTTTTCAGCCTGAAATGAAGACGGACACAGTTTTTGTTTTATCCAGCTGTATTTACTCAGTGCAACTGATAACATCCAAGTGAAAGATATAACACCAACATGTCAGAATTTTTTTTTTTTTTTTTTTTAATTAAAAAACAGAATCACTGAGTTGGAAAAAGGATCACCCCCCCCTCCTAAAAATGACTTGTAAACTCAATAAGGTGTAGCTAATCACCTTCTCAATGGCACACAAAGCCATTTGACTTTCAACTGTGATCAGCTGTGGTCATATTGATTAGCTCAGCATGAAAAGAGCTTTCCTGGAGCATTTTGTAGTGCAACTGAAGCAAACAATCGACTATAGGTGGCAAGGCACTGTCAAAAGATCTCCGGGATAAAGTTGTGGACAGGCACAAGTCAAGAGATGGATACAAAAAAATTTCAAAGGCTTTATCAATGCCTAGAAGCGCAGTGAAGTGGAAGGTATTTGCTACAACACAGACCCTCCCTGGATCAGGACGTTGCTCCAAACTGGATGAAAGAGCCACGAGTAATATTATACATCATATATTCTAGTCTCATCAGATCATAACACATTTTGCCACATGATTTGGTGCATTTTAGGTGGGCTTGGATGTTTTTTTCATTATTATTTTCATTTTTTAAAAAGGCTTCCGTATAGACACCCTACCTTACAGCCCAGACATGTGAAAGAATACGAGAAACTGTTGTCACAAGGAATGGCCTGTGCTTGCCAGATATTCTGGCAGCTCCTTTAATGTTGCCGTAGGTCTCTTGGCAGCTTCCTTGATAGATTTTCATCTTGTCCTTTCGTCAATTTTGGAGGGACGTCCTGTTCTTGGTAATAGTCATTGTGCCTCTATCTCACATTAAAGGTGGAAAAAGATCTGACATTATTTATTTCTTTTCTTTTTTTTTACATCACAAAAAGCTGCAATTTTATCAGGGGTGTGTGGATTTTTTTTATATCCACTTTATAACTACAGATTTGCCTACAAATAATTTTGTAAAAGCATAGATAAATATGACTTTTTATCAGGTGTTTATCATATGCACAGCAACTGTGCTGTAGGCTGCATGCGTGACATGAATGTTAATGAGTCTGAGTCCACTCGAAACGAGGCAGTTACTGAGAGAACATGTCGGCCTCTTTCTGATAAATGAACAAACTGCATTGAGCTCGTTCCTGGAACCACTTCAGCGTCCATATTTTTGCATCTCTGTTCTGCATATATAATATCACGCTTCTTGTTAGAGCTGAGCGCTTGCTGCTTGTCTAGAAATGGAACTGACATTTAACTTTGGAGTCCTGAGGACCTCGTATAATGTATCATGGGATTTCAGCCATAGGTATAATTTATCCATGCAGTTTCATATTCAAGTTGTTGCACTGCAATTCATTCATTCATCTTCAATAAGCACTTTTTTTGTGGTCAGGGTCACTCTCACCTCAAGAACATCCATCCATCCATCCATCCATCCATCCATCCACTGTCCATACCACTCATCCTACACAGGGTCGTGGGAAAGCCTGGAGCCTATCCCAGGGAACTCGGGGCACAACGCAGGGGACACCCTGGATGTGGTGCCAACCCACTGCAGGGCACAATCGTGCACACATTCACACACTACAGACAATTTGGAAATGCCAATCAGCCTACAACACGGAGGCAGGATTCAAGGGGATGGGGGATCCCCGGAGGTGCGAGGCAAACGTGCTAACCACTAAGCTAAGAAAATGTGGATACTAGCAAATGAACGACAGGAATGACTCAGTCACTGATACTGATTCATCCACCCAAGTGACTCATTCAAACCTTATGAAAAATAACTCAAGTGTTTCTATATTAAAACTATCCTGCCTCTGTAGTCACTCATAGTGAGCTTGTAGTGAGCTTTTATATTTTATATCGAACTCTATATTATAACCCTTAGTATTCTTGTAGTATATACTGTAGACTGTTGTATTCCTACTGTATATTTGGTGGTAATTTTTTATGTGTTATTACTACAAGAGAATTTTCTGTATGACATCGTTCTCTCCCGTATTAAGTCATTAGTATGTCTATATACAGTGCAATCCATTGACTATTCTTTAATAATAGCTTAACGAATATATTTGCATATGTGAGGTGTAGCTTAATGATTGTTTTATACATGATCAGTCAAACTACTATTCTATGTCTATGGACAGAGATACACAGATACACCACCAGCTGTACTACAGTCCCAAATACACAAGTCAGCAAGTTTCCATCATGACCTGGAAGTGATCTGCGAGCTGCTCACTGTCTTGAATTTTAAAGGTCACCGGATTCTGTGAAGCTTCCTCAGAGTAGCCAGCCTGCGAAACAAACAAGGAAGGGAGACACGATGTTCGCAGTAGGGAGAGGACACCCAATCACGATGGCCGACTGGGAGACACCTGCTCCCACAGAGACTGGACGACGGCCACCGGGAGGGAGTAGGCGGAGGTGGTGGAGGAGAGTGGATTGAAGCTTAGACTACACGCCATCACAGCAGGGTTTTTATTTCTTTAATCCATCACAAGCTAAAGAATAAGCTGTTGCCAAAAAGTGTTCGGTTTGTGACAAGCAAGAGTTACAGCATCATGAAATATGAGCATGTTGGTGGGGCGGGGGAGGGGGGGGGCACCAGGTTTATCATGTGAAGGTGAGGCAAGTTGAATACAGTATGTACAGTAAAAAGTACATATAGTAGTATAGTATAGTATAGTATAGTGTATTCCAGATGCACTTCAACAAAGAAAAGCCGCACCCATACATACACTCTTCTTCTTAGTGTAGGTAAAGTAAGTGTGTGTGTGTGTGTGTCTGTGTGTGTGTGTGTGTGTGTGTGTGTGTCAGTGTCAGTCAACTGAACAATTTATTTCAGGCCAACCAAGCAAGTAATTGGCTTGATGAGGAAACCCAGCAACGGGTCCCAGTGGAGAAGGAAGAGCAGAGCATTGAGGAGATTTAGCGCACCACGCCCAACCGGACAGCACCCAGTGTGTGTGAGTGAGTGAGTGTGAGAGATAGAGAGAGAGAGAGAGAGAGAGAGAGAGAGAGAGAGAGAGAAGCAGTGTGGTGAGACGAGTGAGCAAGTGTGTGAAGCCAGATTTCACCCCCCTCCCCCCTTCATGTCCCTCTCAATGTAAATCACTGTGCATGCCTTGAAGGAGTTTTCCAAGCAGCTTCAGTGAGCAAACACAAGAAAGGATTACAAGCATAAGGACACTGTTGTGGTGTGCAGTGAGCGGTATGACGCGGATGGAGGGATAAATGGAGGGAGAGAGGGAGGGAGGGGTAAACCCTATCCGCTATCTGCAGCACACTCCATATCCGAGGAAAGCCCTCTTGTATGGTGTATCCCCGTCACGTCCCGGCTCCTCATTCAGCACCACCCACCACACCAATGCGCCATCAAAAGTGCGTAATTGCTTATCCGTTTGGCGCCATTTTTTTATCTTTATTTTTGCTCCTATTTCTTATTCTTATTCTTATCCTCAAGCATTAAGATTCCTCTTAAAGCTCGCAGATCCTATGATGCATTCTTTCCGTTCATGCAACCAAACAAGTCCGCAAGGATTTCCCCGTAAAAGGGGTTGCGATCTCGCGCCGACATGAAACATCTGTCACGGGGACTTGAATGCATAATCAATCGCACTGCACCCGCATCCAGAGCAAACGAATCTTTACTAACGCACGCGTTCTATTTGCATTCACTCTCCAAATTGCATGTGAACACGGAAAAGTAATGAGTGCGTGTTAATGGAGTGGGTCTCCATCCAAACTTAGACACACACAATCAATAGAACACAGAGTTCGCACATGAGAATACAAACCAAACTGCTGGGTTAGAAATCCAACAAACTTTGCATGCGTCCTTTTTTTTTTTTTTTTTTTTTTGCATTAAGATACCCGAACCATGCTCATGCGTACGCTCATATCAAACCGCAATATAAACAATAAAAATAAAATTAAAAAAATTCTTACCTTAAGCTTAATAATATAACGTGCTGTTCAGGGCAAGCGTAGGCACGAGCATGGTGCTGGAGCACACAATGAAAACCTGCTCCGTTGTTTATTTATATATATATATATATATATATATTTTTTTTTCCCCCCGTTGGTGGTTGCACGCGCCGTCACACTGTTGACACTCTGTGCTTTCTACACTGTGGCTCGCGCTGACAAGCATCCGCGCAGCCGCGCGCGAGGAGGAGGAGGCGGACGAAGAGGAGGGAGAGAGGCAGGGAGGAAGGGCAGTGTAGCACGAGCACGCGTGCAGAGCCAAGCAAAGTGATGAGCACGCGCATTTTTTCCCCCTTTTCTTTTGCATCTAGATTTATTATGGAGAGGCTTAGAGTGCCAGTGCGGAATAAATAAATAAATACATTGGGTGCGTAATTAAATCAATAAAACGTGAACTAATGAATTGAATGTGTAATTAAGTAATTAAAACGGTTTTTTTTAATTAAATTTATTTAATTAAATAAAATATATTTAATTGTTTATTTCAACATGCATATTGAAATGAAATTCCATAATGAGGCCTTGATGCATGCCATGATTAATAAATGAATAAGAATTATTTTGTCTGTCCATCAAAACCACTGGGCTGGAATCTAACCTGGGATCCACTGGACCACAGTCATGACTAATCGATAGCAGACTGCTCGAGATGGCTCAGCGTTAACCTGTTGTGAAATCCTGCTTAAGCCGGTTTTACAGTGTGCGATTCCAGCAGTCATTTTACGATTATTACTTGTCACACTGTATGAGATGATCCCAACAAGATTTCTATAACAGACTGTGCGATAATATGTGCTCCATGTGTCATACTGGGTTTTCTGCCATACTGGGTCCAAACCAAAGGTTTGTAGCTCTTCAACTGGAAAATATACAAACAGTTTCACGTTGTCATGATAGTGAATAAACTCTATGAAATGAAGAGTGTTTGTGTACTAATTAGCTAGCTACACACCAGGAAGTCGTGATATATCTGTGATGCGTCATGACTTTCAAACCGCCCTTCTTTTAAATCCAATATGCTTTGTTCATGTTTCGCCATTGTCACTACCCGTCCCGTGAGTTTTGTGTGATCATATGCCGTCCTCTTATTGGTGGATTGTAGATGAGTGTCGTAGCAGTGCTCACGCTCTGAAGATTTTCTTACACTGCCAGAACTTTGTCCTCGGCTGTCTTCGGTCGCAGTTGAGCACGTCACATTATACATACACAAGACAACCGATCTCAACTCACGACCAAAGATGATCCTTTACGGTGTACAATTGTGCCTGCATACACTGTAAACCCAGCTTTAGTCTGACCAGCTGACAAGCTTTACATTTCAAACATTTATCAAGGAAGCTGATAAAGATGGTCTACCAGTTTGACTAGCTCAGCCTGTGATTTGGCAGCAGAGAGAAAATGCACAGTAATACCGATTCAAGCAGTTTGCGATGTTAAAGGCTGATTTATGCTTCCATTTGTTGAATGAATGGCAGCGTGAGTGCAGACTGAGTCTGACATTGTCTCCTCCCCCAACACTTTATCACAGACTTTGCTAATCATAGTGAATAAATCAGTTTAATAGTGAGGTCTTTCTTTTTTAAATCAAGTGGTGCGTCCCTAATAAATAGTGCTAAATAAACTCTTGTTAACAATATACTTCTCTAATGTTAGCCAAGTTGAATATACCTTGATAGATTCTATTTCTCATGAATGAAGTCAAAACATTCGTCTTGATTCTACCCTGATAGAAAGTGAGGATGCTACATTTTTCAAGTAAGAAGAAAATCGAGTCGAGATGAGAGCACCGGCCAAAAGATTACTAATGCGAGATGTGGAGGAAGGGGGCGGGGCTTCCAGGGGGTCAGTTAATATCAGCGAGTCCCTACGGAATTGTCCAGACTTTGCCCGCTGATAGGCTTAAAGGCTTCATGCTTCAATCCTGAGCTCGGGTTATTGTTTTTGGTGGAGCTCTCCCTGTGTCTCCCACCTTCCCACCCAGTGTTCCCGGGACTGGCTTTGGATCCAACGATACCCTGATCAGTATAAAAAGCTTTCTGAAAATGGATGAAGGAACTCGTTCCAACATGCTATGATGTTAAAACTCGGAGCTCGTACTAAAAAGATGTCAAACTTGGCAGATCTCGTTTCACTTTATGTGATCTACATGATAAATGAACATGGAAAATAACTGATGTGTTTATATCCGCTACTCAGCCATTAAAATAGATTAAAAACTGTTAGTGCAACTAATTGCTTAGGGACTAATTAATTCTGGACCGAGAAGAGACAGAAACACAAATCATGCTTTTCAAATCAAAGTTTCTCACTGCACTGTGCGCTGTGCACTTCTGTATAATCTTTCTCAGATCAGGCCACAGAAAAATATCTACATGCAATTGCACATAACATGCCTTGCTGTCCTGAAAAAAAAAGAAAAGAAAAAAAAGACTATGAATGCTGCTCAGGGCTTTCCAAACTTCTCTGCAAGGCTTCTCTGGAAAAGTTCTGATGACGTTTCGAAGCAGCCCTTTAACCAAAATCAGTAAATCAATACGAACAGATCATCCAATCAAGACTGGTCCTTTTCTCTGATGGATGGTATTGACCGATTTAATTATTTCATGGCACGCACCAAGGCATCAGCGTGAAAGAAATGACTAGTTAAATAAATTATTAAATGTGAAAATAAATCAATAAATAGCACTTGATGAATCAATTCAAATAGTTATTTCATGTTTTGAATACTTAACTATGCGTATGATTTATTTAAATAATATTAGCCCTTCAGTCCTTATGCCTGGAAAAATGATGCAATTGTCAATGCCCAGAACTAGTTTATAGGAGTAGCCATACATGGAGATCTTTTCTTCTTCAGTAAATATAACATAGCTCTTCTACCTAACAGTTTAATCACATCTAAGCAGCCTATTAGACCAAACAGATTTTCAAGATTAGTCAGTGGCTTATTTCACAGATTTTTCTTGTTTGATTTGAGAACCTCTGTATAATCATTTCATCTCTGGCTAAAATTCCACAGTTTCTGTAAAACTTCTGTAAAAGTTCTGTAAAACTGCTTTGTGTTAATGTTTACATAAAAAGTACTATAGGAATGCATTCTAATTTAATAAAATAGCTTTTCTACATAAACAATGTAGCTAAGCTTTTCTGAGAAATAGGGACATTTGTCTGGTCGTCTATATAGAAGACTGAGGGACTGTGGGAATCTCAAGAGCAAACTGAACTACTGAGAATTTTGGGTTTACTTGCAAATGCCTTGCAAAGTATTCACCCCATGAACTTTTCCCCATTTTGTCATTGTCATTGTAATGTGTGGTTAGTGAAGGGAGGACTCAAGTGCACAAAACTCAAGGTGATATTTATATGGGACAATGCAAATATCATCGTCCAAGGAGGGGTATGAGCACAGGCAGACATCAACGATCATAAGACTTGTAAAACAGGCGAGGGTCAAAACCAGGACAAATGAAACTAAGAAACAAGGCACTATGGAAAGAAAGACAGCAGTGTATAAATAGCCAAAGTAATCAAGGGAAAGACAGAGAACAGGTGAACACAATAGAGTAATGCACCAATGACAGGACTAGAAACAAAAAGCAGGTGGGAATGTAAACAAAACAATATGAAAGAGATTCACGTCATGCTGGGAGATGGAACTCGTGACAATAATGTTAAAACCTGGAATTGAAATGGACTTAATAGTTTTACCTTTTGATTTACGCAATTTATCTAACATTTAACGGTGCTAAATACTTTTTATTGTGACACAATGTTTAATTAAGTTAAAACATACAAACAGACATTTGTTGCTTGCATTAATATACACCCACCTGGGTCAATACTTGGTTGAACCATCTTTGGCTGCAATTTCAGCAGCAGATCTTCTGGGATATGTCTCTATCAGCTTTGGACATTTGGATCCTGATATTTCGCCCACGCTCAATCTCTGGAAGACGGAGACCGTTGGTAAACAGCAATTTACGAGCCTTGCCACAGATTTTCAATTGGATTGAGGCTTGGGTTTTGGAGATTTTGATTATTGAGGACCTTGTTCTTGATTTTGAACCACTCTGGCATAGCTTTGGCAGATTAGTGTGACTGTTCTGTTGAAGGTAAACTTCCAACTCAGTCTCAGTTCACTTGCAGACTATTAAAGTGCTCAAGCTACATTCATAAGAAAAAAAAATGGGTGAATTTTTGTCATTGGTTGTTCATAGTCTTGGGGAGTAAATCTCATATGCTTTGATAGTTAAGCCTACATTGGCAGTGTTTTCCCACAACTTCCCACTATTTACTTAAGGCAAGAGGGTAATTTTGTAAAGTAGAATCAATTTAAGATTTTCAAGACTTTTTTAAAAGTACATTTATTTATGCAAATGAGGTTTCATCTAATTAAATATGCATACATTTGCATGCTTTATACAAGCTGAAATCCTTTCTTTGCATGATAGAATTAAAATATTCATTTCACTATGAATGCACTCTTCAGAAAGATAGACTTGTACACCAGAAAAGAAAAAAAAAGCACTGTTATACAAATTTTCCAGTATAAAAGCTTTAATCAAAAAATTATCAACATTTTGAAAAATTTCTCTAGTTAGTGATGAGAATGTCAATTTATGATTTTTTTTTAATGAATTTAATGAATGCAGGTCTAATTTTTGTTCTGAACAAAGAAAAAAAAGAGTTAAAAAAAACAAGTTTAAATATACATGGTTTCATGTCTTTCCATGCTACTAAGTGTGCTTTATAAGGTTTACAATAGAAACTGAACACACTGCTAAGTTGTGACAATTTTTATTACTATTCTAGTAGACATGTTGCAATTTATCACAAAACATGAAAAATGACTGAAATTTCTCTTCTTGCCTTAAGAAATTATTTGAAGAATGTCATTACCACCAAAGCAATAGCTGGTTACAACATAATAGGAAATATATCCCCACTGAAATGTGATGGTGGTGGTCCCTTTTAAAAAATTCATTTTGCTCATTGACTGTAGGCATGCCTCTCTGCATAGTCCTCAAGAGTACTTATTTTAATGTGTGTGTGTGTGTGTGTGTGTGTGTGTGTGTGTGTGTGTGTGTGTGTGTGTGTGTGTGTGTGTGTGTGTGTGTGTGTGTGTGCTGCCTGCCACTTGAGCTGTTAATCCTCTATATTTAATATCCAAGGCAGAAGCACATAGTGAAAAATGTCTTCTCACATCCATCAACAAGTCCTTCAACATGGTCACTCTGCGTATTTAGCTTAATAACAGCCACCAGTTTAAGCTGATATCTCTGTCACCGAGAACTACCTTATCCTGATTGTGTACACCTGGTGCGTTTATTCTTCACCATAGTTTATTCAAAAATAATGTACATTTCAGGTTGCCTAACAGTGCAGAAACTGTTATGATGTAGTGTTTACCTTACAGCTTATGTATGTATTTATTTCACAGTATTGCAAAGTGAAACACTTGATAACTCAATTCTAATGGCTAGTAGTTTTCCAGGATATATATATATATATATATATATATATATATATATATATATATATATATATATATATATATATATATATATATATATATATATATATATATAGTTCTTAATGATCTACCAAACTATTACTTCATTATTACTTATTGAGTAATTACCCAGTATTCATTAGTAGTTAATAATAGTGATTTATGTATTAATATAATGCTACCCATTCATTCTTGCTTGGTCACTGCATAGATATAGTGTGTATTAGTCATTGAACAATATTGTAAATTCATGGGGAAAGTATGCTAATTTAAAATTATGCTAACAGTAATTCTACTGTATGGGCTAACGGTAATAGCACACATACACACAGAGACTGAAAAAATTTGCCTAATCGAACACAAACTGCATAGAAGCTGTGTTACCAACAAAGACATTAGCCTTAGTATACCTGCTATTACCATTACTATTATTTAGGGTTTCTCCAGGCCTATGCAAAAACATCATGTGGGACAGGGGCTCATACGGTAAAAATCGCACCACCTGTCAACCCTCATCCAACCACACATGCTCCATTCCTGCTACAAATAGTGTGAATAATTAATCATCATTAATAGCCATTAATAGCCATGCACTCTATTACTAAACATATACACTTGAAATAAGCCTGATTTCCAGTCATGGCACCAGACTGCCCTTCAATGCACACTATAGCCATATTTTCTATTCATTCAATTTCCAATGACCAAAGCAATTCTACAGTACTCTTCCTGTGTGTGTCAAGTGTGCCAGGGTGTGCCGGTGCCATCAAAATTTAATTCAGTTTCAATGTGCAATGTAACAGCATTGAGAGATCATGCCTTTCAAATATGTGCAATATCTTATACATTCTATACCATAGTATATAACATATCTTTCAATCCATAGAGCATGAACATATATGCAGATATATATCAGCTTTGCTTCAGGACCAATTCACACAGATACACATAATGCTCATTCTTCAGTGATGCTCCTCTTTATTCCAGGAACCGGAAAAAAGATGTAAATCTGCAGCTGGCACAAATAAACATTTAGCCAGATGAGTATTTTCTTGGTTAGAGCTATTTACTTTGTCTAGTAAACACACCCTGAACAGTTCTCAACATTGTTCATCACCCTGAGAACACCATCCCTACAGTGAAAGCATGGTGGTGGTAGCATCATGTTGTACTTGAATAAGGTAGAATGGCCCAGACCTCAATCTAATTGTGAATCTGTGGCAAGACCTGTGTACAAAAGCACTGATTTTGGACAGATTTGATAGATAGATAGATAGATAGATAGATAGATAGATAGATAGATAGATAGATAGATAGATAGATAGATAGATAGATAGATAGATAGATAGATAGATAGATAGATAGATAGATAGATAGATAGATAGAGCCATCCATCCATCCATCCATCCATCCATCACTTTAATAATTCCAGAGGGAAATTATTGCATAAATGTCCATAAACTCTATAAATGTACACTCAGATTCCAAGAAGGCCATACACACAAGCACAGTACTGTCACAACTTACTAATTGAGGAATCCATAAACACAAATAGCTTCTGGAAGCACTGGAACACACTAAAGAAACATAAAACAGAGGAATTAGTCATTCAAAATGGTGATATATGTGTGAAACGTTTTAAATAACGTGATAATTATATCACCACTGACATAGAACCTGAATATAACAACGGAACTAAGAAACCGAACATATTAGAAATAGCAATAAAGACTCCCAGAACCCCCTTGGAGGAACATGCCGGCCCCACCAACAGAGGTCAATGTCTACAGAATTTTAATCAGTTGCTCATTTCCTGTTTATTTCCTGGTTTGTCCCTATATAAGCACATGGATTTCTGTTACTTGTTGCGAAGTCTTGCCAATCTCCTGTGTTGTGTAAATCCTGAGCCGTGTTTTCGTGTTTGCCTTTTCTGTGCCTTGACCTTGATCTTGCTAGGATTTCTTCAACTAATCTTTGAATTGCCTTATTGTTTGATGATTACTGGCCGTACTCGGTTTGGTCTTGTTTTTTTTTGGATGGTGTTTTAAACTCTGCATATGGATTCTCACACTTCTACCAAGGGTAGTTCATTATACCTCTGGACTACATTGAGTGCATGTTATTTCCCAGTCATCTAGTCTCAGAGTCTCATAACACTTCTTTTCAAAAGTGGGGATATATTTGACTCTTGTAATTACCGAGACATCTGTCTGAACAATAATCTGGGGAGGGTTTCTGCCACATCGTTAGTTAAAGAACGATCAGCTTCTTTATGAAACACGGTATCCTGAGTAAAGTCGGATTCATGGCCTAGCAAAACGGATTATATTTACACTGCAATGGACTTACAGTACATGTTAAGAAGAACAAATAGATAGCAAGGGGACCACTTTGCTAGATTAGGATCATTAGGATCATATAGACTACTCGTTCATTTCCCTTAGTCTGTATCAATGCACTTAAGTAGCTATCTAGCTCACTATACTTTATGACATTACAATATATTAGCTTCCACTTTTTCGCCTACCCAAGTAAAACTGGAGCTTTTTCTTGCTTGGTGGGCTTTTGATTCACCCACGAGCTGAGCACAGCACAGAGTCCCCTCACTGAGCTGGTCCTGAACCTCAGCACACTAAAACACATCAACACCGCACAGATGAAACACAGATGCAGAATACAGACCAAATGTATAAAAAGGCTGGCCGTCGAGACGGGTCAATATAAGAAATCGTGGCTCCCTACAGAGGACGGAGCGTTCACACAGTGCAACAGCAAGACTGAGAGCGAGATGCACTTCTTAAATGAGTGTCAAAAACACAAGCCATTTGCAGCAAATCTACAATTTCAGAACGTTCATGCTCAATCCTCCACTCCCACTCCTCCTGTTAGGAGAGCAGACGGAGAGCAGAGCTCTGGCAGCACAGTACGTATCAGCCTGTAACAATCTGAGACAGACAATGAGTCTCTCTCTCTCTCTCTCTCTCTCTCTCTCTCTCTCTCTCTCTCTCTCTCTCTCTCTCTCTCTCTCTCGCACACAGCTCACACACACACACACACACACACACACACACACACACACACAGCCCTGATTGACAGTGAGTGATTATTTATGTGCATTTATTTGTTTGTTTTTTCTCCTTTACTTTTTGATATTTGCATTGTGTTATGCCCAGAAATTGCACATGTAACTAAATGTGATCAATCATGTGAGCAGTATGGGATCATATGGAAATAAACAAATCATCTGAGAAAATCACACATGAAAAATAAAATTTGCACCTGTTTCTCTTCTCCTTTTTTTCCACATCTCAATTCCACACACATACACACACGCACATTTATGTGTGAAAAAAAAAAAAAAAACCTCGTTGGTAGACCTACCTTTTTTTAAAGACCACACGAGGCAAGAGAGCGCCCTCTGGCTGACTATAGACGCATTGCATTGTTCCAATAGTATGCAGTATACTATAATTATATTTTTAAATAAATAAATACATTAAATTAAATGAATGCTGCATATATTCAAGGGAACCCTGGTGGTACAGGGAGCCAAAGTGACTGTGAAAAGTTTCTGAGGCTTCTGAGACTCTGACATGGACGATGGTGTAATGGTGGTCGTCAAAATCACATTCGTTCCACAGGGTACCAAATTCTCAGGTTGGAGGGTGTAGCTCCTTCTGCTTATGTTTCCTCACCTCCAGTGCTCCCAAAACAAACAAAAAAACAGACGACGCAAACAGAGATATCTTTAATGTTATGTCTAACACTGTTCATGTTTCTCCTTGATTCTGATCATAAAATGGTGCTTGTCAAAACCATCAGCCAGTCTCCTCCTGGATTCAACTGACTGCATCTCATTTACAATCAGATGATTGACAGTAAACAACTTAGTATTTGATATACATTTTAAAAATATATACTGCATATACATAGAAACTGTCTTAAATCATTATATTAAATCCCTACCCTTTTACCATTTAATATCTATGACATTAAAACCCAAAATAACAAGATACTATATTTCAACTGTTCAGTTGAAATAATGCCAAAATATTTTGAGGTAACGAGTCAAATTAATTATTTATTAAGGTAAAATGACATCATCCTATATCTTAAATTAACAAGAGATTAAGTCAAAATAATGAGATATTAAGATGAAAAATGGAATAAAACCTTGAACTAAGATGATTAAGTCAAAATAATGAGATTTTAGTTGAATTAACAGAAAAACATCTTGAAATACTGAGTTATTACGCCAGAATAATGAGATATAAAGGTTAAAATAACAACATACTATCTTGAAATAACAACAACTTAAGGCTCAGACACACACACACACACACACACACACACACACACACACACACACACACACACACACACACACACACACACACACACAGTTAAAGTGATCATCATTGCTCACATTTACAGACCAAACAGCTTATCTATATAGTGCCTCTATAAAGTGAACTGTATATGTGTAAGTGGTTGAGTGAGAGAGTGAGTATGTGTGTGTGTGTGTGTGTGTGTGTGTGTGTGTGTGTGTGTGTGTGTGTGTGTGTGTGTGTGAGAGAGAGAGAGAGAGAGAGAGAGAGAGAGAGAGAGAGAGAGAGAGAGAGAGAGAGAGAGACAGAGAGAGACTCCACACACTTTAACCTGAGCAGGTGTGCTTATAGGCAATGAACATGTGGAATAAATGAAATGTGGGGAAAAAGTTCACATTTTTGGTTTCCTTATCTGGACAAGCCCTACTCCTCAAATGTGTCTGTCCTTTGTTTGGCCTCACATTCAGGAAGTAGGTGAGAGTAATAAAAATAACAACACAATAAATGTTAGTCATACCGCATGCTTATACAAGCACTTTCATAAACCAGACACTTTTTTGACACTATAGGTATCAAAAGTAGGGCATGTAGTGAAGATCTTAGATTCTGATCAACTTCAGATAAATGATGGACATTATGCTGTAAAAACCTCCCTCTCACATGACTTTTTGTTGTTGTTGTTGTTGTTGTTGTTGTTGAGATCCAAGTCCACATCTTTAGCCTGAACCTGTGAACCTTCCTGGCAAGCTTTCTTAAAAATAAATAAAAAATAAATATAAAAAAAGATCAATACAGGGGCCCATTGCACCCCTAACCAGGACAAAGTGGTTACTGAAGCTACATGAAGTTTACAAAAAAGTTCAACTCTATATACATAAAAAAAAAAATCCTTCATATACTGTAGTTTTTTGCCTCTATACACAAATATCACGAATGATAAAAATCATAATAAAAAATTAAATAAAATGCATTTCATATTATTTAAATGGGAGAATTACAGAGAATTACAAAATTGTTAAAAATTAAGTACTGTATATACAATAAAATTGAATACAAAGAGGTCTAGATAGATCTGTATATTGCGTTTAAACGTGGTTCATTCATTTATCTTTAGTATCCTCTTATCCAGGGAGCACAGTGGCTTATTGGTTAGCGCATTTGCCTCGCACCTCTGGGGTTGGGGGATCAAATCCCACCTCTTCCCTGTGTGCATGGAGCTTACATGTTCTCCCCGTGCTTCGGGGGTTTCTTCCGGGTACTCCAGTTATCTCCCCAAGCCCAAAGACATACGCTGTAGGCTGATTGGCCTGATTTCCAAAAATGTCCGTAGTGTGTGAATGTGTGTGCGATTATATCCATGGCGGATCCGGAGCCAATCCCAGGAACACTGGGTGTGATTGCATTGCAGGACACCATGCATTCATACATTCATTGACACTTAGGGGCTAATTTAGAGTAGCAGCATGTTTTTTTGGCAGTCGGAGGAAACCGGAGAACCCGGAGGAAACCCATACGGACACAGAGAGAACGTGTGAAACTCCACGCTGACAGAAAGCTGAGCTCAGGATCAAACCTGGGACTCTGGAGCTGTGAGGCAGCAAAGCTCCAATAATTCATTTTAGGAAACCATTACACCTACCAAGGTTCATCAAACAGGATGAATGGACGTCAGGATTCTGAGGGACAGGAAGAAGAACGTCCATCTCGGACTGAGTCAGAGGATGACAACAAAGAGTAGGAGGAAGGCTCTCTGCCAAGAAGATAAACAGTTTCAAATAAAATTTCAATCGACCATGTAATTGACCGTGATATTACAAGAGGGAACAAAGATTTGTGAACACTGTATGTAATGTATGGAATGTAATCGAAATACAAACAGGGTGCCAGGGTAGTTTTTTTTTTCCTTCAGTGCAACATTTAATTTGTTTCAGTTTGTTGTAGAAATTGAATCACTTCACTCTGAGGTGAGTGTTAATGGGTTACTCATAGAATTGCTTACAATATATGAGGATTTAAGGAGAGAAAAGTGTGTTTGGAAAGTGTTGAGAAATATGTTATGGCTTTCGAGAGCAGAAACGTTATTTCTTAAAAAGAAAAAAAATGTGCGGAAAGCTTTTATCATTTCAAACGCTTTGTTCGGTGTTGTGGCAGTTGAAAGATGTGGAGTTGATTGACAGCTGAATAGCGTAGAATTGCTGGAACAAAAGTGACACGGCTATGGCCTGATGTCTATGTGTGTGTGTGTGTGTATGTGTGTGTGTGAGAGAGAGAGAGAGAGAGAGAGAGAGAGAGAGAGAGAGAGAGAGAGAGCTCCCCTGCAGAGAGAAAGGTTGTGTAATGTGATAATGCCACATTCCAAACACATTTGCCACGCGACAGCAGCAATATGATCCACAGAATAGAACAACACCCACACACATACTTCACACCTACATGTCTGATATCTCCATTCACAATCTCTTCTATTCTCTGCCTTTTATCTTTCTCTTCCTTCTCCTGCTCTGCTGTACTTTTGCTTCATTGAATGTCTCTTTGCTTTTTCTTTGTCTTCTTAACTTTCAAACCAACCCTCCCGCTGCTCACTCTGATTTCGGTTGGCAGGAAAGGGTTCAGCGATTCTGTTGAGATCATGGATTAGATTCAATTTATAAATGAGTTAATCTAATGGAATTTAATCCAATATCTTGCTTAAACCTGGTACTGAAGGCCACTAGGTGGTGTGCTGAAGTTGTGCTGGGAGGATTTCATGTATTTCATGCTCTCAAATCAACACATTAACAGAACACATTCCGAATTGTGCAGAAGACAGTAATTCCAGTTCCACTGACAAATGAAATACTACTTTGTTCTCAGGTTATATATTTAAAGTAATAACTGTTGGTTAAGGCTTTGGGCTGCTGGTCAGAAAGTTGTGAGTTCAAATCCCAGCGCAGTCAAACCGCCACTGCTGGGTCCTTCAACAAGTCATTTTGGAGTAAATGGAATTATTTTATGGTTCTGAACTAATAGACTAAAATAAATTGGCCCTTTCATACCAGCCCTTGCAGGATAAGATTGGACACCCCAGGTCTATACCATGGCCTGTAGAAGTCTCAATCTGTTATATGAGTTTATTTCATATGAAAGAACCAAGCCCTTTGCACATAGAGACAGGAAATTGAACGTAACTGAACAAAAAAAAAACACACAATGTACATGTTGCAGACTGGCCATGAATAGAACCATTAATAAACAGACGAACAGGAGAGCACAACGAGTTATGGTGAGGTAAAGATTATGAAGTTCAGGTGCAAGATAAGAAGCAGGCCTCTCCATAAACACCCCAAAGCCTAAAGGAAATGTTGACATAGAGGAGATGCCTTATATGGTAAATCCCAAGACGCCAGGGAGAAAGGAAGAGCAGTTCAACAAGTACAAGGCCAAAGAACTTGCTCCAACTACTGGCCAAAGTGAGGGAGAGAGAGTTAGTAGATGGGTAGTAGTAGACGACAAGGAAGAATTGTCAGAAGAGATCCTCATGCTAACCTCAGCCCTGGAGAACAATGAAGGTCAAGTGGGCAACATCTACACCAATTCCAGATAAGCATTTGGATTAGGACTCTTATGGGACTGTAGGGGTCTACTAACAACAGCCTGGAAGCCAATACAGCATCACTGATTTTAAAAACATGAAGGTATGGGCCCACACCAAATTAACTTCATAGACAGTGATAGGAAACATGTGGGTTGGTCAAGAAGTCAGGAAAATTATTGCAGGATACCTAGAAACCAAGACAAAATAAAGTATAGTGAAATCCTTCCAAAGAGATGAAGTGGTGACCTAACCCAGATGTACAGAAAAATACAGTAAGAAGAAATAAGAGTTGGAAAACAAGTGAGCAACGTTATGAGGCTGCTGGCAGATCTCCACGTCCGAGAAGGAGACCCGCTCCCATACACGGATGCCTTGAAAAAGCATCTAAAGGCCCTCAGCCAACATATTTCATCAGGCAGGGCAAACTTGTATTGGTTATCCCCACTACAGGACCAAGACTTTCCACAAAGCAGCTGGCTGTCCATCACAGCCAAAGGAGGGCAAGGTGGAAATACTGCTGATATGTGGAAGCCAAGGCAGCCTGAAAAAGGCATCGAAACTGGAGGGCAGCCTGCAGGATATGTTGTTTAGCTTGATTCTTTTGCTCAAACTATTTAAAACTGCCTTTTGGAGCATTTAGCTCTGCCAATTCAAAATTGTGATAATTTGCAAAATTAGCATCTTCACAACTTTGGTGTCAAACTTCTCAAGACAGTGTGAACCTCAATAATTGTCAAAAACATGTTGAGATTTGTAAAACAGTATAGCCGCCACTCATCAATCAATTCTAAGGAGGCAGAGCTGGTTTACTCAAGTAGCTGTCATTCATGATTGGTCATATGGATTTGAACCAAACTTGAAATACATGTTCAATACAAGGTTCTGAGGACGTTTGCAAAGAGTGGGGCATGGTCTTAGCTAAGGGGAGGAAAGCTATTAAGCCCAAATAGCTTTTTCTTAGGAACCAAAAGTCCAATTAAGCTGAAATTTGGTGTTCTGCATCGATCTGCTGAACTACAACTGGATTTTTTTAATAATGGATTTTGATAAGCATGTTTATCTATGGTCTCTTTATTATTCTATTTATCCATGCAAGAACTGGCCATTCAGGGTCCTGTTTGTGAGGAGTGCTTGGGCCCCGCAGATCGCCGCTTCAAATTTGAGACCCTTCTTCTTTGTACTTTTCCTCTCCACTCCATTCCTCCCATTCCACCTGTCTTGTCCCTATCTTGTCCCTATTTTACTTCTTCCACTCCTGATTTGTGTGAACTGCATTAAAAAGTATAGTTTTTGATAACTGAAGGTTTTAGGTGACAGTGTGACTGCTTTGAAAACATGGAAAACATAGTTTTGGGGGGTTTTATGTGTAGTGTTTGGAGAACAATGTGTAGTTTGCAGAATGATTATTGGTTCAGATAGCTGTGTTAATTGTTTTGAAAACAATAAACATCTTGGGTAGAGGGATTATTATTATGGAATATCTGACTGATTGGCTCTCAGTGGCTCTCGACACCAAAGCAAAGAAATAAAATTCAGTTAAATTTCTCTCACTCTCTTTAGCATGGTCCGTTTTAGTCTTATAGATTGTTCATTACACCCACAAGTGCACAGTATTGTATTGTATTGTATTTATTTATTTATTTTACATCTTTGCATTGATTCTCTATGGCACAATTTCTCATTAAAACTCTAGAACTCCCTAAGAAAACCACCAATTATGCCTTTAGACAGGAAGTCATGCCTGATTAATTACGTCACACATCCTTAAAGCATGTTTTCTAAACTGATCTGAACCATCTGTGTACAGATACAATGCGAATGATGCAGCTGCTTAAGACAAAAAAAAAGGCAACACTATGTTTTATGTACTCAGGTCCAGTGTGTGTTTGTGTTGTACATTTATTTGTGTGTGTGATTATACTAGCCTTAGTGAATAGACCTACATTAACCATTAAACCAGCCTGGGCTTGCTTTTCTGCACTCACTGGCTTATACATGACATATTACTTGCAGACCAATTATGGAAGACAGTAAGAGGGCATTCTTAATTAGAGGCACACTCTTCCTGGTAACATTTTAACTTAATTCTCTCTCTCTCTCTCTCTCTCTCTCTCTCTCTCTCTCTCTCTCTCTCTCTCTCTCTCTCTCTCTCTCTCTCTCTCTAACCACAGCCAATACCACAAAATGTTCCCCCCCAAAAAACTATTATTAAAGATGAAATAGTCTGTGGCAGTATGTCATTTTATTTTGTGCTGTTCTCTCAGGAAGCATATACAGATCAAGAACCCTCAGTTCTTCTACATCAAACTTGCTTTCCAGGACCTACAACATATATATATATATATATATATATATATATATATATATATATATATATATATATATATATATATATATATATATATATATATATATATATATATATATATATTTATATATATATATATATATATATATATATATATATATATATATATATATATATATATATATATATATATATATATATTATATATAAGGTGTGTCGTAGGTATTATGTTTAAACGTTAATGCCAATAGTTGATATACAAGTTTTTTCTAGGCTGCACGTTCTGTTCTTGGATTACAAGATGGTTTCTGACTCCAAAATCTACTTCTTGTCTATAATTTAAGTAAGTATCTAGAGGAGACATATGCTTTGTGCTATTATTATCATTTCAATGGAAGCTGTACGGCGGCCCTGGGGCCCCCGGTTCAATCCCGAGCTCAAGTTACTGCCTGTCTGTGTTAAGTTTCTCCCCGTGTCCGCGTTGGTTTTCTCTGGTTTCCTCCCACCTCCCAAAAAAACATGCACCTCAGTGCGAATGAGTGTGCGAGCGTGTGATTGGCTTCTCATCCATGGTGTACTCCCGCCTCGTGCACAGCGTTCCCGGGATCTTCGGATCCACCACGGCACTGATGGTGAAAGTAACAAAAAAAACTTTTTTTTAAGAATGAATTGATGACAACAGATTGAGTTGATTAAAATTCAACGATAGCTGATTAACATCCTTTGAGAAGTTTTAGAAATTGAAGCACGACTTTAAAACTGAACAGATTAATTAAAATATGAGCCGTGTTCATTATTTATCCTTCAGGATTTTTCTTTTAACCACAAAACCACCATTAACATGCAGGGGGGTCACACAGAAGGGTGGAAGTAACAAATGTTGTTTGATTTATAAAAAAAAATTTTTTTTAAAAACTGATGAAAATGCATGTGAATTAAAAACTCAGTTGTAGATTAGAAATGTAATGATAATCGTGTGTCATTGTATTGGGTCATTTCTGTTTTATCTGGTTTGATCTGCCTCATTCCTCATTTAGAGCAGATATTTTTGTTACTTCCACCTTGTTCATCATTCATCATGGGTCATTTTTGTTAATTCTGTCAACTTTATAAATTTATAAGGGGGTGCGCTGTAATAGGAATCTAATCAGTGATGAGGTGGTGTAACAAGTGTTTTATTCCTCGTCCACAGCAATGTGCCAACGATTAAGATTTGTATATTTATTACTGAACGACACGTTGTGCTTTTTATCAGATTAGAGTTACATTTAATGTTGTGAAACATCCATGAGACAAGTTGGCTCCTGTTATCGTTTACGTTTTTCCGTCACCGGCCTCTCTTTTGCTCTCTTGAAGTTAACCAGAAAAAATCACAACATATCACTTAACCGAGAAACCATGAAGCTCAAACTCCTGAAAGTCCTGAATGTACTGATTGTAAGAGCTGACACTGGAGACTCCTTCCATAAATGTTAAATAAACATCTCCTTACAGAAAACCTCCACATATCATCGACTGTATGCGTATTTTTTTCCCCATTTGTTATTAGTCTTAGGTTATTGTGGCGCGTCCGCCGTACCGTCGTTACGACGACGCATTCGAACAAGCACATTAATATTCGTAAACATCAGACACTTTCTGACCAATCGGATTTGAGAATTCAACAGCACTGTGATAGTTTAAATTGTGGAGGTTCTGGGGCATGAATGTTAAACATTACTTTTGGTTTTCAGAAGAAACACGCCACAAACATGCTTAAAACAAAAAATCCTGAAGGCAGCTGCGGTCTATCTGCAGTTTAAGTGTGTTTACAATCATTTGCCCCACGCCATTGATGAGACCTCATGATACAACGCATTGCTCAACCCTAATCATCGAGTTATTGATGGAGATCAGACTTTAGTCTCCTATCTAGCCGTCACTGACACCTTGTAAAGGGTCATGTTGTGTTTATACCTTCACGACTAAGAAAGTCTCCGAGGCAGACTCTCATTTGCAGCCGTGTGACAGAACATATAATTATATGCTGATCTCATCATAATGAGCTGCAACATGAGAGTATGGTGAGGGTTGAGGAAGTATCAGCTTCATCAGTTATCTAATGACCCCTTTATGACCCCTTTGTAAACCTACTGGGTTTGTTGAGTCCTGGGACATCTCCCTCTCCCTCTGTCTCTCTCTCTCTCTCTATTTGCATTTTTCTTTCTCTTATCCCTTATGCATCACCCCAACCTGCTCTTGACTTCTCCTTCCAATCTGGTGGGCATCTGCAGGGGGATTAACCGTGTCATTAAGCACAGACCACTCACCCGGCTCCTCCGCGACTACCTTCAGCGCCCCAACTTTCCCTGCCATTCTCAGTTCTCCCGGGGGGCGGAGTGGGCAGCACCAGGCTGAACGAGGGAGGGATAGAGGGTTGGAAGCATCCCGTTTTAGATCTCCCCGGGGCGGATGCGGCCCATCTCAGACCCACAGAGCAGATCAGGGAGGGAGACTCTCCTGAGACTTGGAATCCCCCCCTCTTTTGTCTTTTAGAGGCGGGAGAAACAGTGCAGAAGCTGAAGGGAGAAAAAGAGTGGGAGGGAAAGGAGGGAAAGACTGAAACAGGTGTGAAGGAGAAATGACAGGTTAGGGTTCACATCCAGATAGGAGTATCGAAAGAAGAATAGAGGCTGTGTGTATTTCTGCAGTGTATTTACTGTCGGATAAGATACTAGATATGTGTTAAGGTGCAAGAGGAGCGATTTAGACGACTGACAGACAACCCACTTTTCACAAGTTCGCATGCCGGAATGAAAAGTTGAGCAATTAGGCAACACCATGTACTTGAATTATTGTTTATTGATGATTGGTTTTTTTTTTTCTAAGCATCTAATAGAAAGATTCTGTGTTAATCACATGTTAATCAGCCAGAGCCAGATTTAACAAATTATACCAATATTTCTTCAAGTATATCATATATAATTGATTTATAATTTTTGTAGGAATTAGCTTCCTTTTATCTCATGCCACGTCTCATATTTATTCATTTTTTTGAAATAGATTACTCTTTCACATGTTCATTCTAAGAACACTGTTTAGGCACCCAGGTGAAATTCCATCCACCTTGTGAGTCTCTGCGTGTGAAAGCCTGTCCTTGTGGGAAAGTGTGGGTCTTGACGCTGTTCTGCGGACTCAGCGACATGCTGAACGCTAAGTCCGTCCTGCTGCGCGTTGTGTGCAGCGTCGAGAACAGCGCACCATCGTCCCCGTAGCTGTGGCTGTGATGGTGCCGCTCTGAGCTCGGGATGTGCGAACGCTGAGGGGTTGACGCCGCCTTGGGAGGGGTGAAGTGTATGCTAGGAACCTCGACACCTTCAAGCGAGCCCGTAGATGTGACGGTGTACATCCGCGACGCTCCAAGAGTCAAATAATCTGCGCTGTCATCCATGCTGTGGCTGAAGCCGCATGATGACTCTATAGCACTGCTATATTCGCACTGGCTGTCCGAATAAGGGCTGTACGTGGTGCTGTCCTGGAGCACAGGGCTGAAGTGGCAGGTGCTCGCGGCTGGAGAGCTGAAGGAAGGCACTCTGTGCTCTGTTGTAGGGCTGCTGAAACTGCTGTCCGTGTTGATGGTGTCCTCATCCTGCAGTCCCAGTGTTTCCAGAACCCAGGAGTCCAGCGGAGGCGTGGCAGAAACCTCCTCGGCGGAGCAGAACTCCAGAGAGAGGTTACGGCATGTCCGCTTCCCCTCGCCGCCCTGCAGCAGCTGACTGACATTCAGGAAGTCTCTCTCGTCGTGTAGAACTCGTTTCCTGTGCTGCACGTCTGCGCTTCTCTGGACAGAGAAAAGTCTCTACGTGAGATGGAGAACAAACAAATTAAGGCCAAGTTACCAACTACTAAATATTGTTTTTAAACCATAAATGTGCAAATTTACTAAACACACCTTTGACTTGTCTTCGAGAGACTTCACATACGATGAGTTTAGAAACTCTTTGAGTTTGTTATTCTCTTCCTGGAGTCTCGCGAGTTCTTCTTCTTTCTGCATCAAGGTGTCCTGAAGCTGATAAGAAAACTAGTGTTAACATTCTCACTTAAGTATCTGCTACGTGTGTCGCTCTTTTGTTTCATGAGGAATACAACGCTCTGTAGCGAACCTGCTTGTTCCGTTGGAGGTGAGGGGACAGTCGGTCGGACCAGACGGAGTCATGCCGAGCACCGTGCGCTGGAACCAGCTGTGGGACTAAAACATGCAAAAGTTGGTGGGTTTGGAGTTAGAATCGTGCCATTACAAATTTTCAAAATGTATACGAAAATCTGAATTTGAATGCTATTGTTTTGAATTTGTACACCATCTGAAAAAAAGAAATCACGGTTTGCAAAAGAGCAGTCTAAAATCTAAAACTTAATCCTTTACTGCATGGTGTTGCCATATGGCAACAATTAATTTATCTCCAGTTTTTTAATATAATAATAATACAAAACTACTATTGTCCTATGTAACTTGGAAAAGTTTAACTTTGACATGACATAAAAATGCAATTTCACATGACCAGGAAGTGCTGTTTGCACTTCCTTTTCTGCAATCGCATGGCATGGTGAAGGTCATCATTGGAATCCTTGCAAAATTTGACAATTTTTCAATATTTAGGCAAAACTACTTAAAGGAAGAAATTGAAACACTATCTGAGATAACTGTTTATATATTTTGAGTATTCTGTAGAATGGTAAAATGTAATTGTTGCCATATGACAACAATATGCGATAATGGGACTGTGGTTTGTGCACTCATGAACTGAAACAGGACTACATAGTGAAAGACGACATTAAGTTTCTCTAATAGTATATTTATTAATTTCAGACATAATTGCAATTGCACCTTATTTTAAAAATTGTATCTTTCAAGAGAAAGAATTAAAAAGATACAAAAGTAAATGTTCTAACGTTTCATGAAGATTCATTAAGCTTTATTAAAAGGAGGGTAGAGAGGTGTTCTGTGTTCGACTGCTTTTGCCTGCGAAATTTCCCGAATGTTCTTTTGAAAGCAAATCTTTAAATGTGTTTTGAATTTGAAATGTTCCATCACAAAGCGTGAAATCTGGTTCCCGATTTCAGATGCTATGATACAAATTTCTAAATACAAGGGTTGATCAAATGAAAACCTTAAAAGTGCGACATAAATTACATTCTTGTTTTAGAAGAATTCTGGCACTTGTTAAGGGTTGGGACAGTTACACTGAATGCAGTGGAGATCATGTGGGAAAATGATACGCTTTTGTGACATATACATATAAACAGAGGAAATTTTTTTGTTGTTGTTGTTGTTGTCGTTGTTGTTCTGTTTTGTTTTTTTAAAAAAGGTTTTCATTGACTCACCACCAAATGTTTTCAAATTCCTAATGGAATTGTTCTCTAACTATAATCTTTCTATAACTTCACACCACCCCAGTCACGATTTACAGTATGAAAAACGTTTTTATCTTCATATAAATATAGCACTTTAAACATAGTGCATAACAAAAAAAAAAAAGTTCTAACGTTTTAATTAAAATTCTTTAAGATTAAACAGTGTTTGATTGCTTTTGCCTGCAAGTTTAGATATTTTGAAAGCAAATCTTTAAAAAAATAAATAAATAAATAAAAATTTTAAATTAAAAAGCAAACAGTGAACGTGGTAAAAATCGATTATAATTCATTTTGACGTTCAAATGCTTATTTCAGTTCAAAATTCAATTTCAGAGAGTCAGATACAAAATTCCAAATGATAGGTAACTTTTGTATAATCCAGATTTTGGAATTAATGATCAAACTCCATAACTGGTGCTTTTGGAAGCTTTCTAAATAATAATAATAATAATAATAATAATAATAATAATAATAATAATAATAATAATAATAATAATAATAATGCTATTACAGTATAGAGAGTTTAAAAATAATTCCTTGATGTAAGTAGTAACTTTGTAACTATAAGCTATAGGCTTCATAACCCCTTTCTAAGAACAATAGGAAATGGAAATGAACTTCGAGATGGCAAAGCCTGGGTGCGTGAATGGCGCGCGACAGCCGGGAAAAAGCTCTCGCGCCTCTCATCCCGCAATTTTGCGAAACTTACGCTCGCGATGGCAACCAGCGTCGTCCAAGCGACCGGCGTCCCAGAGGGAGACGAGCGTTGCCGTGGAAACGTCAACAGTGGCGCGAGCCGACGTAGAGGCGGAGTAGGCGCAGTCGAAGCGCGTGTCTCGGCAGGAGAGGATGGAGTTCTGCATTTTAAAAAAAATAAATAAATAAATAAAATAAAACGGGCAAAAGCGCAGCAACAGAGTCAACCTGCGAGCTGAATGAGAGCAATCACTGATTCATTTACACTCTGCAAGTTTCTTCTTCTGGATGAGATTAGAATTGGGATATGTCAAAGAACTTCTGCAGAACTTCTCTCTCTCTCTCTCTCTCTCTCTCTCTCTCTCTCTCTCTCTCTCTCTCTCTCTCTCTCTGTGTCTCTTTGAGCCAAGAAGGCTGCACAATAGTTCACTTTCAGACTCATTACATTACAAACAACTGTTAAACAAAATAAAATTCCCTTAAAGAGCTTCACTTCTGATAATGAGATGAAGTGCACAAGCTCTAGATGCTTCTGCATCTAGCAGAAGTTATTCCATGATGACGGAGCGTCATCTAGCCTATATCTAAAAGTTGTCATTTTAATGCACGAGCGATCATCCATTTAACGTGACTCAACTTCCGCCTGCAATGTAACACACTTCTGCTTGGGATATATATCCAAATCACAAATTAGCACAGCATGCACAGTAAAAAAAAAACTGGATAATAGTTAGGGGATGAACAATAAGGGTGTTTGTTCGTTGCTGTTGTTTTTTGTTTTTTTTTGTTGTTGTTGTTTAAGTAATTATCCTATAACACTCACCATTTCGCAGGCAGGACGTTAGGAGCAAGGCGCGAGCTGGAAGCGCGACAGAAGTCCCGGGAGCTCGCGAAAACCTTTGGGGAGGAGGAGAGAGAGAGAGAGAGAGAGCGCTATAACACGAAATCAGAGTTTCATTCTAGCGCTCCGATTCAGGTGGCAAAAGGCGGTCAGAGCGGTCACGTGACGTGCTGTGCCGTTGGACTTCCAGATGCGCAACAACTGTCCTGGGCTGTGCGCTTTGCTTCAACGAGAGAAGGAGGGCTCTGAGTGATCCTGCTGCACGCGCGTGTGCATGTGTGTGTGTGTGTGTGTGTGTGCGGGTGCGCGCGCGCTTGGGATGAAGATGGAAAGACACCAATGCGCACCTGTTGTATTGCACACCGACGAGTCGTTAATGTGTAAGCCCAGTAGAGGCAGTTCAGAGACGTGATGAATTCATTTCGCTGATCGGGTGAGGGGTGGACATGCTCACAGCCACCCCCAAACTCAGGGCTAAGTGAAATGTGCATTCCTTCGAGTGACACATTAACATTAACATTACTTTTGCGCACGAATGACAAGCATCTCTGCACACCTGCATGCTGCTCATGACACACTTTTTGCTGTCATGAGATACTTAACTATTACTACTACTACTAGCTGCTGGTTAGTGTAGACTCGGAGTGTCAAACTCGTTTTAGGGACTGGGGTACAAATGGGCTGGACCAAGAAGAAGAAGAAGAAGAAGAAGAAGAAGAAGAAGAAGATTCATAGACCATTAACACATCAACAGTATAGTTGTGGTCATAAGTTTACATATGCCTTGCAGAATCTACAAAATGTTAATCGTTTAAAAATAATAATAAACAAATGAGGGGGGTCATAAAAATTGCAGTGTGTGTGTGTGTGTGGGGGGGGGGGGGGGTTAAACTTGTTAACATGATAATCAGAGTACATTGTTATTATTTTGTTTAAAGATCTTATTTTTTTCATTTAGTACTGCCCTTGAGAAGCTATACTTGAGATATTTACATGTTTCCCAGAAGACAAAATAATGAAATTAGTTTATTTCTGGATTTTCGTCCTTATAGTAGAATTTTATACAAATGTTGTATTTTAAAGAAATTCATTGTCATCTTGTGGGCCAAATTAGAACCTTTATCGGGCCGGTCCGAGCCCACGGGGCACATGTTAGACACCTCAGGTGTAGAGTCAACACCGATACATCCAGTAGTGTTCTGTTGTCCTGTCTACAGTACAGTATATAGCGTGCACACTTTTTGCATTATGTGTTGCATCATGGTCCTGAAAATTAAACATCATTTCGCTCCAATGTGTACAAGTTCCATACATAGAGGAATGACAGTAAAAGCCTACTTGACTTGAGGTTTATTTTTAAGAGCAGCCCCGGAGAATGAGAACTGCTTCAGCAAGCAAACCCTACATAAATTTACCATTACGCTTTCAGACAGGACAAAACCAGAGTCCTAAACTGCACCTTTATATTTCGTACCTTTAATACATTTTTTTTTTTACATAAATGTACTGCAGTTAGTTTTTAGGGTAAAGCTTTAGATGCACTACACTGTATGCACCATTTTAGGTAAAAGACACATTAAAGATAAAAGATTTACATTTTGTAGCTTTTGGATCATACTTACCTACTCGGATGCATCACGTTTATTTCCATCTTCTTGGTGTACACTTTAGGATGCAAGTTGTCAGTGTGTATTCTTTATTAGAGGAAAAAGTTCATACCTGCTCACCGTTATCCAACGCATATACCTCTATCTCCCCTCCTCAGCCATAAAACACAGCTGCATCCCACCTTATCAGCTTTAGCTCTTTGCAAAACCACCATAAACATTCTAATTATCATTGTCCATGCACGCATATTGCATGATGTTGCATGATATATCTACAAATTGACATGCATATTATTATAATAAAGGGTTGTACGTCTATGTATTTGTATTTGTATACTCTGCTTGTTTAATGCAGGAAGTATGAACTCCATTGTGCCTGTTCTTGGGCTCTTACTTGCTTCATATGACTTGAATCCGTTAAAGCTATTAACGCCAACGTCTTGGTTTATTAGGATGTGAAGAGACGGTTGGCTTATCCATGGAGATCCACCGAACCACTGTTAGGTCATTTAGGTTTCTCAACAATCTCATTGCTGGAGTGCAATAAACATTTAGAGTTTCATTCAGAGTTATGTAAATCATACTTATACACACACACACACACACACACACACACACACACACACACACGTTCTTTTCTTAGCCTTGCCTATGAATATAAATTCTCGTTTTCTCATATAAAATAGCCACAGAATTATTGGTTATTTTCTTTACAGCACTATCAGGGCAGGGGATTAACTCTGACAACGTGTTTCTTTCCTCCTGCAAAGCTATTCTTTAAAAGACAGAGAGTGTGTGTGTGTGTGTGTGTGTGTGTGTATGTGTGTGTGTGTGTGTGTGTGTGTGTGTGTGTGTGTGTGTGTGTGTGTGTGTGTAGTAAAAAGGTCCACACATATCTCTATAACATCAAATTGATGCAAGCACCACAAAGGATTTCACGTGCTTAATGTAGATTTCTGCACTTCGGGGGTATCCAGGGATTTTGAATGAAGAGATTTAGTGAGGAAATGAGAAGCTTGAGAGGCAGGAGAGGAAAAAGAGGCAGGAGAGGCGTGGGTGTTAGTGTTTATTTCACCTCACTCTAACAATTAAAATAATGTTCCTCTTTTCACCTGATACCCTTTTCTCTGAATGCGGTGTGTGGATGTGTGTGCATGTGTGGGTGGACGTGACGGTGTGCTAGGTGGTGTGGATCAAAGATCTGCAAATAATCACTGAAAGTAACTATGTGTTGATGTATAAATGCTTAAGTTCTTGAGTAATAAGTATTCTTGTACTGCCCAATCAGGTCTACAGTTTTAGTGGCATGTTAGAAAGACAACACATAATCAAATAACAAAAAGTCTTCCATTTAACACATCTAAATTTCTTAGCTAGATTTTTTTTTTAGATGTTTTAAATGCTCAAGTGTAGTTTTCCATGTTCTCCCTGTGTCCTTGTGGGTTTTTCTCCAGGTTCTCTGGTTTCCTCCCACCTCCCAAAAACCCGTGGGTTGGCATATCTAAATTGCCCCTAGTGGTGGACAAGTGTGTGTGGTGCCCTGCAATGGACTGGTGTCCCATCCAGGGTGTATCCACTACAGTTACTGAAGGCGAATGAATGAATGGAGCCATATTCACTGCCCCTGATTTACACAAAAATGGGTGACAGATTAAAGGTCATGCTATAGAGGCCTTTTGCTGGTATGATTGGGATCTACTTTTCCAAACTGAGTATGAAAATACCAACCAAACTGAACAGTGACATATTAGACAGCGCACTCCACCACTATCATCAAAACAATATTTGAGGGAAGATCTTTTGGGAGAACGGTGTTCATCCCTCCAGTAAAATTCCAGACATGTAGACACACACATCTATGCCAAAGAGCATTGAAGCTGTTCTGGTGGTTTGTAGTGCCTTAGCCTTACAAAGACACTTTAGGTTGTTTTTTCCTTTAATGTCCTTTAATGGATCTCAAATCATCAGAGATATCTGGTAGTGGCTCCTGAGGAGGGCTTGCCCATTGGATTCATGCCCTCAAAGTGTTCTTTTCATCTTTCAACATTATCCCCAGTAGAGGCCAACACTACCCTGCACTTGCTTAGAACAGCTTGCTCAAGTTGTCCTCATCATCTCCTGAGATGCCACATGATTTGGCAGAATACCTTTGATGCCATTTAAAAGTCCTTTTCCATGTCCTTTCTTGACTCCTCACATAACCAGGCTTTTGCTTCTCAAAAAATTCTGTCCCTCCTACATCTCTTATTTGGATCAGGAAAGCCCCCCATGACAGAATTGCAGGCTCAGATGCAGTCTCTGAGATAGACAAAAACACAAACGAAATATACAGAATGTTAAGGTAGGTCAAAATACAAATAATCATACATATATAAAGGCCAAAGAGTAATCCAGGGCAGCATCAAACAAGGCTTAGAACTTACTCAAATACAATGGTTGGCAAGACTTCGCAATGAATGAATGCCCATGAACTGTTTATACAGCAAAAAAGCAAAAGTGATCCAGGAGTGAGTGACAGAGTTAGGTAAGCATGAACTATGCTGCCAGGGAGGAGAAATGTCCTGAATCCTCATTACAGCCTCCTTCATAAACTTGATGGCTTCCATCACCACTGGTGTCCACCAGCATGTCACACCATGACAGGCACTGACAGAATTCTGACTATAGCCTCTTGCAGTTGCCTCTACAATTGCGGATTTAAACATTGTCCACTTAAACTCAATATGCCTGTACTCACTCATTAGAAAGTCCCTTAAGAAGTGTGAAACTTGCCTCCAAGAAAGATGAACACTGTGAACTACTGTTTAGCCAGGGTTTCACAGAGACTCACGTTTCAAATAAGGCAACCATCTTGTCCACTTGGAAAAACTCCTACTGCGAGGCCCTCAGCCTGGGACTTGTAAGTATACCTACACCTGTCTCTTGGCCTTAACTCATAGGAAATCCAATGTAGTAGAAAGATAAGATGGATATAGTCTGATTTAGTGCCACATCTAGTCCATCTCAGACATCAATTCTATATGATTTGTACAGCAATTTTAACAACTAAGCAGCTTTATAAAAATCAGGATCCCCTAACCTAGATCCCTAACCAGCCAACCACAGGTAGCAGTCTCAAAAGGCAACTCATGCTCTTCTGGGTAACTTCAGATAGTGGGATTATACATCATTACAGTATCCAGTTATATAAAGAAAAGGTGGCAAACAATATTAATTGCTTTGGACGAATACTGGATATTCAATATGATCATATTGTGAATTCTGGGATTAGCATCGGAAATTCTTTATGATCACAGCATCAGTTTTTATAAGGTACACCTTCTGTTAAGATTATTCCCCAAAGCGGGAAGTTTCTTAGGGTATCATTAGGGATTAGGGTTATTTGAATTAAACAGGTAATGCATTCAAAATAGATACATGTTTGTGTGGTGCTTGAGCTAACACAATTAACAGTTTAATTGCCTTTCAAAATACTCTGAGCACAGGAAAATCCAGCTTAGACCAGTTTGGATCCTTGGTTAAACTCATGTACTTCTTAGAGCTGGTTGAACTGGAACTCCAGCCTGGTGAATCTGATTATGATCTGGTGTGACAGCTTGGTGAAGCTGGTGAAAGCATGGTTAAACTGGTGTTCCAACTTGTTGAAACTGCCAAACCATGGGGAACCTGGTGGACCAGCTTGGGGAAGCTGGGAAAACCATGGCAAACCTGTTTAATTGTGGTTAAACCGGAGGACTAGTTTGATGAAACTGGTGAAAGTATTGTTTAACTGGTGGACCAGCTTGGTGACATTTTCTACTAGAAACAATAGTTCACACAGCATTTTCAGCATTTTCCACCATAACTTTAGAATGATCCATACAGTTACTGTAGTTATATTACCTTATTACTACTGATGCACAATTTCACCTGTTACTTCACTACATTTAATTCACAACCATGTGATAATTTATGCATTTAAAAAAAAGTTTACCCAATACGTTACAGAACAACAGAACAGAAACGTAGCCTAGCAGAAACCAACATAGGGCCAATTCTGACCTGTTAAACCAGACTCGTATACAAGCTTAACCAATTCAGGATCCAAGCTGATCTAAACTGAATTTTCCAGCAAGGATTTGTATATTTGGGACGTATTCCTAAAATCACTGACAGTTTGGTGGTAATTTATCCAACTGAATAAGCAATGAATTGCTGGTAATTAAACAAAGAGGCATTTTTTCGATTGTAATAATAATTAAAATATAGAATTTGAAGCCAGGCTGGGATCTGCAATCTGATGATATAATATCTATATTGTGATGAACACACTTTTTTTTTTTAGATATCGCAGGTATCGTGACAGCTTTTTCTAATTTTGTTTTTAAATAATTACAAACTCTGATTGATTTTGTTAAAATTTTTTACTGAACATTTAAAATTGTAAAGTGTATTTTTTTTTTCATTTACTCTTAGAATGTCTTAATACTATATCTTATATTTATCCTTTGCAGTTTAAGTAAGTTATTTTAGGGTTTTTTTTAGTAGTTTCATTTATCATAATTAGTTTTTTTTTATACAAAACTATTGTATGTTGGTTAGCAAACCTAATTTTTTCAAACAAATTTTTTTTTCAAACTGTCTAGTTAAAGCCAAAATACATTACTGTGTTTATTACATACACAATATTAATCTTTTAAACTCACTCTTCCTAGGTAGCAAAATGACGTTGACCCAATGTTAGTTTCTGCTAGACTGGGGTCTGACCTGTTAAGCCTACAGAGAGCTGCTTTAATTAAAGGCAGAAATGGCAGCTTGGGTAATTAAGGGCAGAGCTGTTTGTCAGGTGCCCCATTGTGATTTGAATGGTGGTTTTTCACTCCCCACCTTCCCTAATGCTCCTGCTTACTCCCTCACTGTCTGTCAACCAGCCTGCCTGTCTGTCAATCTGTCTGTGTTTAAGGCCCATACGTTAGCATGCAGATTAATGTGGTACAAAAAATTAAAAGAAAACAAGTGCTGGTGGGACGCTCTTCTTAAATCCTGCGAAATCACAGATGCTGATTGAATGATGCTGTCCTTTAGGATTTTATGGGAGTCCAAATGTTTATATGTCGCTCTCACGTTTTTCGATTTTCGTTTGTAAAAGACGGTTGCTCGGCTCGATTTCTTTCATTCAAATTATGTACTGCTTGATTTTGGGTCTGTTCAATAATCCCTTTTTTTTTATTACACATAGATGCTTATCCGACACACTCCTTACTTCTTATCTCCCACCTCAGTCCCAGTTCTCCCTCCCTCTTCTCGGAGCAGTTGGGCAGTTAATTGCTTCCACTCTGGGCTGGTAATGAGAGTACAGGTGGAGATACCTGGGCAACGAACCCAGTGCCCACCCCCAGCCCAGCTGTCCTGCAGCCTGGGCCCTTTCTGCCTTAAACACTCCCACAGAGAGCCCTAATGACCAGCCGAGCCTGTTCAGGGTTTGTTGGCCAACAACCAGCATCCACTGGGGGCCTGCAACCTATGCCTCCTGTGGATCCAATGACTGTGAATCACATATCGGCATAAAAGTCAAAACAAAGTCATCACTCTTGACTTCTTCACAGGGGTCCTCTTTTTACCCCTTTAACTTATCCTTCCCCTTCTTAAACCCTCATCTCATTATTAACACCCTCCCCCTTAGAGAATTACACTGGAGATTACACTCCAGACGCGTGGAGAAGCAGACTCAGTGGCCTTACTACACGCGGCAATGCTAAGCCTCTTTTACCTGAACAATAGTCTCCAGCGGAGCCTATCCTGCCAATTAAGCCCAGGGCTCTCTCCAGCTCTCCAGCCTGCTCTGGCTGCCACACTCCTTGCCTAGTCGCGTCGCATCGACCCCCTGCCAGGTTCAGGCATGCTCCATACACACACCTCAGCTCTAAATATGTTCCTTTTGTGTGTGGGAAGGAAAGCCATATTGGTTTGGGCAGGACGCGTGTGGACCCCCCAAGGGTAGAACTTGCCGCCAAGTGGGATCAAAGTGCCGCCGGGTGACTCCAAGAGTTTTCCTCACCTCACCATCCACAAGTTCATGTTCCTTCTGCCACCTTGCTTAACAAAACACTTCCTGGCTATAAGATACAAATCAGTCATATCAATTTTTTGCTTTTGTGAATTGCATATTGCAGATTAGATTGTGTTTTATTTTGGGGGGGGGTTTGGTAAAATGATCATGGAAAACAATGTGCTCATTTTTAACAGCACTCAGAGTACAACACAATGAATTGGCAGTTCAGTTGAAGAAGAGGACATGTAACTCATTGGGTTAGGAGGATCGTACTTTAGAAGTTTTAGAGGGGAATATTCAGCGTGTATTCCTGACAGTTAAATACAGTGGGGGAAAAAAGTATTTGATCCCCTGCTGATTTTGTACGTTTGCCCACTGACAAAGAAATGATCAGTCTATAATTTTAATGGTAGGTGTATTTTAACAGTGAGAGACAGAATAACAACAAAAAATCCAGAAAAACACATTTCAAAAAAGTTATAAATTGATTTGCATTTTAATGAGGGAAATAAGTATTTGATCCCCTATCAATCAGCAAAATTTCTGGCTCCCAGGTGTCTTTTACACAGGTAATGAGCTGAGATTAGGAGCACTCCCTTAAAGGGAGTGCTCCTAAGCTCAGTTTGTTACCTGTAAAAAGACACCTGTCCACAGAAGCAATCAATCAATCAGATTCCAAACTCTCCACCATGGCCAAGACCAAAGAGCTGTCCAAGGATGTCAGGGACAAGATTGTAGACCTACACAAGGCTGGAATGGGCTACAAGACCATCGCCAAGCAGCTTGGTGAGAAGGTGACAACAGTTGGTGCGATTATTCACAAATGGAAGAAACTGTCAGTCTCCCTCGGTCTGGGGCTCCATGCAAGATCTCACCTCGTGGAGTTTCAATGATCATGATAACGGTGAGGAATCAGCCCAGAACTACACGGGAGGATCTTGTTAATGATCTCAAGGCAGCTGGGACCATAGTCACCAAGAAAACAATTGGTAACACACTACGCCGTGAAGGACTGAAATCCTGCAGTGCCTGAAAGGTCCCCCTGCTCAAGAAAGCACATGTACAGGCCCGTCTGAAGTTTGCCTGAATGATTCAGAGGAGAACTGGATGAAAGTGTTGTGGTCAGGTGTGGTCAGATCTCTTTGGCATCAACTCAACTCGCCATGTTTGGAGGAGGAGGAATGCTGCCAATGACCCCAAGTCATAACACCATCCTCACCATCAAACATGGAGGTGGGAACATTATGCTTTGGGGGTGTTTTTCTGCTAAGGGGACAGGACAACTGCACCGCATCAAAGGGACGATGGACGGGGCCATGTACCGTCAAATCTTGGGTGAGAACCTCCTTCCCTCAGCCAGGGCATTGAAAATGACCTTAATGACTTGGAGAGGATCTGCAAAGAGGAGTGGGACAAAATCCTTCCTGAGATGTGTGCAAACCTGGTGGCCAACTACAAGAAACGTCTGACCTCTGTTATTGTCAACAAGGGTTTTGCCACCAAGTACTAAGTTGAAGGGGTCAAATACTTATTTCACTCATTAAAATGCAAATCAAGTTATAACTTTTTTGAAATGCGTTTTTCTGGATTTTTTTGTTGTTATTCTGTCTCTCAGTGTTAAAATACACCTACCATTAAAATTATAGACTGATCATTTCTTTGTCAGTGGGCAAACATACAAAATCAGCAGGGGATCAAATACTTTTTTCCCCCACTGTAAGAATTGAACAAAAAGCGAACATGAATGTACTTAGTCTGACAAGGACAGGTAATCCCGCAGGGCTTTTGCCTTTACAGTGATCCCAGTTTCTGGTAGTCTGGTAGTTTCTGTAGGTGTGTGTGTGTGCGTTGTGCGTGAGTGAAGATTACAGAAACGCGATCCGTCCTGAACCCTGCCACTTTACTTACATGGCAGTGTTTCATTTCGCGTCTTTGTCAATGAGACCATTAGATGGTCAGTGAAAAGTAGGATTGCGATGGAATGTTTAAAGCCTTCCTCCTCGCCCAGTCACTTTCAGCGCCTTCAACATAAACTTTACCTGCTGCCCCAAAAGACGGCTCATGTGACACCCAGTGCCACGCAGCACGCCCCCAACACCCACTCACTCCCATTCTGAAACAATAGACCTGCCGCCTAAAGATGACCTCATGTTCTGCCTTGCTTTTGAATGACTGCTGCTCTGGTCATGTGACCTGGGTAAAAAAAATAAATAATTCCTTCTGGACAAAACGTTCAGGGGTGTTCAACAAAAATTTGTGAAGGTCCAGTTTCATAAAATTCCTTGCTTGCTTTCAAAGTTCTGGATTTGTTCATGGCTCTAAAAAAAAGACTGTTTTGATTCGTATTGGTGCTTCCCAATGATGATTGTCATGATTTTCATCACTGACTTTTTTCAACGAAATTTTAAAAAAAAATACTCTCTGATACATCAGATTATATTATTATATAAATGATTTAGCTAATGAGCTGCCAGTTGGCGACCCCTGACCTTCCTCCACAAGGGGCATGTCACCTGACCAGTGGAGATTTTGCCAGTTTCCAGCAAAATAGTGCGACAAGAATAAAATAATCATTCAGTAATGGAATTCGTAATACATAAACAGGGAAAGAACGGCAAAAAACGTTCACACACTCAAACCTATTAATTCATCTCAACTTTTCCACACAGGTGCATTTTGGTTTGAGTGAGTACGCAGGATTGGGTTACATTCTGGAAAAGTGAAAGAGAGGTATTTCTCACTAATAGTTCTATGCCCTCTGCTGTTCCCTAAAAAAGTATGTAATATGTTCTGATCCGCAAAAGAATGTTAAACACTTTAAAATCTGCCCTAAAATGTCCTGTAAAAGTGACCCTGTAAATTTACAGTAGCTTACCAGCAGCAGAGATCACACACAGTTACTATAATTAATATTTACAGCATTCTTACAGTAACTGATTACACTGATAGCACATTGTACTGTATTGTTAAATAGAGGAGAAAACTGTATTTCTAAAGGACTACATATTGGTAACAATAATATTACTGTGAAACAGGGGTTCTCAAACTTCTCAAAGTTTTTATACACTTAAGTAGCTCAGTGGTTAAGATGTTGGGCTACTGATCAGAAGGTCATGAGTTAAAATCCCAGCACTGCCAAGCTGCCACTGTTGGGCCCTTGAGCAAGGCCCTTAACCCTCAACTACTCAGTTGTATAAAAGTAAGTTGCTCTGGATAAGGGTGTCTGCCAAACACTGTAAATGTAAAAAAAAATGCAAAATAATAATAATATTTTTCCTCTGTTTTAGAGCTTTATTTTTTATTCCTGAACGTTCCACTCACACAACACATCTTTATTAAAATCCTGATTAGATTTATATTGACATTTATTCATACATAGGCCTACTTGTTGAGTTTATGAGGTTTGGATTAAACCCATTCCATTCATTTCCCCAGTCAAACAATAACAATTTAATAACTATAAGTACTCAATAATAAAAATATCTCTTTTTTTTTATTTTTGATAGTGAATAGTAGGTTGTGAGTAGGTTCCAAACCCCGTTTGGAAATGCTTCACAGACCCCCAATTTGAGAACCGTACAAATCGCTGACTCTCTTTTATAGTTATAATTGCCATGCATATATATATATATATATATATATATATATATATATATATATATATATATATATATATATATATATATATATATACAGGTGCATCTCAATAAATTAGAATGTCATGGAAAAGTTCATTTATTTCAGTAATCCAACTCAAATTGAGAAACTCGTGTATTAAATAAATTCAATGCACACAGACTGAAGTAGTTTAAGTCTTTGGTTCTTTTAATTGTGATGATTTTGGCTCACATTTAACAAAAACCCACCAATTCACTATCTCAACAAATTGGAATATGGTGACATGCCAATCAGCTAATCAACTCAAAACACATGAAAAGGTTTCCTGAGCCTTCGAAATGGTCTCTCAGTTTGGTTCACTAGGTAAGCCACAAACATTCATTGCCAAAGAAGCTGGCTGTTCACAGAGTGCTGTATCCAAGCATGTTAACAGAAAGTTGAGTGGAAGGAAAAAGTGTGGAAGAAAAAGATGCACAACCAACCGAGAGAACCGCAGCCTTATGAGGATTGTCAAGCAAAATCGATTCAAGAATTTGAGTGAACTTCACAAGGAATGGACTGAGGCTGGGGTCAAGGCATCAAGAGCCACCACACACAGACGTGTCAAGGAATTTGGCTACAGTTGTCGTATTCCTCTTGTTAAGCCACTCCTGAACCACAGACAACGTCAGAGGCGTCTTACCTGGGCTAACGAGAAGAAGAACTGGACTGTTGCCCAGTGGTCCAAAGTCCTCTTTTCAGATGAGAGCAAGTTTTGTATTTCATTTGGAAACCAAGGTCCTAGAGTCTGGAGGAAGGGTGGAGAAGCTCATAGCCCAAGTTGCTTGAAGTCCAGTGTTAAGTTTCCACAGTCTGTGATGATTTGGGGTGCAATGTCATCTGCTGGTGTTGGTCCATTGTGTTTTTTGAAAACCAAAGTCACTGCACCCGTTTACCAAGAAATTTTGGAGCACTTCATGCTTCCTTCTGCTGACCAGCTTTTTGAAGATGCTGATTTCATTTTCCAGCAGGATTTGGCACCTGCCCACACTGCCAAAAGCACCAAAAGTTGGTTAAATGACCATGGTGTTGGTGTGCTTGACTGGCCAGCAAACTCACCACACCTGAACCCCATAGAGAATCTATGGGGTATTGTCAAGAGGAAAATGAGAAACAAGAGACCAAAAAATGCAGATGAGCTGAAGGCCACTGTCAAAGAAACCTGGGCTTCCATACCACCTCAGCAGTGCCACAAACTGATCTCCTCCATGCCGCGCTGAATTGAGGCAGTAATTAAAGCAAAAGGAGCCCCTACCAAGTATTGAGTACATGTACAGTAAATGAACATACTTTCCAGAAGGCCAACAATTCACTAAAAATGTTTTTTTTATTGGTCTTATGAAGTATTCTAATTTGTTGAGAGAGTGAATTGGTGGGTTTTTGTTAAATGTGAGCCAAAATCATCACAATTAAAAGAACCAAAGACTTAAACTACTTCAGTCTGTGTGCATTGAATTTATTTAATACACGAGTTTCACAATTTCAGTTGAATTACTGAAATAAATTAACTTTTCCACAACATTCTAATTTATTGAGATGCACCTGTATATATATATATATATATATATATATATGCGTGCATACAGTATTAGATCTGAAAGGCAAAAATCCTAACAAAAGAATCTGACAAAAAATGTGTTCATTAAAGCAGTTATTGCAATTCATTTGACCAAAAAAAAAAAATTCTTTAAAGTTTGCAAAAAAAAAGAAGTTTTGTCTAAGTAATGAATAAAACACTTGGGGGTGTGCAGTTATAGGAAAATAATCAACATTGGGGTGGTGTGACGCGACCCAGAGTTACTGCAACCACCCTGAAGCTGATTATTTGCCTATAACAGCACATCCTGAAGTGTATTATTCCTCTTATCCAAAGAAATTGTCAGCTATTCCAGTGTTTAATTCATTTTAATGAATGGCACACTTTTTTAAGAATTTATATTTACATTTAATATTATGGAGTAATTTCCAGTTAACGCTTATGCTTTAGCAGCTATAAACAGTCTATAAACATGTTTTTTTCCTCTCTTTCTTGAATATAATAAGACAATACATATAGAGCAGTGGTAGCTCAGGGGTTATGATGTTGGACCTCTGATTGGAAGGCCCTTGAGCAAGGCCCTTACCTTCAACTGCTCAGTTATATAAAATGAAATAACTGTAAGTTGCCCTGGATAAGTCCGTCTGCCAAATGCCATAAATGTACAGTAAATGTGTGAGCTGTTACCATGGAAACCATACCATATAAGACATTACTATACATAAACCTGTCATGTGCGCTACTGTCGGAGCTGCTGTTCGAGAAAATGAATCCGCAGCTACTGAGTTGAGAATTCAACAGTGCTGTGGTATAATTTTTAAAAAAATAAATAATTTTTTTTAAAAAGGAAAAGTAAATAGCAATAAATAATAGACATAAAGGTGGATCTTAGTGGATAATAGAATATGAGTAAAGTATAAAGATATCAGTTTACACAATGAGAAACTGGACTTTCTGAACATCAGTGAGTCACTGTCCTGGAATCAGTCAAACCCAAGATTAATTTGACGCATGATAGATTTACTAATCGTGATATCATTAAAGCAGTCAGACTTAAAAATTTCAAGTTTAGTGTTTAGACAAAGTTTCATGATACAGCATTAGTGTTAAGTATGAAAGTTTAAGTGTCTGGTGATTGCAGCCAGTAGTGTGGAAAATAAAGTTTGTATGTATTGGGGGGGGTCGGAGGTGCGCGCGTGTGTGCGTGTGTGTGTGTTGAGGAGGTGGGTGGTTTCATGTATGCACAAGACCTTTGTCCATCTGCTTTGAGGGGGCCGTGGCAAGAGCCCAGGATTCAGCCCGAAACATCAACTGAAAAACCAGTTCAAAGCACAAGCAATAGCCCTAATCTGAATGATTGAATGAATGAGTGAATAAATGAATGAATGAATGAATGAATGAATGAATGAATGAATGGGTGAATGAATGAATGAATGAATATTCTTTCCAGCATTCCAGTTCCCCAAGTTTTGCAAGGTAATGTGTGCTAATTGAGTCATGTCCTTCACTGGACTGTGTGATCTGCTGATCACCGGTTTCTTCTTCATTTACAAACCCAGAGACACACGGCGGAGGAATCAGTGTAGTTGACTTTCCTCCTGAACCTAAAAAGAAAACTTGATTTCTTTCTTGCCTCAAATGGAATTGCATAATGTTAAGTGAAAACAAAACAAACACAGAAACAGCTTGGGCATGTGTAAAGAATTTGTGTGTGTGTGTGTGTGTGTGAGACAGAGAGAGAGAGAGAGAGAGAGAGAGAGAGAGAGAGAGAGAGAGAGAGAGAGAGAGAGAGAGAGAGAGAGACTCGATATAAACAGTGCCAACCTCTGGACATGAGCCAAGCCTGGAGGGGTGACACTGCAGAAAGAGGGTCCTTATTGCTTTCTATCAAAAAGAAAAAAAAAAAAAAAAAAAAAAGAATAAAACCCAGAAGCTGAAAAAAAACCCTCTCAGTCACACGATTACTCAAAATACCACCCAACGAAAAAACATCCAGCTTGTTTTTAATTTACGTGGATGATTCCATAATTAGTTTGTCATCATTTTCTTTCCTGGCAGCCTTTTGCTTTTAAATGAGTAATAGGGTCGAGTTTTGTTCCAGCGTAGAATTTCCAAATACACAAAATGTAGTTAACTAGCATCCACGCTCATAAGGGCATTCTAATGATTTGCTTGTTTTAAGTTGTTTTAATTAATAATGTATTCTCAGCCTGTAATTAGTGTGACAGTGTAACAGTGTCGTTGTACTTTCATTGTGACCTCGTCAGACGACATCATAATATCAGTCAAAAGAATGAAATCACTTTCTTCTTCTCAGGATCCTCAGGAAATTCAGATGATGCAACTTCATGTTGTGACTTGAGGGATGTCATGAATGTAATATGAGCGGGACACGAGTGGCACGTCAGTCGTTGAATCACTCACATACTGTGATGGTAGTTATTAGCTTGTTAAATGAGGTTACTAGTAAACAAAACGCAAAATGATCCGATATAGACACAGAAAGGGGGTTTAGCACTGCTCCTGACACTTTTTTTTTTTTTCTTTAGAGGAAATAAATGACTTTTTCTGATTTTAAACGGCTGTTTATTATCTGCTGCCATCTGCTGGTCAAAACCCATAGTCACTTTTTTACACAATTTCTAAAGTAATGTCTCACTTTGGGCATAAAATACATTCTGAACATTTTTCAGATCAATAATTGAAACCATTAATAAAACCTCTACAGCATTTATGCAATATAATTATTAAAACACTTCAGATGTCTTATTATTTTTGCAAGAATCCATTTAACATCTCGTGCTTAATCATCCTTTTCTACAAGTCATCTATTATAGGTTATTTTAAAAATGTACATTTTAGTTCTTATTCATCCCTGTTACCTGAACACATTCACCTTTATTAAATATGTGGAATAGTCCACAAGTCACGTGCTCAACAGGACGTTGCATTGTACACCCAAATTTTCTGAAGATCACAGGAAGAAGAAAATTAAGTTCTCTCATTCTTTTTTTTTAACAATTTAGTTTCAGATACAGTCTGACATTGTGGTCTCTTTGAAAGTATAGGCATGTTACCCGAATTTTGTCCACTTCAGGGATTCTGTATTAAATAATCCAAAGCCATAACAAAAAAAAAATCATTGGAAGGATGCTATAAATATATGTAATATCATTCTATGCTCGTGATTGTATAATAGTATATAAATGTACGCTCTTATGTGGGCGATAAAAGGAAGCCAAAATGTTTCGACTATATTACTCATATCTCATCCTCTCAATTCCTAGTTATTTTTGAGTTATCGCTTTATTTCAGCCTATTTTCTAATCGGTTCGATTTCATATTTAATCTATCAATAAGAATAATTTAATGAATATTATCTTATAGTAATCATAATTCTTATTCTGTATGCTGTTTCCCACATAGTAAGTAAGCCAGACATTGCTCTGGTAGCATTCACATACTCACAGCCACTTTACTTGGAACACCTGTACCTATTCTAGATAGATAGATAGATAGATCGATCTTCAGCTATACAGTTTTGGTGATCCTGTGCCCACTACAGCCTAAGATTCCTGTTCTTGGCTGACAGGAACAGAACCGATGAAGTCTTCTGCTACTCATGGTTCAATACATTGTGCATTCCGACATGCTTTTCTGTTTAGCATGGTTGTAAAGAGTGGTTATTTGAGGTACCGTAGCCTTTCTTCCAGACTGGCCAGTCTCCTCATCAACAAGGTGTATCTGCATACAGAAATATCTAATAAATGGTGATTCACATAAATGTGTTCAGGTATAGTCAATGTTTTGACTCCTAACAATTCCATAATGGTTACTGCAGTCATTTTGGAATAAATACAGATATAGTCAGAAATCATTTGTGAAAAAATATGAGAACTCAAATAAAACTTTAGAGAAACAACAAGGCAGGAACATGGGAGGAGGGCGGGGTGTCATCTGGACAGCGCAGCCGAAAGTAGAGTGAAGCAGACACACCTGCTTTCTCTCACACACCACTCTGCAATCATGAAAGTGACTCCTCTGATCTGTGTTTCTCTTCTCCTTTGCCTCTCTGGTGAGTATCAGCTTATAAGTTAATAAAACAAAAAGTATATAGGGTTGTGCTGCTAACCAAGAAGTAGCATTAATCGAGCGGTGTATGTAAATTTCTTGCATGATACGGGTTCACAAAAAATCTTTCAATAAAGCTGGTTGCTGATTTCTGCATGAGGAACCTGTTAACTATTCACCCTTCCTGAGCAACTGCTTGAATAGGTCAGCGCGCCTACAATAAAAAATGACTGCTTAGTGAATTTATCTTATATCCTTTTCAGCCATAATATCTGAGATAGTATTTAACACTTAACATTATGGACTGAGATCTCAATCTAGGTTATAGCTGCTATATAGTTCTAGTTTATTGTGTTTCACCATACAATGTACAAAAAGATGTACAAAAAGAGAACAGGTGTCCATAATCAGCAGAGTTCCCATGCCGTTTTTGTGACAGCAGGCATTTGCCCAGAAAATTTCCACAGTCTACAGTGACCTACAAATTTAGATATGTTCACGATGCCTGTGATACACGTTGCACTTTTAAGGTGTTAGACTTACATTTAGTTATTTCCTGTTATCAGTTATGTTAGAGCTAGAAACAGTCGTTCCCTCACTTTCTCTTGAAGTTAATAACCAGCTTGGCAGGTTACTGAGACACTGCACAGCGCAAATTCTTCTGTCTTAAAACTGAGTGTACAGAGCTAACAATACTGAGTGAACCAAGCTAACTAAACTAAGTGAAACAAGCTAACATAACTGAGTGTACAGGCTCACAATACTGAGTGAACCGTGCTAAAATGGGTGAAGTGAACTAGCAAATCTGAGTGAACTAAGCTAACTAAAATGATTGGCCTGAGCTAACAAAACTGAGGGGGATTGAGCTAACAAAACTAAGTGAAGTGAGCTAACAAAACTAAGTGAAACAAGCTAACATAACTGAGTGTGACCAGGCTAACAAAACTCAGTGTACAGAGCTAACAAAACTGAGTGAAACAAGCTAACTAACGTAAGTGAAACAAGCTAACATAACTGAGTGGGATCAAGCTAACAAAACTGAGGGGCTTGAGTTAACAATACTGAGTGGACCATGCTAAACTGAGTGAAGTGAACTAGCAAACCTGAGTGAACTAAGCTAACAAAACTGATTGGCCTGAGCTAACAAAACTAAGTGAACTGAGCTAACAATACTGAGTGAAGTGAGCTAACAAAACTAAATGTATTGAGCTAACAAAATTGAATGAAACAAGCTAACAAAACTGAGCTCTGTTAGCTTGCGCAGACCCAGCAGGGTTTTGTTTTTTTGTTTTTTGTTTTTTGTTTTTTTGCACTCTGAGCTAATAAAGGTTGTGCTTCTAACCAAGAAATAGCTTTAACTGAGAATATGAATGACTGGCGTGTTACAGTTTCATGAATAAACTTTCAATAAAGCTTGTCTATGAATTCTGCCTAAGGAAACTTAACTATCTGCCCTTCTATAGCGAGGCTACAATAGCAACTGCTGGAAGATATGAGCATGACTATCATCCATCTGTGAAAATAAGGTTTATCTGTCCAAGCTGTTTAGAAAAATATTTGTTTATCCTCGACTTCATTTTCTCTGTGCAGCTGTCATATCAGCAGATCAAAGGTCACAGCCCAGAGAGGTAATCTCTTAAACTCATCTCACAATGTATTGTATGATATGATATTGATAAGTGGTATTGTAAAGGAATAAAACACTTCGGGACGTTCTGTTACAGGAAAATAATCAATGTCAGGGTGGTGTGATGGGGCCTGATGCACAGCTCGTCCCAAAGTGTTTTATTCCATTTCCAAGGCAGCAATTTGCCAACGATTACACATTGTTTTATTTATTATTTATTCAAGTATGACACTGTGATCTGTAACAGGCTGAGTGTGAAAAGTATGCGACTCTAACATGCACCCGTGAGTTCGACCCGGTGTGTGGTGACGACGGCGAAACATACTCGACCGAATGTGTTCTCTGTGTGGAAAATAAGTAAGGCAGTAAATAGTTGAAAGTTAAATAAAGGGCAAGAGCATGTGTATTTGTTATCTATGTGTCGCCTCAAGGCAGATGTACTTGATTTCATTTTTCTTCTTTTTTTTCTTCCTTCGGTGCAGAAAGCGAAACCAGCATGTGAAGGTGATGCACAAGGGAATGTGTGAAAGTCCTTAAGTCTACCACACAGAGGAATTCCTCTACATTGCAATGAGAAGACCAGGAGATCTGTTCTCTATTCACTAATCATAAGCCAGGAATTCCTGTGAAATGATAGTTAGTCATCTGACTAAACTATAGATTCTGTTCATGATCAATTAAAAGATCTAAGCATTATGGTTTGTCTTGTTTCTTTAAGAAGCACTATGCGCGATTACACGCTGCCTTCTACCATTTAAACATCTAAAAAGAATTCCTATGAGGTAGCAGTGGAAAATCTGTGAAGAAAAGTGACAACATGGTACCTGTAAATATCATATTCACTCACAAGAGTACAAGGGTGGACAAAATACTGAGAAATTATACATAAGTGAATGTAGAGATACTCAAGTTATAGTTATAGTTACTCGATTAGAAGTGGTAGTAAACTCCCAGGCAAACAATGTGCTCAAGTAAAAGTAAAAAAGGAAAAGCTCCCTGAGACGACGTGAGGAAGAAACCTTGAGAGGAACCAGATTCAAAAGGGAAGCCATCCTCATCTGGGTGATGAGATGCGATGAGTGTGATTAGAACTGTATTCTGTAAATTCAAGCAGTGCTAAGTGTATTAAAAGGAACTTTAAGTACGAGCACATTTAGAGTTTTATAAGTTTCTTGTATCAAACTGACGTTATCAACTGTTCAATGATGGAGACTTGAGTGTAAACCGTTCTTAGCAATTAATTTTAAAAAATGTCTTAAGGCTATATAGCCAGTTAATGTGAACAAATTAGCAAAGAAGACGCTTCATTTTATACAAGTCTTTGTTTACTCCAGCATATTGAAACATTTTACTGACGTAGGGGCAGGGGTGCTCGTTGTCACATTCCACACTGGAGTCTGGTAGATTATTCATATTCAAATACACACAGATAGCTACAGCACTAACTACATTGCGTAGCATGAGAAGGTCGTGATGAATTGGTACGTTTCTTGACAGTTTTTTCCATATTGATGAACTTGATTGGATGCTACACTGAAATGATTGGACGCTAAACTGAGCCTGTTTATTTGATCATCAGCGTACGGTCATTGGCTGGATGAGGGATGAAGAGCCCTTCAGGATTTGCATTTACAGGTAAAGGAGTTTCGTGGCAACACGTAATATGTAAATGTGACTCGGAATGAACAGACATTGACTTTTATCAGATCATTAGTCCTTCAGTGTAGCACCAGGAACATTTGCATACAGGAGGCACAGTAAAGCCAAGTTTTCTATGGACAACCTATATGAACATGCCCCAGATATTTAGAGAAGTTTGGATATCACTGAGGTATTATATACAGTTGCAATCAAAATTATTCAACCCCCATTGCAAATCAGGTTTATTGTCAAAATTTACAGACTTTCAACTGTTTGCAATGAACAAATCAAACAAAAGCAATTGCAATTGTTCAACACAATGAATGCTTCAAGTGGTTTCCCCAAATTCAACTGAAAATGCAACTTGTAATGACTTCTCCAGTCTCAAATTTATTCGACCCCCTGAATAGAATCCCTCACAACAGCACAAATATGCAAAACAGGTGTTGTCTCAAGCACCCTTGATGCAACTAAACAAGGGCTTCATTAGTTGTACCAGGTGTGCTTGAGCTGGAACACATGAAATACCTGAACTGGCTAGGGACAGAATAATACATGAAATACCTGGACGGGGCAGAAAAAGGAAGCCATCAATGGCTGCAACCAGATTTCTAAGAAGGTAGGTTGTGAAAAACCCTCGAGTGACTGCAAAAGACCTGCAGCAAGACTTGGTGGCAACAGGCACTGAGGTTTCAGTGAGCAAAGTATGGCATGTACTAAACACAGAAGGTTTCCATGCCAGAACTCCAAGGCGTACACCACTACTGACCCAACAGCACAAGAAAAGTCTGCTCAAAATCATATAAATAAGCCACAGAAGTTTTGGGATTCTGTTCTGTGGAGCAATGAACAAAACTGGAACTGTTCGGCACGATGGATCAGCAGTATGTCTGGAGAAAGAAGAATGAAGAAAAAAACACTCATGGTGGTGGCTCGGTGATGCTCCGGGGCTGCTTAGCATTGTGCAATGTGTGGAAGGCAAGATGGATTCATTGAAGTATCAGGAAATCCTAGGAGAAAACCTCATGACGTCTGTGAGGAAGCTGAAGCTTGGGCATCATTGGACCTTCCAACAGGACAATGATCCCAAGCGTACCTCAAATTCCACCAAGGCTTGGTTGCAGAATAAGTCCTGGAAGATTCTACAGGGCCATCACAGTCACCTGACTTGAACCCCATAGAAAATCTCTGGTGGGATTTGAAGAAGCCGGTTGCAGCACGCAAACCCAAGAATATTACTGAACTGGAGGCCATTGCTCATGAGGAATGGGCTCAGATTCCTCAGGAACGCTGCCAGAAGCTGGTGTCTGGCTATGCATCTCATTTGCAGCAGGTCATGACAGCAAAAGGGAAAAACTTACTACTAAGTACTAAAGATGCTTTCATGAAGGGGTTGAATAATTTTGAGACTGGAGAAGTCATTATAAGTTGCATTTTCAGCTGAATTTGGGGAAACCACTTGAAGCATTCGTTGTGTTGAACTATTTCAATTGCTTTTGTTTGATTTGTTCATTGCAAACAGCTGAAAGTCTGTAAAGTTTGACAAAAAACCTGATTTGCAATGGGGGTTGAATAATTTTGATTACTGTAATTCCATATTAACACTGAAACTCGCCACATTGCACTGATTTGCTTGTCTGCTTTTCATTGTTTGAGTCATTTCTTTCAACATTTTGTTTACATGAACTAAAGGTTCATATTTGTTCAGAATGGAAACCTGGCTCACCAACATGAATAAATAAAGCTTCAATTAAACTTGACTTTAGATAAATCAGACCTATTTGAATGCTAAAATGAATAGAAACCTAGCCATAAGTAGGGTTCACGTAATTACCTGCAGGTGAGGTTCAGTTTTTTTTACCCGATTGTGAAAACAAGTCCTGGAAACTGCATTTCTGGAATATAACTTTATATGCAGCAAGATATGATGTGAGACACACAAACACACACACACACACACACACACACACACACACACACACACACACACACACACACACACACACGCACACACATCAGAGCCATCTGGCTCTGACAAAAGGGCAACACCCTGTTTATTGATAGTACTAATCTCAACTCATAGGATGCAGAGTACTTCCTGGAGGAGGCATCCCTGGACACTGTGTCATGTGTTTGCCATTCATATTCTAATGTTCTTCAGAAGTAGAATCTCTAACCAAGCATTGTTGTGTTATTATCTCACACTGATGTAAAACAGTACATGCCTGTTTGCACATCCCATTTGATTAGCTTTATCAGTGGTAACATAGAAACTTCAGAGTATGCTCATTCTTCAGAGCATTGTCACAGAGTGTACTACGTATAACATGCACTGCTGTGAATTTATCCCAGAACCTTTGTTGGGTTGGATGTTCACTGCCTGAGTGCTGATGGTGATACACAAGATGGTCTCTTTTGTATGTACGGTGTTAAGTGTATCAGCCGAACATTGCTAAGTAAAAGATCGAGTCAAAGTGCAAGTGTACATGCATTGTTTTACCTGCAACATATTTGCGACGAGCATAAAGCGGAAACAAAAAAGGAAACAACTTTTGTGCGTTTATCTTGTCCTCTCCACAGATACTGGCACCACGTCTCTATCAGTTGCTTCACAAAGTCTGTGTGTGGAAATGGCATGCAGCTCATTTTGTCAGGTAAAGGAAGTGCTGCATTCAGTGCTCTCTGACCCTGACAAAGACTTTGTCCTCTATTGCGATGCATCACCCTATGGCGTTTGGGGCCGTTTCAAAGTCCACAGTCACTCTCGCAAAGCGAGACACTCCTGTCTGTAGCCAAGCTGAGGCAAAGTGCGATGTTTTGTGGAAACCCAACACTACTCATCACCCTGAGAACACAGTGAAGCACGGTGGTGGTAGCATCATGTTCTGGGGATGCTTTTCATCAGCAGGGACTGAGGAGGTCATCAGGGATGACGACAAGATGGATGGAACAAGCAACGGGCAATCTTAGAAGAGAACCCGTTCCAGTCTGCAAGAGACTGAAGCGAAGGTTCACCTTTCTACAGGACGAGAAACCTTAAGCATTCCGCCAAAGCTACTCGGCAGCGTTTCGAAACCCTAAAGGTGAACGTGTTGGAATTCTTAATCCAACTGAGAATCTGTGACAAGACTTGAACAATGCTATTCACCAGCATGCAATCTGATGGAGCTTGAGTAGCCAAGAAGAATTGGCAAATATATCGAGATCCAGATGTTGGTTTCCCCGAAAGTCGGTGTCCCCCGGCATGATAAACAACTGGGTGATTCAAATACAGTTTTAGTGTTGCATTATTAAAAACCCCAGACTGGTCCATACAGATTGGTGGTGATCTAGAAGGAGGAGAAGAAGCCTTTATTTGTCACATATACATTAAAGCACAATGAAATTCTTTTTTTCGCATATCCAAGCTTGTTAGGAAGTTGGGGTCAGAGCGCAGGGTCAGCCATGATATGGCGCCCCTGGAGCAGATTGGGTTAAGGGCCTTGCTCAACAGTGGCAGCTTGGTGGTGCTGGGGCTTGAACCCCCCCTTAATCGTTGAGCCTTAACCAAACATAGATTTTATTAATTTACTGTGTAATGTTGGTGGTCCTACTTTATTAGTCTTTACTTGCACAAATTATTATTGTGCAATGCAGACGGCAGATGATGACATTTTCTCCATTTTATTTCCAAATGTTCATCTCGTGAAGACAATCATAGAGCTAAATCACAGGTTAAATTTCTACAAACTGTGTGTGAAAATGTAAATATTCACCTGTCTAAAGGTCACATAGTGACCACAGTGCAAATATACGGTTTTAAAGTCACTGAGCTGCTGAACCGTGTCTGGCTCAACTGAGGGGGGAGAAAATGAATATATAAATATTTCATACATGGAAGTTTGACACAGTGAGTAATCCAAAGTATATTCAGTCGATTACAAGGGTCCAAAAGTAGAGAATATTTTATTAGGCAAGAATTTATGTCTTTCCTATAAACAGTTAAGGCTTGGGACTACAGTCCTGATAATAAGACGAATAATAATGTGTCTGTCTCTTACAGGAGAGTCCAGATGTCTGAATCTGTGTTCTGTTTGGTGACATTTTTATTCAGCACATATACAATCAGTCTTCAATCAGCGGGTACGTTAATAAAATTAGGGTTCTCTCGGTGTCAGTGTTGACGTTAGCGCTAGCATTCAGTAAGTGTTCTGTTGTGTCTCAGTGTTTATGAATCACAGGGATGCTGTAGGGATCCTGAGGCAACGTCGAGCCAACTACTTCCTGGAGGAAGTGAAACCCGGAGATTTGGAGCGCGAGTGTTACGAGGAGATTTGCTCTAAAGAGGAAGCTGCAGAAATCTTTCAGAGCAGAGAGAAAACAGTACAATGACTCTGTCTGTGTGTGTGTGTGTGTGTGTGTGTGTGTGTGTGTGTGTTGATCATAGCATAGACCCTCATTGTCTTGTCATTCACGTTTCCTTTTTTTTTTTTTTTTTTTTTTTTTTTTTTTTTAAACAGACAGAGTTTTGGTATCGATACCAACGTAAGTGTGTTTAAAAATCAAATAACAGCAATAACACTTGCTCTAATGAATGATGTAACTCATCACTAAACAATATCTACAACAACATTATATGTTACATTTAATTAATGGTATTGTATGTTTTTAGGTCTTGTGATATCTCATCAGTGTGTGTGTGTGTGTGCTGTTCAGGTCAGACCCAGTGCCGTGAAAATGTGTGTTTTAATGGAGGTGTTTGCACTGAAAATAAAGGAGATTACGAGTGTGTGTGTCCACCACGTTACACCGGAAAACACTGTGAGACAGGTTCGAGTACTCTCTCACTACCTCATACTGTATACTCTCTCTAAACAGCATGAACTTCATATCACGTTTCCATAAATATCTTGTTTTATTTATTTTTTCACAATAACATGGCATTCCGGGTCTCAGAGCCACATATATCCTGTATACAGCCGTGTTCTGCGAATGCTATTTCCCCGAACCTCTATGTAACCTCTACTGAAATGGCCACCATGAAATAATTGTTCAAATGACAGGACAATATGCTGCAATAAGACAAATCATCATTATCCCTGTTAATAACCCTTAATGTCCCTGCTAACCCTAGGGACAAAACCGTCTCATTGTTTTCAGATACTGACAGTTGAAACCACAAAATTATTGGTTTTATTTTGTCCCCAGATGGCAGAAACTGGCTGATACAAATGTAATACCTCCCCTTTGGTCATACTAATTTGCATGGCTTGCTGTAAATCATGCTGTGGGTGCTGAGTTAATCGATTTGCATTGACTAGTGCGTCCGTTTTGTTCTTTTGGGCAGCAACAACCAAAACTGCATACTTATTAAGACAAACACATTATTTTGCTACAGTGAAAGACACAGTCCTCTGTAGACCCTGTTAGTAATTCAGCTTTTTCACATGGAAACCTTTAGAAAGTGTATTTAATGTGTGTTAGCGAACAGCCGGTGTGGTTGCACTAACTGATTTTTGTGTTCGTGTGTTTAGAGGTGTTTGAGTGCGAGTACAAGAACGGTGGATGTTTTCATTACTGCCGCGACTCACAACCGGTTGGCTCGAGTGTCACCTGCAGCTGTGCTGATGGATATGAACTGGAGGAGGACGGAAAAAGCTGCAAAGTGACAGGTAATAAAAAAATAAACAGTACACAAAAACAGTGATCACACCTGTAACCTGCCCCTGTAACATACCTGATCAATCTTCATAGCGCCATTCCCGTGTGGAAAACAATGGACTCGGGGCATTCTGCAGCGCTCCTTATTGGATGATCTAAACCACACCTACACAGACGAAAACCCCACCCACTACCCCACAAACAACAGTCTATTCACGTCAAATCAGACCCACCCTACGGAGAACGCCACTCACCCACTGTACAACATGTCTACATCTGATGACTCGGATACACGAATTGTAGGCGGCCTGCTGCAGCGTCAGGGTGGAAGTCCGTGGCAGGTGGGTGGAGTCTGTCGGTCATGTGATCGTGAAAAAATATGAGTAAAAGTATAACGGTGTTGAATGCAGTGTGTACTTTCTAGGCTCTGCTACGCAGGAAAGATGAGACTGGTTTCTGTGGAGGAACACTGATCGATAAGCGCTGGGTCATTACAGCGGCTCACTGTCTACAGGAAACACCTGATCATGTGACCCTCGGTGAGCATCAACCATCACATACATCATGTACATCACATCATTTAGGGTCTCTGAGTTTGATGTCTTTGGATTTGGACTCTCTGGGTTTGGTTTATTTGTGTTTAGACTCTCTGGGTTTGATTTCTTTGTGTTTAGACTCCCTGGGTTTGATTTATTTGTGTTTAGACTCCCTGGGTTTGATTTATTTGTGTTTAGACTCCCTGGGTTTGATTTATTTGTGTTTAGACTCCCTGGGTTTGATTTATTTGTGTTTAGACTCCCTGGGTTTGATTTATTTGTGTTTAGACTCTCTGGGTTTGATTTCTGTGTTTAGACTCCCTGGGTTTGATTTATTTGTGTTTAGACTCCCTGGGTTTGATTTATTTGTGTTTAGACTCTCTGGGTTTGATTTATTTGTGTTTAGACTCCCTGGTTTGATTTCTTTGTGTGTAGACTCTGGGTTTGATTTCTTTGGATTTATACACTCTGGGTTTGATTTCTTTGTGATTGGGCTCTCTGGGTTTGATTTCTTTGTGTGTAGACTCTGGGTTTGATTTCTTTGGATTTATACACTCTGGGTTTGATTTCTTTGTGATTGGGCTCTCTGGGTTTGATTTCTTTGTGTTTAGACTCTCTGGGTTTGATTTCTTTGTGATTGGGCTCTCTGGGTTTGATTTCTTTGTGTTTAGACTCTCTGGGTTTGATTTATTTGTGTTTAGACTCCCTGGGTTTGATTTATTTGTGTTTAGACTCCCTGAGTTTGATTTATTTGTGTTTAGACTCTCTGGGTTTGATTTATTTGTGTTTAGACTCCCTGGGTTTGATTTATTTGTGTTTAGACTCCCTGGGTTTGATTTCTTTGTGTGTAGACTCTCTGGGTTTGATTTCTTTGTGTGTAGACTCTCTGGGTTTGATTTCTTTGGATTTAGGCACTCTGGGTTTGATTTCTTTGTGATTGGGCTCTCTGGGTTTGATTTCGTTGTGTTTAGACTCTCTGGGTTTGATTTCTTTGTGATTGGGCTCTCTGGGTTTGATTTCTTTGTGATTGGGCTCTCTGGGTTTGATTTCTTTGGGTTTAGACTCTCTGGGTTTGATTTCTTTGTGATTGGGCTCTCTGGGTTTAATTTCTTTGGGTTTAGACTCTCTGGGTTTGATTTCTTTGTGATTGGGCTCTCTGGGTTTGATTTCTTTGGGTTTAGACTCTCTGGGTTTGATTTCTTTGTGATTGGGCTCTCTGGGTTTAATTTCTTTGGGTTTAGACTCTCTGGGTTTGATTTCTTTGTGTTTGGACTCTCTGGGTTTGATTTCTTTGTGTTTGAGTTCCCTGGGGTTTGGACTCTCTGGATTTGATTTGTTCGGTTTTGGGTTCTCAAGGTTTCAGTGTTTTTTTCTGTGTGTGTGTGTGTGTGTGTGTGTGTGTGTGTGTGTGTGTGTGTGTGTGGGTGGGTGGGTGGTTGTTGGGTGTAAGGAACAAACTTGTTTCATTATCTGTTTTGTGTGTGCAGGCGACTTTGATAAATTCCGTCATGATGACGGCGAGCAGAGAATCAAGGTGGAGAAAGTTATCGTTCATCCTCACTTCCACGAGTACACGTTTGACAGTGACATCACTTTACTGTACCTGGCTGAGCCGGCCGTGCTCAGTTCGGTCGTCTCCCCTGTGTGCATGCCCAACACTCACCTGGCCAATCGGCTGGAGCGACCTGGGGAGAACGGCCTAGTGAGCGGCTGGGGTGCAACTCGCTACCTCGGCCGCTCTTCGCGCTTTCTTCTGAAAGTGTCGCTTCCTGTCGTGGACCAGAAGGAGTGCATGGATTCCACCGATCAGGTGATCACCGATAACATGTTCTGCGCTGGATTTCTGCACACAGAGAAAGATGCGTGCAGCGGTGACAGCGGTGGACCGTTCGTGGTGAACTACAGGGGAACGTGGTTCCTGACCGGAGTGGTGAGCTGGGGAGAGCAATGTGCTGCCGAAGGAAAATACGGTGTGTACACGAGAATCAGCAACTTCCTGTACTGGATACGAGACGAGATGAAGAAACAGGAAGAGATAATCAGCAAGAACACCAATCAAGCCAACACCAGTTAGACCATCCATACAGTGTTATAGAAACATAATTCTAATAATATTATTGCCAGATGTTTTCAGTCAAACTATTTAACGAAGGTGTTGTAGGTTTTCTGTTTTGTGAAATCAGTAATTTGTCCAAGATATCAGTGTTAGATCATATTCACTCTACTATCTCTGTTCTTATTTTGAAATTCAGGATCAGGAACCACAAATAAATACCAAGTAGAGAATCAGAGAATCAAAAAATACTGAATTATGAGTGTAAGCTGTTATTAAATCATTTTAGACCACATCACTGTTGAATGCTTGATTCTGATTGGTCAGAAGGTGTTGATTATTGTTCTATAACGCCAGCTCTGATAAGAGTTTTGTCTGGTGGACACGCCACATAAACGGATTTTTAAAATGTGTGTAACCGTTGATATGGTGACATTTTCTGCGTTTTCTGTAATGAGAATTTTTTTTTTTTTTTTTTTTCTTTTTAATAGGATTTTTTTTGGAAATAATCGACTCGTGTCAGGTCCCATCACCCCATTGTTGATTATTTTCCTATAACAGCATGTTAAAGTGTTTTATTCCTTACAAATCGCGTCTCCTAATACCCCAACCCTGGTACTTTATAAAGAGCCGAATCACTTCTGATTTTTCCACATGGTAAACAGTGAAGATGGTGGGAGTTGAGGAGGCTCTTAAAAATGTTTATATTGAGAAAATGGCAGAAACAGCAGCAGTGACACGGGCTTAGATGGAATATAAATGGATAAAGTGCATAAACAGATAAAAAGTGACGTTCTGAAATAAATAAAAAGATATAATTGTTGACAAACTGTTGTTGTTAGTTGTTAAAGCAGTTACTTCCATCAGCAAGATGTTCAAATTGCATTCTGTTGTTTCATAAATGTCATGCGGACCATTAAATGGGGTCCAGAGATGTTCGTCTTATTCAACCGAGTACTTTATGTACTTTCTAATGAGCGAATATCTGGAACTGGTGCGATTTCAGGTGCAGTTAAAAGATTTTTCCATTAAAAATGATGCTTGAGTAAAAAAATAGAATCTTAAAAATATTTACATGAATATTTACTAACCCCGGGCTCTGGATCCACTGCGACTTTAAAAGACACTAAAAGTGGGCGAGTGCTTAAATTTAAATAGTGAAATAACAATAGTGCAGAATCTTAAATATTCAAGGTACCGAACATTTTCTTTTTTAGTTTTTTTTTATGGAGAACTTTCTGTTTATTTCCATTTTTAAATGAAAAAAACAAACAAACACAATTTTCATTGGTGGTCTCAGACTTTTGAGGTCCGCTGTATATATTCTCTGGTATTAATTAATCTGTGGTTTGTAATCTTCTATCACCAGATTAAAAGAATATCTTCAACATTCAGAGAGTTCTTCCATAATTCGGATAAAAAAATCCTCCCCACACACGAAAATGATACCCAGCACTTAACCGAATTAAATACGTTTTATTGTATTAGCCTATAAACTAAACATCAGTGTGTTGACCTGCATATTTATATATACATTATACAGATGTGTAAATGCATCTGTATTTTAGTTCCAAGTGTGTACTGGTGAGCAAAACAGTCTTTGTTCATTTCATTAAGTGAAATACAGCAGCACAGGGTGTGTATCCTCACAGATTCACCGCTGGAGCTAACAGTGTCCAAAACTAGCATTAGACAACGTATTTCTGTAGTATAGAATGAATATCGATACGTGCCATGTAAAACAAATAAGCGTATTAGTATAACTTAAGCATTAATGTAACATCTATAACGAGCTCCTTCTGTAGAACGGAGTTCACTGCTTAACTTCGGAGTTGATTCGTTTACGAATATTAGGTTACTGAGGCCAGGCTGAGAAAAGCGTTTAAACCACAGTGTCAGCGATGATTTAGCTAATACGATACGAAGAAAAAAAACTCACTGTCCACTTTATTAGGAACACCTGCCCATTCATGCAGTTATCCAGTCTGATTGGATGAGTGCAGGAACGAACAGCTGTACAGGTGTTCCTAATAAAGTGGTCAGTGAGTGCATAGGAGCTGATCTTAAAATATGTTTGTGTGTGTGACTTATAAGAAATGTATCTCATTTGTCTTTACAGTAAACCCTTGGTCTCCTTCAGTCGCGGAGAGAAACAGGAAGTTATCTGACCTCCCGAACGTCTCCCTAAATTCTACCCTGAACTCTGATTCCTAATTCCTAAAAGCCCAGAACCCTAAACGCTAAACTCTAACCCTACACCTTCAACCAGAACTACAACTAAGTCTATCCACTCAGGGCACAAAACCCCACATCTCCTGTCCTCAGCTCTTCTCCGGCGTCTTTCCATCCCTCCGTTCTTCCTGTGATTCGTCCTGAGTGCTGAAGTGTCTGCGCGACAGCTGCTCTGGATCATGAGACGCCATGTTACTGAAATCACGAACAATGTCCTGAAATGTCTCATCGTCTCCTACAGAAAGGAAGAGAGAGAGAGAAGAGAGAGAGAGAGAGAGAGAGAGAGAGTCAAGTTTTTTTGCATAATGAATAAAAAGGATTTGAAGCTTGATAAAGCCGAATAGATGCAAAATAATTACGGAAAATAAAAACATATTTAATTTGGCTTTAAAATAACAGCTAAAATAAAACTAAATAAAAGCATTTAAATGCAAATAAGTAATGCCAAAAAAAAATCCAAGTAAAGTCAAATAAGTATATATATATATATATATACACACATACAGGTGCATCTCAATAAATTAGAATGTCGTGGAAAAGTTCATTTATTTCAGTAATTCAACTCAAATTGTGAAACTCGTGTATTAAATAAATTCAGTGCACACAGACTGAAGTAGTTTAAGTCTTTGGTTCTTTTAATTGTGATGATTTTGGCTCACATTTAACAAAAACCCACCAATTCACTATCTCAACAAATTAGAATACTTCATAAGACCAATAAAAAAAATAAATTTTAGTGAATTGTTGGCCTTCTGGAAAGTATGTTCATTTACTGTACATGTACTCAATACTTGGTAGGGGCTCCTTTTGCTTTAATTACTGCCTCAATTCGGCGTGGCATGGAGGTGATCAGTTTGTGGCACTGCTGAGGTGGTATGGAAGCCCAGGTTTCTTTGACAGTGGCCTTCAGCTCATCTGCATTTTTTGGTCTCTTGTTTCTCATTTTCTTCTTGACAATACTCCATAGATTCTCTATGGGGTTCAGGTCTGGTGAGTTTGCTGGCCAGTCAAGCACACCAACACCATGGTCATTTAACCAACTTTTGGTGCTTTTGGCAGTGTGGGCAGGTGCCAAATCCTGCTGGAAAATGAAATCAGCATCTTCAAAAAGCTGGTCAGCAGAAGGAAGCATGAAGTGCTCCAAAATTTCTTGGTAAACGGGTGCAGTGACTTTGGTTTTCAAAAAACACAATGGACCAACACCAGCAGATGACATGGCACCCCAAATCATCACAGACTGTGGAAACTTAACACTGGACTTCAAGCAACTTGGGCTATGAGCTTCTCCACCCTTCCTCCAGACTCTAGGACCTTGGTTTCCAAATGAAATACAAAACTTGCTCTCATCTGAAAAGAGGACTTTGGACCACTGGGCAACAGTCCAGTTCTTCTTCTCCTTAGCCCAGGTAAGATGCCTCTGACATTGTCTGTGGTTCAGGAGTGGCTTAACAAGAGGAATACGACAACTGTAGCCAAATTCCTTGACACGTCTGTGTGTGGTGGCTCTTGATGCCTTGACCCCAGCCTCAGTCCATTCCTTGTGAAGTTCACTCAAATTCTTGAATCGATTTTGCTTGACAATCCTCATAAGGCTGCGGTTCTCTCGGTTGGTTGTGCATCTTTTTCTTCCACACTTTTTCCTTCCACTCAACTTTCTGTTAACATGCTTGGATACAGCACTCTGTGAACAGCCAGCGTCTTTGGCAATGAATGTTTGTGGCTTACCTAGTGAACCAAACTGAGAGACCATTTTGAAGGCTCAGGAAACCTTTGCAGGTGTTTTGAGTTGATTAGCTGATTGGCATGTCACCATATTCTAATTTGTTGAGATAGTGAATTGGTGGGTTTTTGTTAAATGTGAGCCAAAATCATCACAATTAAAAGAACCAAAGACTTAAACTACTTCAGTCTGTGTGCATTGAATTTATTTAATACACGAGTTTCACAATTTGAGTTGAATTACTGAAATAAATGAACTTTTCCACGACATTCTAATTTATTGAGATGCATCTGTATATAGTAGCTAAGTAAAGTTTAAAAAAAAAAAAGTCAGATGAAGACAGATAGTCAAATAAAGCCTAATAAAGTCAAATAAATAAAATGTGTGTGTGTGTGTGTGTGTGTGTGTGTGAGATGCATTATGAGA